>OZ036007.1:6262496-6467496 GCA_964035015.1 Corallium rubrum | reverse complement strand
ACAGAGTAAAATCGCCTGGTGTTAAACAGAGTAAAATCCCCTGGTGTTAGACAGGGTAAAAAGATAAAGCTGTGATGCGAAGGTTAAATCTCGGAGTGGACATTTGTGATAACCAAGACTTAGAGAAAAAAACGATCAATTTCTCACCTGTGAGTTCCGGGAACTGTCTAAAGACTAAAGATGATTCTTTCTTTATTCGTTCTTTAATTTGATACTGGGCCAATATCTGTCTGGCATTAATTAGCAAGTTGTCCGCTTTATACAAGTCAGTATTGTTCAGAAAGGCAATCGGAAGCACTCCAACAGAATTAAGAGGAAAAGGTACACCTGAAAACAAAAAAAAACAAAGCATCATGAAAGTATAAAAACAATAGAAATATTGAATGGCCATACAACTGTAAAGATATATAATCAACGGGATGTTTTTTAGTTTTATAGTTATTTCTGATAGCTAGTATCCTTATGCATTTAGTTTAGTGCTTTTTTAAATTTGTTTATGTAATGTAGCAGAGGATACAAATAAATGTTGGTGGTGGTCGTGGTGGTCGGGCACTGGTTAGCACACGCGCCTTTCATTTCTGCGACCTGGGGTCGATTCTTGCTCGGTGAGATCCTTGAGTGCCGTCCACGCCCTTCTCGTATGAGTAATCTTAAATGTATTTATTTGAGTATCCAATCGAGCTCCTACACCAGACCAACCATGAAATATAATAAATGGTGTGTTGGTGCGCAGTAGTTACCGCACGTGCGTGACGTCCTTCTCGTTTGAATAACCTACTGTTCTTGTAGTGTATCCAATCAAGTTGCTAAAACAGACCAATCACAAATTGTTCTTACCAATCAGAGAGGCCATTAACGGAGCGATATCGGCTTGAGAGACATCACAACGTTTAATCTGGGACAAGTTCCACTTGGTTGACAATCCATCAGCGTACTCCCCCTCATCCACCACTACTTCTGACCTTTTGATCCCAGCTCCCCACGCGACCAACGGAGTTAGCGTTTCGTGTGGGTGCCCGGCGCCGTGGGACCCCCAGTTTGTCATACCGTGATCTGATGTGAGTACATAAGCGGTACTGTTATCGTAATTAAAGTGTTTTTCAAACAGTTCAGCTATCTTCTTAACACCTCTGTCGACTGTTCCAATATTTCGCAGATACTCTTCAGATATTGGTCTATGCGCATGTCCATTAGTGTCCAGTCCTTGAAATAAATAACACGAGTAGAGAGTTTAAAATACTTTTGATCAATATGATCGAAATATGATTATCTGATGATATCCGAATCGTTTTGACGTAACGTATTAATTTTCTGGTTACCAGTGCCAAAAATATTTATAACATAGCTTTGATATAGCAACGCTTTTGATTGGCTGTCGTGCGTGCTCCATAACTCGATGGAGCACGGCAAAAAAGCGCGGGGGGAAATTTCAAAACAAAACTGAGTTTTAAATTGACTTGTTATGGCCTTTTATATTATCAAAATACCAAGTCATTTAATTTTATTGAGTAATAAAGAACAACGACCCAGAAGACATAAACTGGGTCTGGGTAACCGAGT
The DNA here is from genome assembly GCA_964035015.1 of Corallium rubrum. Classification (NCBI taxonomy): domain Eukaryota; kingdom Metazoa; phylum Cnidaria; class Anthozoa; order Scleralcyonacea; family Coralliidae; genus Corallium; species Corallium rubrum. The sequence continues at coordinate 6,465,936 of OZ036007.1, read as the reverse complement.
TTAAACTGTCCTTTTGGTTGGATTTTAGTGAACAAAAAAGACTTGATTAATTCTTTGAACGTTTTCATGGCGATAAAGTAATATAAATAAGTTTTGTGGAAACACCACGTAAAATATTTCTTTGCCAAGCTTTCGGCCTGTTGAGGAGCTCCTTTATTGCTCTGATGAAGGCCTGAGTCAACAGGCCGAAAGCTTAGCAAAGAAATATTTTACGTGGTGTTTCCACAAAACTTATTTATATAAAAAAGACTTGGCTACGAAAGTAGAAAAACACAACAACCAAAACGATTCGCCGGCTTGTGAAAGGATTTAATGCTATGTTATAAAAGAAATGGCTCATGATTTAGTGTGCTCCATCGAGTTATGGATGCACTTGGGAAATTTGGAGAGCACTCAAAAATCTAGAGTTGGTCTCGGCTACTCCTGACGTTTTGAACGGAGCCCTTCATCAGAGTAAAATATGCGGGCGCCTAAAATGGCCGCAAGTGATGCTTGTACATCGTATAACATAGACATCTCACCTAGAAGATGAAGAAAGAAGACATTTTGATCAGCTCTTAAATTTTCCTGCAATGTTTCATTCTGGTTTTCTAAGAATTTCTCTACTTTCTCAAACACCCATGTATCTAAATTTGAATTATCTTTCGCAGCAAAGTCTTCCTCTTCAGCATCGTACATCTCCGTCGACATATGACTACCGCTTGCACCTTTTGCAAACATTGGCAAGATGTCGGGACTTCCCCATGACCAAGTATGGCGGCTTTCATTAAACACAGAATCAAACTCCACTGGGTTTTCTTTCCAACCTGAAAACCAAAACCAAAAAGAAACTTGTTTTTTGTAAGAAGTAAGAGTATAGTGATGTAGAGAGCATTTCAGTGAAGCAAAAAGTCAGAACTTGTTTTGTTTCTGAACTAAAATGTAGTAAGGTTAGGTATACTGCTGAAACAGGGAACGTAGTAGTCTAACGTTTCGAGCGAAGGCTCTTCGTCAGAGAGCAACGTAAAGAGTGTAAACAAACAACGAACTTGTTATGTTTATATCATATAATTATATTTATATCACATATTATTTAATGTAAATCGTAGACAATCAGGACCCGCAGTAATCGGCCTCAGCTGTTGCGGTGTTCCTATCCTTGTATTTATTTATTTAGTCAAGGTAAAGTTAAATATAAAAAAAAATAAATAAACTTGTATAAGAAAGATAATCATGTGATATTTTATTGGTAATGGTTTTGTCTACGATTTTCAGCTTGGATTATGTAGAAGGTTCAAGGTTGCGAGTCCTTTCCAGAGCGCAGAGTTTTTTAAGTATTGAACAACTTGTCGTTTGGTTTAACTGTACAAATAATTTCAACTTAATCTTTGCCAGTGACAAATAAGGCTTTTGAGTTTTATCATGACTCAACGCAGGCACGTAGCGTGAAAAGTGAAAAGGTACAAAAGTTGAGTCATGCAGGACAACTGATGCAATCACGGCAACCCCCCCCCCCCATCTGTCACATGGTCTACGTTACTAAATCATGACGCTATTAGACGCTTTGGATATAACGTTACGCAAGTACGCTGCGGATTGTTTTGGTCGTGCTTTGACGCCCCCCCTAGCTACGTGCCTGAGTGTCAACGCTATGTCTAGAACAAGATTTTTTAAATAACATTTTCATCATTTCATGACAACTATAATAATTATTACAAGGCACAAAACGACATTCAAAGAATCTTTCACTGGAGAAAATGATCCTGAATATTCTCCAATGATAATTATAATAACGTGTTCCAAGGCAAAATCACCAATGACTACTGCCACATTTCTTCACCGTAGCAATATTCCACAACGAAAACAAGAAAAACAAGGACTGTTTGTTTCACCTTCCAGATTTCTAACAAAGGTACAATTGCTCTAAATTATTTGAATGTTTCCGGACATATAAAGGATCCCAAGCTATTTTAAGATCCAACCATCAATTACTGCATGGTTTTCATGATTGTCATTCTGACGAATGCAAATGACTGACTTATCAGACTCAAAAAGACGTTTTGTAACATTTGTGAGCGAATTACACGTAGGAAAGGTTCTTTGGAGGAAAAAATGGATACATCTGAATGCCGATCATAGCCGCCAAAATCGTTCAACGTGTGTAGATGAAAGTTTTCTGCGTGCCAGATCTATTTAAACCTAACCACTAATTAACACAGTCCCTTGACAGAAGTGAGTTGTCACAGAATGAAAGAAGGGCTTTACTGCCATTATGAATGAAAACCTTCAAAGAATTATTAAATTCAGAAACATTAGTTAGAGCAAAAAGACAAAGATTATTTTATTTGTTTCTAAGACATTTATCTAAATTTCTTCTTTATCTCATTCAAATGGACACAAAGAAGTGTTTTGTTGCATGATATTTTTTATTGATTATAATTATACATTACATCATGGTAGTAGAGTATAATTATTATTTACAACAGATGAATAAAATCGTATATAAGTCGTGTCCACAGGAGATGATAGTTTAATTCTCATTCCCAGGCTCTTTACTTGTGAGTGGCTTAAAATGCAGCTGTTTGCAAATTAAAGGTCTGGGAACGATAATGTCATAGTGATGTAATCAATTAATCTCACTTTTCCAGGGGGGTTGCTCAGGGTTGCTATTATACCCCGGGGGTTCGCACTCGCACTACGCTAATAGGTCGCACCAAGGTAGTTATGCAATAAGTTATCCAAATTTAAAAAAAAATAGATCTATATCTCTATGACAAGATTCTATCACATATGTGATCGACAGTAGTGTATAACGAGTAAATCGAGAGCTATACAAATAACGAATGACCAGAACAGTATAAATTATATTGGCCACACAATCGAATAAATATACTTTATAAACATACCTTTGGCTATAGCGCTTACGTCTTCATAAAATCCTGCTATGACAGCCACATGACCAGGTCTTGACTCAGTTGGCACTCGTGTGTGAGATACACCCCATCGTCCAGAAGACGTCATAATACTGCGAAGAAAAGGCGCCCTTGATCTACCATCAATATCCAACTGAAAAAGCTTATCCGCTCTCAAGCCATCAGCGACGAACAGAACAAGGCGTTTAGCTGGAGGTTTATGTGAAGATTTATATGGAGTCATACCATGAACTAACGGTGAAGTGAAATAAATATCAAATACTGAAAACAGATAAATAGTATGAACAAAAACGCCAAGAAGAACAACAATTACTGTAGTGGATGCCATCTTGTACACTAATGACTGTGGGCTCAAAATGTCAAAAGTCCAAATTCTAACTTGTTTCCATCTGTCAAAATGACATGACGTCATTCTGTGGTGTCTGCCACGGCCACAATGGCGCAGCCGGTTTTGGGCAGATAGTCTTTGCGGTTAGAGTTTAATAGCTTTGAGGTTAGTTTCATGCTTAGGGGTAATTTTTTGGTTTGGGGAAGGGCTATTTTTGAAAAACAGACTGGCTAGCCTTCCTGGGAATTTGATTTCCATTCAGTTCCTTCTTTGCTTCCTTGCAATTTACAATTTTTATTCACTCAACTCAAAGTTTGTTTATCCTTATTGTTACTAGTTTAATATGTTAAATTTTTTGTATTTAACTGTAATTTGTATGTATCATATGTACCAGTAGTGGTATTAATGTTGATTAAAATGTGTATGTGTGTCACGCTCAAAATAACATACTCGATACGCGGCCAAACGAACAAACTTGCACTCAAAAACAGGAAGCGAGCTGATTGCTAAAAGCTTTTTATTCTCTGATGTAACCTAATGCTTATAACTTAACCAACGGAGAGGGCGGGGGGGGGGGGGGGGGGGGTATATGGGTATACACTTTATACACCTTTTTTTCCCGGGGTAATAGACGTATTTCATAATGCCAACGCTTTAAATATTCCTTTATGTACATCTAAATGAGGCTTTTTGGTCTCGTTATGTAAGTGAAATTAAGCAAAGATTCTTTTGAATTGTATAAAATCGGTATAATTGTATAAAATACTAAAGACTCGTCTTCAGGTTTCAAAGTGTTAAAGATATAGGTTTTAACACTTTGAGGCCTGGACCTCTCCCTGTGCTGAAGAAAATCGTCTGGCGTTAGCCAGAATAAAATACTAAAGACTCGTCTTCAGGCTTTAAAGTGTTAAGATGCACACAAACGTATATTAAATCAGTCGTTGTTATGAAAGTGGTCTATGACAATGTCGTAACCTATAGTTACCCATGTTACTTGTTAGTTCGTCCTTGTATTAAATAATTATGGGGATAGTAGAGGAGGCAACAAGAATACTGACCCAAGGGCTTTTTCACGGTATTGCATGGCATTAAAAATAAACAAAGTTAATAGGAACCCGCCATGTTCCCGCCTGTGTGTCAATGGCGGAAATTAGGGTGACCAGCTGTTGAATAAACCGCTTCACGTAATTATATAACAAATTGATTCTGTTTCAACTCAGTCAAGTAAATGAATTATTAAACATTTTCCCTTCAGTTTCTCACTAGTTTTCTATTTTGTGGCTCTACAAATAACTTTTCTTACATCACGGCTATAAAAACTGATATTTAGCTGACTCTTGAAGAGCGGAAACAGGCTTCAGAAGGCAGGTTTCGTGGCTCCAACGGTTTTATCGGCGTAGGGACACAAATTTGTAGGGGGATTGGACAAAAGTTTCTTTGAAAGTCAAACGAAGAGTCCAATTTTGTTCTAAGGGTTTATATCAACATTTATACTTGTATAATACGGCATATTTCAAATCTGTATACGTGTTCCTATGGCTCATGAATTATTTATAATTCAGTAATTGTAAGAGTAGTGTGACCTCAACAACAACTAGGAGCTGCCCAGAACATACATTTTCTCTAACCTGCACGCGGGCTATACATCTAGATAAAATTTGACTGTTCTTTTTATGTTACTATTCTTTAGAATATTGGAAAATTTGCTACAAATAAAACGTTCTAATTACATTCCGACACTATCGGACTTTTTGGGTCATACCCCCGGCTTCCCCCGACCACAAACGCCTCTGAACGGAAATGAATATAATACTTATATGCAAAAACATGATAAATGGCAAAAACTACACAAGTGTGCCAATATTTTATCTTTCTGTGCCAGGATGTGAGTAAGGCCTGTGGAGTAATGAAGTAATATGTGTGGATCCGGCAGTATGCATGTATCTAATTATTCTTGGCTTTTACGGTAATACTTTGACCTCAAGGCCAAGCGATGGCTTAATACAAAAAAATTTTGTTCTTTATTTTATTTAAGCCTCTTATAAACACAACTCGAAGATAAGCCAACTATTAATATTCTGTAAATTATTTTCATTCCATATACTGGAACAGTATACAATATTACACGAATTATTTTTTTTAGAATACAAAAAAAATCATAAAACAAGTTATCTTTTTAAAAAAAAGCTTTTAGGCTTTATTTATTATGATATATGAAATTCAGTTCAAATTTAATGAAAGATGAGTTGTTTGTACAGTATCAAACATAGTAAAAACAAATTCATTTGATATCTTCTCTAGAAATCTGAATTTCTTTCTCTGAGAATCAGAATTTCGCCTCACCTTGATTCTAGAACGAAAAATAAGTTTTTTATAAGTCTTTAAGTTTCTCAAAATTTTTAATGTATCATCGACGTATCTGTAACAACATTCATACCAAACGGATTTCTTTTTGACATTGCTGACATTTGCCAAAATAATTAATAGACAAATTCCAATGTGGCGCACTCTGCTTTTCGTTCTTTGATGTGATCGTGGTACAACTATTTACCATGGAACGCAAACTAGATGAGTAAATTTGGTAATTTGCCTTTGCCAACTGCATAAACTGACGTAACAAGGAATGCGATGGCACGGTTAGCGTCATTGTTGGTAGAAATTGGAGAAGATGAGAGGAATTTGATAAACAAAATTCCTTAAGCAGGGTGTGTTAAAGCAATAATAATTTGTTTCATTTGGCGCACATCCGTTTTGATTCATTGGCTCACGAAAAGTTACTCGAATTATTTGTACGCGAGAATATTTCACGTAAGAGTACAGCGCCGAGCGTTTTTGAAAATAAAATGTAATTACAAATTGTAATTTGGTGAAGAATAGGTTGTTAAACCTTGAAACGACATAAGCACTTTGCACCCACATTGTCATCAAAGATATAACGATATCTTGATTGATCGGCGGATATTAATAACAAATAACTATTCGATATTTCTTTTTTTACATAATTTCCATACAATTTTCTAAACATGCTCGTCGCAAAATGCTTCTGAAATAGAGTAATATTGACAACATGTTTACACGTGGTTGATATCATTGGTTGCTTTCGAACGACACATCACAGATCCACACGTGCTTCCTTTTGTGTTTTGAATTCCAATACTTGGGATGACGTCACAATAGATCACGTGATCTTAAACAACTGTAGTCATCTTTTATCGTGCAGAGATTTATAGATGTTGATTATCAAACAAGGAAGGCAATGTCGGAACCTGAGGTCGAGGTATTTTTCATTTTTCGCTTTTATTGTGTTTAAAATTTACTCATTTTAACGGTAAAATTAAAAGAGGACTGCTCGCTGTGTTTGGTGGGAATTTTAAAACGTTCGAATAAAAAATAAGCGGTATACGTACAAGCCTTGATGTTGCTTATGTCATGACACGAGGGATCCTAGCAATGTCAATTTCAAATGTTTAAATTTTTAATTTTTAGTGGGTTGGCACCAGTTGTGGAAAACATGGCTCGTACACCTTTTACAAGGGTTTCAAATTGACAGTCAATGGGGAAACGAAGAAATACTTGTTGGGAGAATTTTACTTTGTGCGAAATTCGAAAGACAGACCTATTTGCATTGCTGAACTTCAGCTTGTCTGGCATGATGCTAATACCGGTAATCAGCTCGCATCAGCAAGGCTATATTTCCGACCCGAAGCTATACCTGGTGGAAGACAAAATACCCATGGAAAGGTAAAATTGAAGTAAAAAAACTCTATATCTTATTTAATTTTGCGCTTTTTAGAAAGCAGCGATTTTTCTTTCCGACCACAACTTTTCTTGATAATAATTTGTTTACTACGCTTCACCGCGTTCTGTTACAAGCACTGCCTTGCGTTTTTAAAATTTAGATCATTTTAAATTTCTCTATCCGATTTCTCTATAAATTTAGAGAAAACTAGTTTAATACTCGAACTGCCAAAAGCAATAAAGATTTCTGATGTTAGCCGAGTGTAAGTAGTCGTTATTCTAAAGTGTGGTTTTGTTATCGGAGTTATTTGTAATCAAATTATTTTCGAATCCCCATGAAAGCAATTTGACTCCTGTCGTCCGATTTTGAGTGAGAAGAGTGGCTTTCGACCAGTTTTATTAGGATTTAATATGCTTCTATATTTAATGATTTTATAGTGTTTATAACAGCGGCAAATGCGAGAAAATTATGGGGAAATTGGAGCCATAATTTAATATATGTATTGGAATCTGTTGATCTGTTACTCGTTGAGTTAATAATACTGCACAATGTTTGTCTCACCACGATGTCGATGACACCAAAATTTGACGAATTTTCTTCTCAGATACTACAGAAATATTCTAATGGGAAGAAAAACTACTGAATTTCATTTTATTCGAAAAGCGAATTTTTCTGGCTGCGTATAAATACCTAAAAATCATTAATACATTCTATTTTCAAATCACGAGTGCAAATTTGGCTATGCGCCATCGCTTCCCGATTGAGAATTACATCCATCGAAAATTTGTGTTCCCGTTGATATTAAATGAATAAGAATCAAAATTTGCCTTCTTTATAATTTTTGAAAACAACATGTGTGACTTACCCGCCGAAAGAAACTGTCTGGTTTGTTTATAAGAGTGCAGATTCGAACTTTAGGCGAGTAAACAATGAATATTGCGATTATTCATTTGCATTTTAACTAACTGTTTGACAATAATGAAATATGAAAAGGATTGCATGAAAGGATATTTTCCGACTGAAACCGATATTTATTTCGCTTCTAACTTTCTTTAATTCATCGATGGTTTATTAAGTAGAATGTGAGTTTGGTGTAAATAATATTTGTTCCTTGTTCGTGAACTAATGTTCAACGATAGTAATTTAAGTAAATCCTTTTAGGTCCTTATTTGGCATAATGGTGCACTCTTAATTGATTACAAAGCAGGATCGAGAATATCATCTAAAAACAATTTGACATAAAGCATAAAAAGATCTTGTATAATATGGGGGCTGTAATTTTTGGTTATAAACAAATTATATTACAGATCGCGATAAATACATGCAGTGTGCGAATTATCTCGGATATGCCTAATGTCTCGAGTAATTTCCTTTCTAAATTTAGCCATGTCAAAAACGGCTTAGCTAAAAGAAACAAAAAGCCATCAGTTCAAAATGTTCTTAATTCAAGTTCGATCGAAGAACCGCTTCATGGAAATTTTAAACGATACTTTTTGAGTGCTGTTCGTTTGTTTGCGTTTGTGGTTTTGTATTTTGAGCGCCGTGAGTTCTCACAACTGTTTTCCCGATAAAGTGTCACTAGCTGAGTCTACATATTTGACGGATAGAGTTACATTCACAGCACATGTTGACAATGAAATTTAAATATTCGGCAACCTGGCTTCATGATTTAGCGTAAAACAATAACACCCTTTCCTTCGGGAACAACTAATTATAAAAACTAGTGTTTTTAAAAACGATATTTCAACTATTATGTGACATTCCACCATTGACTAAACTTGCCGGAAACCGCATCTATTCAATATGTCAGTTTACTCTCGACTTTATTAATCATTAAATTCAATTTCTTTCTTCATTGCGAGATGTATATTCAATATACATATTGTATTTCTTTCTTGATGTTAAAAATATTTGTCTTTCGTTCAATTTGTTCCGTTTCACAGCTGGGGTTTTTGCCAGCGATTTATAGCAAGTCAGCAAAACGTAAAGTACGGTGAATATCTGCTCATATTACACAGTCTTGTCTGTCTTGATGTAAAACATGTGCTTGTAATACACAATATCATTTACTGGACCAATTCCTCATCATGTCATATTTGAATATTATACATATAACTTCTTAATAACAATGCGATTTCTTTTTAATTAAAATCGATATTTGTCTATTAAGCTTCTTCAGAAACAAGGAAAACAATTCTCAAATGTTATCCCGTTTCTATAGTAAACCAGCAAAATGACGCGCAAACTATTAAAAGATGTTGCCAACATCGGAGTTTTCTTTGCCAAAGGAATGCTTCTAAAGTTGTTTTCGCGCGAGAAAATTGTTCCGCGATTCTAATTGCGACATTATATTGTAGCAATAAAACAATTTCTTCATCATTTCTACTTTTTGTTTTGTTTTAGTTGTCAACGAGAGTTCATAGTGTGTATAATTTCGATCGAAATTTAATATTCACATAGCAATCTCTGGCACTTGAAGTCACAACATCTCTTCTTAACAAGCGGCTTTTTTTTCATTTTTTATTAATCTTAGTTATTATCCTCATCACATCTTCCAATCCTCGATTTTGGTTATTTTTTTTAATATCACTGCATTCGCAAAGGAATTAGGAGTATGTGACAAAGACTAAAATAGCCGTATAAATACAAATAATAGCTATCTAATATCGCTGTCTGAGAAAACATCTGTTTTTTGTCGAGCAAAGAAGAACTCCCTCCATCAAGTTTAATTACTGCGTACATTCGCTTTTCCTTTAAAACAAATCATAAAAATATATTCACAGAAAGAGAATCTCTTTCATATATTATTTCATTGATCTATTGTATTCTTGGTCTATTTAAGAAAACCGAATAATGGACAATATATTATCTGGTGACCACATGCTGTTTTGTAAACGAGACGAACATTTCTCTCTGTTTTCTTTTCTCGCATTTCGTGTAAACTTTTCTTATACTGTATTCTAAAAAACGTGACAAAAAATTAATGAATTGAGTATTTTCGTATTTTTTCTCATCATAGCCGCACAGCTAAAGAAATCCTTGTTGTGTTTACATTGTTGAAAACAATGATTAATAATATAAAAGAAAGATTGGCTTGATTGGCCAAGAATAGTTCTTACTGCGACCGATCTTCGTACGTTCGAACGTCTGGTAATAATTTTCCACGAAGTGCTTTATTTTTTTATTTTTCGATAGAGGACTTTCTCAGTTTAAACGAAGGGAAACCTTGTTATTTGGTAATGGGACAAAAAATACTTTCAAAATGCAAAGAGATAATATGGTTATTAAGCCATTTCCTGTTGTCGATGACAGTTTGAATGCGCCACTGCGTCTGCTCGCAGAATTAAGTGAAAATTAATTATTTAACGGAATTTTCAGTTTTCCTCGAGGATTCTCTTTTCTTTTTTTCTATATAATTGCACTGAATATTGTTTCTTTTTGGTAGTCTTCCTTTGTGAATCTAGTGATTATTTTGAGAAGCTTTATTCTTAGTTGAGGACACACGTCAGCACTCCTTATTTTCGTCATGTTATCTTAGGGGGGTGAAAAAAAGGTTCCAATATTTATACCCTGCGGGATTTTTCAAGGCGGATAATTTTCTGAATACTATATCTGGTTTCTTATGTGATACAACCGAAAGATGCGCGGGATACGGATTTTATGAAACGCTAACTTTATGATGAACTGTAGAACGTAAATCAATATGTTATATAGCCGACATAAAAAGCGAACGTAATTAAATATATGTTGTGCCCCACCGCTGGTTTTCGTTTATCTTTTATCTATTGAATCTTGACTGATAAGTTGAATGAACAAACTGAGAGGTCATGGGGAAAAAAACAAACGTTTATAGTCTTTGATTTGAAAAGATGCATATTTGTTAAATGAGTTTGTAATTTCACCTGCTCTTTTGGATATTGTTTCAATTAATTTTCATCTCGTTACAACCTGAGAATTGAGTAAATGTTTGGTCCTATTCACGTTCATACTTGATAAACTGACATAACAAGAAGGTAGTACTAACTACTAACTAATAGTACAATGTTATTTTTAAAATACAAACACTCTAAGTCTACTGTATTGTTAAAAAATTGAAATACACTGATCTATTCAAAACTTTTGAACTTCTTTACGAATATTATGGAGTTACAGCAATACAAACACCATCTCTCACTCTCCCCTCTCTTTCCCTTTCTCTTTCTCTCTCTCGGCACGGAAATGTTCGCTTTGAAGCTTTTTGCAATAGCTGTAGGCATGATCCAAGTTTCTTTATCAGGATAGGAAAGTTTAATATCTGCCCAACATTTGTTAAAAATTTGAATTAAAGCAAAGCATTGATAACATACGTCATCTTCCTTGACTAGAAATTTTATTTTTAACCACAATCTTGGCAAAAACATGCGCTGAAGGACTTCAAGATGAAGCGGGAAGTACGTCAATTTTACCCCAGGTGGCATGTAAGAAAAACATCTAACAAATCCCTCGTTCTTTTTAAAAACAATTCTTTTCAGTCTCAAAACCATTTTTTGTCGCTGTTTTTGGTCGGGAATACTGCGGTTTGTTTTAAATAAACGATAGTCACCAAGAATTACTGTTACTGGCTTGTGTAGACGTGAGAAAAATATGGAAACCGATCTCTTTGTGGGTGGTGACAAACAAGTTTTATTAAGACATGGTGTACTTATGATGGCATATAATTTGAACAGACCTTAGGAAAATTAATGTGTGAAGGGAAAAATGTGATCAATGTTGATTGTTGTCATGCCGACATTATTATAATGCCTTGAATAGCTGACAGTTCAGAATTCAGAGTGATAACACAATCATATATGGTTCATGCTTGTATTAGCCTGCAAATACATTGCATCCCGATTATTGTAACAACTGTCAGGCGAATTGTAAATTCAAGTGAGATAAAAGTATTGTGCTGCGTAGGCAGTGCTGAAATGCAAATCGAAATATAGTGAGGTTAGAGTACTGCCGAAATTATTGAACGTGGATCTAACGTTTCGAGTGAAGGCCCTTCGTCAGAGAGGAAAAAAAAACCTTTTTGACGAAGGGCCTTCTTCGCTCGAAACGTTAGCAACTACGTTTCAATATTTTCGGCAGTACTCAAACCTTACTATATTTCGATTTGTTCTAGGGATTTTAGGTGAAGGAAAATTCGAGTGTAGAATATATACATTTTAATATTATAATGTATATATTCTACACTCGAATTTTCCTTCACCAAAAATCCCTAGAACATGCTATGTAATCGAGTAAAATGCCCAATATTACTTCTAATAAACCCAATTCTCTCCTGGCATTACCACCTAAATGTATACAGAACTCGCGATCAAGCTCTCGGCAACGGCCTCCGTGGCTCAGTGGTCAGAGCACTAGAATCGCAAGGTCGTGGGTTCAATTCCTGCCGGAAGGCCTGTGTAGTTGCATTTTTCGCAACTGGTCCCGGTTTGGTCTTATAATGTATATATTCTACACTCGAATTTTCCTTCACCTAAAATCCCTAGAACATGTTATGTAATCGAGTGAAATGCCCAATATTACTTATATTTCGATTTGTCTTGTAAATTCCCCGTGTTTATTATTACGCCCTCTGCCCCTCCTCCCTAAGGAAGGGATTTTATTTTAAGTACCCCTTCCTTAAATCAAAAACACGTGAACTACACGAGAACCACATGTAAATCACATATATTGTGGTATAACACATATATTGGTATAACCACATTAATTGATCTAACTGTTGTGGTCGCCCTGCCTACTTGTACATATTTATTGTTTATAATATTTTTTTTTCTCTCTGTACGTCATAGGCAAAGTTCAATAAAATAAAAAATATTTATTCTATTTTTTTAATTGTTATCATTGTGATGTTATTTCCAGTTTTTAGATGATTCATTTTTAATGTCTTCTCATTTCTTAGGACGAGCTTCTCTACACGGATGAGAAAGTGGTAATAAAATGCCGGGACATGATCAACTTGGAATGTGACGCTAGAGAATGGTGCTACGGCATGAAGGCCTTATCGGAACTAAACCTCCAGGAGGTATACATCCCGAACAACAACGCCAAAGAAGCTCCAAAAAAATACCGATTATGTAAGAACTTCTTGAAACAAAACAAGACAGAAATATCGCGAAAAGAACGCGCTAAAATTGTCATCTTAAGTTTTCCTGCTTATTGTCGTTACCAGTCTCTTATGAAGAAGCTCTTGAATGGTCTTGTCTTATCCAAGATGGCGATCATCGCATTTGGTGGCGTCATCAAAAATAATGATAGTACATGGGTGCTGTTTTCAAGAGACAGTTTCCACCACCCGGAACTCGATAAGTTTGATATCTTCAATGACAATAAAGGTATGATATTGTCGGGGGGGACTGCACAACCTAGGTCTTAAGCCACGTGCATTTTTCAGTTTTGAAAGGTGTTGAATGGCGAAATACTGACATCTCGATTTAAAGTTTTTCGTCAGAGTAAATCATAGAGTAATATAAAAGTATAGTGCTACACAGCCTGGTTCCCAGGCCTCTTTTAACGTCGAGCGGCAGACCGAAATTGTGAGAGGCCTGGAATAAAATGGCCCCCAAACTGGCCCCAAATTATAAGTGATATTGGGCATTTCACTAAATTACATAGTATGTCATAAGGATTTTGGGTGAAGGAAAATTCGAGTGTAGAATATATACATTATAAGACCAAACTGGGACCAGTTGCGAAAAATGCAACCACACCAGTTGCGAAAAATGCAACCACCTTGCGATACTAGTGCAATGCTCTGACCACTGAGCCACGGAGGGCGTTGCCGAGAGCTTGATCGCGAGTTCTGTATATATAATGAGGTGGTAATGCCAGGAGAGAATTGGGTATATTATAAGTCATATTGGGCATTTCACTCAATCCACAAGTTCGGCGGTTTGCACGGCTGGGGGTAACACGTGCGGAATCTTAGGAATGTGCGGACAAACAACATTGAAACTCAAGTATGACTGCTAAACACTGTGCATGGGGAACATGCAAAAACGACGCGCGCTTTCCCCATTTATTAAAACGGAATTCAAAGAACCAAGATGTATTCTTTATACGTTTTCCTGGTCCAAAACGGCAGAAGGAGAAGCAACAACGTTGGATAAACGCTTGTCATAGAAGGAGACGGTTTTATATGTACGAAGGATAGCTACATATGTAGCTTGTACTTCATTGGTGAAAACGGCCCAACGGACGACTATCCTGATCCGATATCGGCAATTTCCAGTTACGAAAAGGCAAGTTTTCATTATTAAGAAAGTTTGTGTGTCAATAGAGCTTTGCGCAATTGGAAACTACATATTTTTCAAGCTTCTTGTTCGCCAGACGCTAGACGGTTCTCGTATTACGGGTGCTTTTGGCATGTGACGTGTTTGGTATAAAGAAATCAGTATAACAGCTACTAATTTGTTATCCAATATACTTGTGATGTAGGCGGAAAAGCAACAGAGAAAAAGAAAACTTCCTCGACTTCAGCTTCCCCGACTCGTTCTTCTCAAGCTCAGCCACTTTAATGGCGGCGCTTCAAAATACAAACTTCACACGTAAAATATTACCTTTTCTTCAACGAATTTTGAAATGAAGCTTTGCTCGATTACCAACAACCATAACATCTTTAGGATTATGCAAAAACATTGCTAACAATATCAGTTTGCAAATATTGTGTTTGCAAATATTGTGTTTGCAAATATGTATTGAAAATTGTAATGTCACGAATGGTGTGAGTATGCTTGTTTTACCAGGTTGTCATTCTCACGCCATCAAGTTTCCTTTCCAGTCTTTTTACTATCCATGGTATTACTCCAAACAGCACATAAATATTCTAGTAATGAAAGCACTAAATAGTTTTTGGAAGCAAGCCAAGCCCATGCCATGGTTCCATCATTCCGTAGTTTCGTTGTTCCGTGGTTACCGTATTTAATCTACTAAGATTATATAAAATAAAACTGATAAATTAACAACCTCGTGCCCCGGCCCTGCTTTCAAAATGGAGAGCTGAAAAGGCCATGGCAAAAGCTAGTCAAATGACTCCAATAACCTTGAAGTATTTTGCTACGTGGCTTATATACTGTTCCGGGGGGTCAGTATAGTCACTGATAAACAGAATAGTTGGCTTGCATATGTACAACTATTCAGAGAATTATTTAAGATTACCGTATACTTTCACAAGTGTCTCTAGTCTAAAAGACGCAGTGTGGCCATATTATGTCGCAGATAGCTTAAAGTGCATATAAACCCAATTTTTTTATCATCTAAATACGTTCTACATAGAGTAAACAGTTGTTTGTTCAGTGAAATGTTTTTTTTTGATTGGAGCTATTTTCAATGTTTTTTGGCGATTCGCATTTTTTTTTATTTAAAGATATTTTATCACCGCATTTACCCCAAGAGCAACACATGCACTCATCTAGGGGGTTTACGCAGACATAGTAAAATTTTGGCCATTTTTTTAAAACAAACAAACAAGCAAACACTAACATGCAACATAATTTAGGCTGAAGGTATGAATCTCCATATATCTCGAATAAAACTTTAGGCAACATAAATATTTATTTTTTGGGAAATTTTTCTCCTTTTTTTTTCTTCCTTTTTCCTTGTTGTTTTTTTTTTTTTTTTTGCTTTTAGAAAACTTTAAATCTACAAGTATCAATAACAAAACTTTGTACAGCACAGACAAACTGAACTTTGATTTGAAAATTGCCTAAAAATACACTTCAAATAAACGACAAATTTTTTAAAAGTAAACATGTTTACTTTTAAAAAATTTGTCGTTTATTTGAAGTGTATTTTAAGTCTTGTGCTTTTGAGATCATATTAAAATTGCCTAAATTATCACTGGGACCATGAGTAAGAAGAGAAGTCGTTGAGATTCACTAGCCTCAGCCCAAATATTACCTAGAAGGCGAGCAGCTGAGGTGAAGAGCTCAATACGCAGAGCAGCATAATTGGGACAAACTTTAACAGTTTCTAAACCAGTACCACAACTACACATGGGAGAATCTGTACAATTAATAGAATACAAATAATGATATAAATGAATAATGGTAGTATGGTAATGACATGACGTCTATGCGTCTATGTAGGCATTTGACTTTCTTTCTCTTTTTGGCAAGATAAACTACCTGCGAATTTTTGTGGAAAAACTTAAACAATATGGAACATGTTGTTCAAACACACCATTAATGGAAGAATTGGGTCATGTCACTCTTGCAAATAAATATTGTATAGATAATGTGACTACTTTGGCGTCATCTCATTACCATTTGGAAAACAAAAATCTCTATTAAAGCATTAAAGGTTGCTACGATCTAAAACATGTTCCGTTGTTCAACTATTTGCCAAAGCCAAGGTAGAACGTATTTAGATGATAAAAGAATTTGGGGTTATACTTTAACTTCCACATCAAAGTAAAGCTTATAAAATATGTGTGACAAGTATATGCCAATAATATTCGATTTTAATGAAGCAACGATTTTTCCACCATCCCTCTAAACGGATGTTGTGATCGCCTTTCACAACCTTTAACTCAAAGTAAATTTTGTTATTTTTTAATTCGATTGTTTCCTGCGTGTCCTGATACAAAGCTCTAAAAACCGTGTCGGGGTTTTTCAGTATTTGATTCTAGTGAAAAGTCATACAACATTTTGTAACTGATTGATAAGAAAAAGCCTGAAGTAAACGCATGGGAATGGCCGTCGGCGTAAAAGCTTTCGAAATTATCGAATTCCACGACAAAGTTTTGTAGGTGATACACAATATATTTGTCTATCATCTCTGAAAATTTTAAAGAATTCAAAAGAATCTCCTTTCATTTGAAATTCTTTAAAATCTCCCCTTGTTGGAAGGAATACATTTCGCCGAGAAACAATTGGCACTCGAAAGGAAATTTTCCCTTAAATTTTACTCCAGGTCAAAAACATTATGTTGTCATTTCACTATTTACTTGTATTTCCTGAAGTGGTTCTCTAATGAAAATATTGTTAGCAATGTTTTTGCATAATCCTAAAGATGTTATGGTTGTTGGTAGTCGTAATACGAGAACCGTCTAGCGTCTGGCGAACAAGAAGCTTGAAAAGTATGTAGTTTCCAATTGCGCAAAGCTCTATTGACACACAAACTTTCTTAATAATGAAAATTATCTTTTCGTAACTGGAAATTGCCGATATCGGATCAGAATAGTTGTCCGTTGGGCCGTTTTCACCAATGAAGTGCAAGCTAGATACGTAGCTATCCTTCGCACATATAAAACCGTCTCCTTCTATGACAAGCGTTTATCCAACGTTGTTGCTTCTCCTTCTGCCGTTTTGGACCAGGAAAACGTATAAAGAATACATCTTGGTTCTTTGAATTTCGTTTTAATAAATGAGGAAAGCGCGCGTCGTTTTTGCATGTTCCCCATGCACAGTGTTTGAGTCACCATATACTTGAGTTTCAATGTTGTTTGTCCGCACATTCCTAAGATTCTGCACGTGTTACCCCCAGCCGTGCAAACCGCCGAACTTGTGGATTACATAGTATGTCATAAGGATTTTGGGTGAAGGAAAATTCGAGTGTAGAATATATACATTATAAGACCAAACCGGGACCAGTTGCGAAAAATGCAACTATAGTAAACCAAGGCAGATAACACGCACGTCGGTCTGCACAATTCTTTATAACATCAGTAAAATTAGCATATTTCGATATGTATAAATGTGTTTCAACACAATCACTTCCATGTAACAACCTTTTAACATAATGTAAAATAAAGAAACCTACTCGTTTGCTGTCTGCTCTCAAGAAGAAGTGCCCTCGTTCATAAAGATTAAAGAATCCAGCTCCAGCAGGATTCATGATGGTCGATCCCTATTCTGTGACGTCACCAAAATAAGTTCGAGAAAAAAGAGGACTAGGAACTAGTCTGAGTGCTCTGAGTGAGTCAAGGGAATTATTAACTGTAGCCGTTAGCACCGCGTTCGTTCGTTCGTTCGTTCGTTCGTTCGTTCGTTCGTTCGTTCGTTCGTTCGTTCGTTCGTTCGTTCGTTCGTTCGTTCGTTCGTTCGTTCGTTCGTTCGTTCGTTCGTTCGTTCGTTCGTTCGTTCGTTCGTTCGTTCGTTCGTTCGTTCGTTCGTTCGTTCGTTCGTTCGTTCGTTCGTTCGTTCGTTCGTTCGTTCGTTCGTTCGTTCGTTCGTACGCAATCAATAGGCACGGCACTGCCCTGTAGCACTGGATCTGATTGTTATATTTAATCCTGCTTTTTTGATAATTCTTTAGCTCCCGTCCTTAAAGGCCGCCCTAGAAAGAAGAGGTCAACTAAAGCATCTTGCAGAGGTCAACCAAGAGGCAAATATCGTCGCAGAATGGACAGCATTCCTCGGAGTGACATCGTCGATCGACGACCTTCACCGGAGTGGTACAGTTCGGACGACAATCAAACAGACACTTCTGAGGCGAGCTCAGTTGGAGTTCAAGAACTTCCTTGCCCGCCTAAACTCGTGTCAGCGGTCAAGGATGAAAAGGTGATGGCACGTGACATGACTCAAGGCGTCATCCGTTCCCATGGCGACGTCAAACCGACGATCATTCCGCCCATTCCGAAGTTGGTTAAAATTGAACCAAAAGATCATAATGGGTCGACCTACGGCCAATTTCGACCTTCTGATGTCAAAGTTGAACCTCTTCCACAGTCTAATCCTGTGTCCATCTGTCGCATGGAAAATAATGTCGTGCCAAAAATGACGCCGTCTTCTAAAAAAGCTTCTGTGATCTCATCGACTTATAATACGCTCCATAAACCTCTTTATCACCCAATAAACGTTCGGCCTCAACCAAGTTCGGGAATGGCTCGCGAGACCCAATCCCACGACACGCAAGCACATGGTATACCTGTTGTTGCGCCGCAGTCGAAAACGACGAATGTGCCAGTCAATCCATTGCAACCCCCACGCGTGGCTCACGCGAAAACAATGATCATGAATAGAACTATACAGCCGAGAATGTCAGCTATAGTTTGCACCACGAAAGACGACGAGGCTGCGAGGAGCCTGAGTACAGCATTACCGAGTAAGCCTGGTGAAGAGCAACGTTTGGAATGTGGGAATGACTGGAAACAAACATTAAAGAGAAAACGAGGACGACCACCCGGAAAATCTACGAAATTCATGAAAGTCCAGGAGGGGAAGTTAACCGCAAACCAAGGCAAGCCAGTTGAGCAGGCTGACGTTATTCAGGTTCCAATCAAGACTGAACCAATTACTACTAGTCAAGATGAAATTAAGATAATTGAAAATCAAGGTAGTCCTGAGGTAAGTGCTTCTTATACGTTTGGGGTCACTGTTGTGGCGTAGTTTGTATGCGTTGGCGTCTGACATATTAACATCAGCAACATCATCATGATCATCATGATCATCACCACCAACACCACACCACCGTCACCAACCATCATCATCATCACCACTACCACCAACACCACCATCATCACCATTATCACTACCACCATCACCAACCACCATCATCATCACTACCACCAACACCACCATCATCATCATCACCATTATCATTATCACCAACACCACCATCATCATCATCATCATCATCATCATCATTATCATCATCATCACCATTATCATTATCACCAACACCACCGTCATCATCACCATTATCACTACCACCATCACCAACCACCATCATCATCACTACCACCAACACCACCATCATCATCATCACCATTATCATTATCACCAACACCACCATCATCATCATCATCACGATCACCACCACCATAACCATTGAAATATTTTTTCTAATTTTTTAGTCGGAAGACGCTGCGGAACGTGAATTCATGGCAACATTGAAGAAGTTTATGAAAAAAAGAGGTTCTCCGATTGAGAAAATCCCAGCCTTGGGCTTCCGAAAAAGTACGTACGCCCTAGTCAGATGTGGACAAGTGAGATGTTGTGTCTTTTTTTACCCTTTTCAACGCTAGGGACGTTCTTATTTAATTTTAGTTGCTGTAATCTTACAAATTTAACGCTATTTCTTCTGCTCTTTTTATTCCATGACAGTTAATTTATTCAAGATGTACGAAGTTACCGGCGCGTTAGGTGGATATGATGTGGTAAGTGAAGTTTTCAACCATTAATAATTTATGAAAAAATTGACGAAGCGCGGCCAGGATTATACATAATGAAAAGACAAACGTTCTCTGACCAAATATTTAGATTTAATTCGAGCTTTCGGCTGCCAGACTGCAGCCTTCAACGGGATAATAAAAATGAAATATAAAACCATATATACATACAAATATTATGGAACGCCTAGTAATCTGATACAATATTAATAGCCTAATGAGTTATTTTATTTAGTATAATGCTATACTGTTCGGGTAATGGTTTTGAGTTATTGTCCGATTCAGGAATCAATGCCGTGTGCCAAGACTCTAGGGTTTTCCTTGTCCTGTAGGTTCCCTTATCAATGACTTTGCCACCTTCGAAGTCGATTCTATGGTCATTAGTCCACGCATGGTTTGCAATGTTTGAACCCGCTTTGTTTTGTTTAGCGTTTCTAATGTGTTCCTTTTTTCGTGTATCGAAACATCTTCCGGTTTCGCCAATATAACTCCATTGACATTCTTTACAATCGATTTTGTAAACAACATTAGTTTGTTTTTCAGAGTCAGGTCTGTCTTTAGGTGACGGGAATTCTTGTTGGAGTGTTTTAACTGGTTTGTTGAAGACTTTGATCTCATACTTCCGCAAAACTCTAGTGAGCGGCTCAGTTAAGCCTTTTACATATGGCAAAACAGCATAGTTGTACGATGATGTAGGCGGATCAACCAAGGCAAAAAACCCTCCGACCAATTCTTCCGGTGCTGGTATCTCTTCTTTAATCATAAGTCTCTTATATACGTCGGTGACAAATTTGGTTGGGTAGCCATTTGACTTTAGGGCTTCGATGACGTGCTTGGTTTCACTAGCTTTGCCTTCTGCTGTGTTTGGTATATGAGTTGCTCTATGTAAAAGCGTAGCGGCTGTGCTAATGTTGTTTACAAAATCGATTGTAAAGAATGTCAATGGAGTTATATTGGCGAAACCGGAAGATGTTTCCATACACGAAAAAAGGAACACATTAGAAACGCTAAACAAAACAAAGCGGGTTCAAACATTGCAAACCATGCGTGGACTAATGACCATAGAATCGACTTCGAAGGTGGCAAAGTCATTGATAAGGGAACCTACAGGACAAGGAAAACCCTAGAGTCTTGGCACACGGCATTGATTCCTGAATCGGACAATAACTCAAAACCATTTCCCGAACAGTATAGCATTATACTAAATAAAATAACTCATTAGGCTATTAATATTGTATCAGATTACTAGGCGTTCCATAATATTTGTATGTATATATGGTTTTATATTTCATTTTTATTATCCCGTTGAAGGCTGCAGTCTGGCAGCCGAAAGCTCGAATTAAATCTAAATATTTGGTCAGAGAACGTTTGTCTTTTCATTATTCATTAATAATTTGTTCAGAAGATCGCAAAATCAGTATACCAGTGGTCGATATATAGGTTTCTTGCTCATGAAAAATTTATGAAATAGGGTGGAGTGGAATAGGATAGAATGGGATGGAATTGGATAGAATGGGGTAGGGTGGAATAGAATGGGATGGCATAGAATGTGATAAGGTGTGATAGAATGGGATGGTGTGGGATAGAATGGGATGGCCTAGAATGGGTTGGAATGGGATAGGGTGGGATAGAATGGGATGGCCTAGAATGGGATAAGGTGGGATAGAATGGGATGGGATAGGGTGGGATAGAATGGGCTAACGCAGTATGTAATAGGATAGAATGGGATGGGGGAGTGATGGAAAGAGATAGAATGAATGAAAGGGGATCGAAAGAGATTGGATTGGATGGAATAGAAGATTAATATATTTTTTCCAAAGGTGACTGGCAACAGATTATGGAGACGTGTTTATAACGAAGTGGGTGGCGCACCAAGCATAACGAGTGCGGCGACTAATTCCAGAAAACATTATGAAAGGTAAACTTGGAGTAGTGAGTGGCTACTGGTGTAGAACAATATTGAAACTGAATACTGTAAGACATGTGTAAATCCACTACTGGGTCTTGTTAACGTATAAGTTTAGGCTTAGGTGGTCATTGAATCGTTAATATTCGAAAATATTCCGCCCCTCTTTCGTAGAATAATGAACCCCCTATAGTATTAAATGTAAAAAATGTGTATTAAATGTATTAAATGTGTGTTAAATGTAATTCAGCGAGGAGTCTTACGAACATCCTACCATCGTGTTGTTATTAGACTATGTGTACTGTGTCGCATATCCTTTATTATTTATCTTGTACATTGTACTGTTTAGACTTTGTAATTCGTAAAGTATTTCTATCTGTTTCGGGGCCGTAGTAATTGGCATTAGCTGTTGCGGTTGCCCAGCCTGTTGTCTCAATGTCTGTATTTATGTTTGTAATATGGAAATCATGGCAAAGTTAATAAATAAATAAATAAATAAATAAGTAAGTATTATTGACGCAGGCGCTGCTGAACTGAACCAAAGACATGTCTCTGTTCTCTTTACAGACTATTACTACCGTACGAGAGATACATGAAAGGACAAGATTCTTCACTCAAAGTGGAACCACTCGACACTCCTGCCGTCAGTCAAGAAAATGAGAAAGTTGTCAAAACTCAGAAAGATCAGAATGCAAATGTTGTGCCTAAGATTAAGAACGAACCCGTGCCTATCGCACAGAGCCTGCAAAACAAACCATTAAAACCAGCGGTCTCCGCGTTGACCTCACAGAGCCAGCAAAACAAGCCATTAAAACCAGCGGTCTCTGTGTTGACCCAACAGAGCCAGCAAAAGAAACCATTAAAACCAGCGGTCTCACTGTCGACTCAACAGAGCCAGCAAAACAAACCATTAAAACCAACGGTCTCTGTGTTGGCTCAACAGAGCCAGTCTGTGTTGGCTCAACAGAGCCAGCAAAACAAACTTTTCAAACCAGCGGTTTCTGTCTCAGAGGCCCGCATCGCATACACCGCGAGCGATATGAACTCATCATCAGTAGACTTCGTTACGACCGGTAGCCGAGGAAGCCCAATTATGCTGTACTCGTCAAATGTCGACCAACTGCCGAGAAGATACGTTTCTTCCGAAGAAGTTCCGAGGAGCTCGCCTAGTGTACGATACGAGTCGAGACCTCGAGTGATTACGAGTGTGGCTGATCGCGAACTGAGATTGAGGAATGAATTACGATCGTCAACTCCCGACGTCGTATGGAACGAGACGAGATCGTACATCGCCGAAACCATCGAAGATGACCCGAGGATATACACGTCGCAAAAGAGCCGGAAAAATGAACTAAGAACTTCTGTGATCGATTTTGAGCGCAACGAATTGAGAACTTCAGCGCCAGATTTCGAGCGTATACACGAGTATATGCCACGACACGTGGCTGTTGATCACGTGAATGACTTTAGACCTCGTGCGCAAGAAAGTCGACGTTCGAACGATCATCATTTGCACGTGCGCACAAAGAACACTACACCAGTGGAAGTCACACATGAACCACGTGATAGTCACAAGAAGAAAGTCGCCCGCGATCCGGGTGACGGAGTACTAATGATGGACATGCGCCTGGCGGATGGAAAAATGCAAAGTAGTCATTCCCACAGTCCGCGACAACGTGACGATGCCTATATCTCTGCGTACTCGTTACCAGTCTTAACACATCGCGCACATGGCGTGGAACTTTACGATCTTCCTAACTTTCCCATTCGCACAGCATCACGCATACATATGCCATCATCTCATCAAGTATTCCCAGGCTCCTCACACGCAGCCGCTGCACTCTCACCATACCCAACACACATTATCGCAACCGAACATGGCGCAGTGTATCCCATACCCATGCCCGGATTTTTTCCCCCGGATGGATTCTACATGGTTAACAGTTAGTTCTACAAAACCAACGCAAAACTCGACAGGTTTTAGAAACAATCTGATCTCGTATTTTTCAACAAATTAAAGCTTAGTTTGCGCGCGCATCATTTTTCAAAAAAAACTGGCAAGCTCCACTCAAAGTAAACTTACTGTTTAAAATCAACAAAGTATAGATACCGTTTCTGGATGTTTAACACTTATTCTGCTGTTGTTGGCTCGCTAGCAAGTCAGCCATTGCTTACTTTGTGGGGAGCCCGCCAATTCCTTTGCACAACGATGCGCGCACAATATCGTGAAATTCGCCTATTGCATAAATGCCCATAAATACCACAATCTACAATCATATACACAACTTCATGGAGTATATTGAAAACAAACAGACGCACAAAACAAGGAAAACTAAATTGAATTTAAAAGAATGAAGTTGAGACTACTTGTATAATGATTATACATTGTGGTATTTACTGAGTATCAAATCTGATTCTTTTGCGTTGCATAACAAGTAAAGATTGGGGGAAATTTCACACAAAAGATTCAGTGAAAGTTCCAGTCATTTCAAAACTAAGAGTTACTGACTTTTCTCGCAATGCTCAATAATGCTAGCCAGCTTTTACATCCTAGGAATTTTGAGGCTAGCAATTAAACTTTGCGTTGACTTATTTACAAAACAATTCAAATTTATTTCTACAAATTAATTTATGTAAATATAAGCACAGAAGTTTATTTTTCTTTACCTTAGAAAATTAGAGTATATATTTTTTGTATATATTGTGTTGTTATTTATTTGTTGTGAGCTGTAGTGTTTTGTTGTCTAAATAAAATAGATATTTTTTTATTTATTTTGTTTGTTTCTAATATTTTCTAGAAATATGAATTATTCTGAATTCTAAGAATTCTCGTACCCAGGCCTTGAACGATGAAACCGCGCTAAGCGCGCAGGGGTGTTTGGGGAGGAATAGTTTTGAGCGGGAAAATGTGAAATTTAATTCAAAATGGAGGAGGAAGAGAATTCTTCCAAAACATGTCCTTCATATAATGTTGTAAATAGACAGCTACAAGATCTAGTACGAACACAGAGCGTTGCAATTGTAAAGTTGCAATGTATGGTAAGTTACTGTTATTAAATTTATCGTCTTTAAACGCGAATAAGTACGAGTTTTTGGACCAAGTTGTCAGGACTTTGTGACTTGTGAGACTGAGAGCAATATTAGTGATATATTTTTACGAAACATTCGCTTTATGTTTTATTAGAATAAATAACTGTTTATTAATTTCATAGTATTCACTTAATTTGGTAATTTCTTTATAAAATTAATAAATTTAAAGGAATTTTAAACATGATATTTACATAAATTTAAATCATATAAAATTACATAAAAATATAATAAATATAAAACATGCTTCATTAATACGTATCAGTGATTTATTTTTGTTAATTAGTATCACTGATTTTTAAATTGTGTTTTTAATTGCAACAAAGTGCTATAACAATTATTATTAGCAATAGTAGTAGTAGTGTTGTAAATTATTATATAATAGCATTATTATTTTGAAAGTACATGTATCATAGTTCAGACATATTTTCTGTATATCAACATTATAGTTGAAGCGAAGAGAAATTACAGTACCTCATGAAGATCATCAAGCAGTAATAGCACAACTTGATGTAAGAAAATAATACTCTTATGACATTGAAATTGAAGAAAATGTAGCTTTTATATATACAATGAACTCTCTAAGGTGGACACTCCGGACCAAATTTGGTGTCTGCTGTCCACCTTAGAGGGGAGTCCACTTAGAGAGAGTTCACTGTATGTATGTATGTATGTGTATGTGTATATATATATATATATATATATATATATATATTTAAAATACTCATTAATAATTCATGAAGAAAACACAAAAGAAACCATGACCATGAAGGAGGTTGTATATCTGATACAAACCATGCGTGGTTGTATCAGATATACAACCACTAGTGACAACCACTAGTGGTTGTATTACTTGTATTGTATATCAGGTCTATCTCAGCTCCAAAACATTGAAATTGAGCTTTTTCTGAATTAATCTGAACAAACATTACTCATTAACATCAAAGACTCAGAGTATTTTAAGCTATTTACAATATTCGTGTCCATGTTGTATTGGATATGACAAGCTCTTGCCTTCAGCTCAAGCTTGTATATCCAATACAACACGACCACTCATATTGTAAATAGTACATATACATCTTTCCATCTGCTGATGAAGGTCATAGTATCTTGATCAAAACGTCCATTTTTAATATATTTATATATATATATATATATATATATACATGTATATATATCTATATATATATCTATATATATGCTATATATATGGACTTAATAACTGTTGCAGGAGGAGAAGTTAGAACATATGAAGACAAAAGCAAGACTTGCTGAAGAAACAGAAAAATTACAGTTTGCTCAAGGAGAGATTGAAATATTAAAAAACCAAATTGAGAGAGAAAAGAAGACCTTTGAGAATGCGTAATGCTATGTTATGTTAAGTAACTTATGACTGTGTTTGATGTCCTCTTTTAATTCTTTGGAACAGTACATAATGCTTTTTATTGTTTTTAAAACAATTCTTAGTTTTCAAAAACTGAAGGCAAAAGCTGTTGTTGAATCACAAAAGAATGATGAATTGTACAACAAATATTTAGGTATGATATTCGCTAAGCAACTCAAGAAAGGGATAGTCAAATCTCTTCGACAACCACCTGGGGGACAGAACTTACTGACCTGGGAGGTACTCCCATATATAAGGTGTGTAATAAAAGTAGCGTGCTGCATAGGCAGTGTAGAAACAATCGAAATATAGTAAGGTTAGATATACTGCCGAAACAGAGAACGTAGGAGTCTAACGTTTCGAGCAAAGGCCCTTCGTCAGAGAGAAAATAAGGTGTGTAGGTGGCCCCAACAGCAGTTAGGAGACCACTAGTCTAATGCCTGCATTTTCTTTAGAAATGGAAGAAATTTGTACAGAAAAGGATGATGGTCTTAATTTCCAGGATGCAAAAATAAAAGACTTGAGAACTCGAATTTCCAAACAGAAACAAGTCCACAAACAACTTCTTTCAAACCTGGACATTGAACTTAAACAGGAACAGTATGTCACTCGTCATTTACAAGGATTGCCCAATAAAAGTGCATTGAAAACCACACAAACAAGAAAGAAGAGTGCAAGAAAATAGACTCCAGAATTGTCAAGTTTGTATATAGCATGCAACAATATTAAATTATGAATTCATTTGGGGGAGGGGTTAAACTTGCTTGAAATTTGTTCTTTGTGGGTTTCAAGAAGAGCTCAGTGGAGCCAAAGTTGGTCAGAGCTAATCCAGAATTACAAGCCAATCAAAGTATTCTATTTCAAAACAAGCTAATTCACATATTGAAAATTAAGAATGATGAAACAAAAAATATTTTGGAATTTAATTTTTGAAACAATAATAATGTTATATAAATAAGTTTTGTGGAAACACCATGTAAAATATTTGGAACAGTACATAATGCTTTTTATTGTTTTTAAAACAATTCTTAGTTTTCAAAAACTGAAGGCAAAAGCTGTTGTTGAATCACAAAAGAATGATGAATTGTACAACAAATATTTAGATATGATATTTGCCAAGCAACTCAAGAAAGGGATAAGCAAAGAAATATTTTACGTGGTGTTTTCACAAAACTTATTTATATTACTTTATCGCCATGAAAATGTTCAAAGAATTAATAATAATGTTATTTATTCAGGATATCACGTTACCGAGGTGTTTTTTAAGTGGAGCTATCTTTATTTTTAAAAACTGATGTGTATACAGTAATGTATATTTATCTACTTCTTTAACGCAGGCGCCGTCCATCAGAATTTTGCGCGCTAGCTTTTTGAACTTTTTGCGCGCTAGCTTTTTGAACTTTTTGCGCTTTCGCCAGAAACAAAAACTATTTTTAAATCCATCGTTGCCAATGGCAACTAGCGTCGGATTCAAAATGGCCGACCAAAGCTAACTTTCAAAGACTGCTTATTTTTTGTGAATAAACGCGAATATATTGTTGTATATTCGGAACAACAGTTTTTATTTTGAGTATTGGCATAATGGACAGCAGTATAAGAGTTCTTCTACAGTCTTGTTTGGACGAAAATGATCCTAACAGTGTCACGGAACCGTACCAAAAGTTGAAAACAGAGAGCGAAGGAAACGCAAAGTCAAATGTTGGGACGGATTTATACGTGATTTGTGCTGAAGCTGCTTGTCAGGTGAGAGAAATTGTTAGAAAATGTATTTAAAAACTTATTTAGTTTAAAAAATACAACAAAAATGTTCTATATTAAAAGATTTAGCAATATTGAATATGTAACAACATTGGCTCATAAAGTACCCCAGAAATTCTAGGATAAAATAGACAATATTAAATTATGATGTATTTTGAATGGTTTAATGTTATTATAAATTTGCACAGTTTAATGTTTAGATTAATATTTGTTATTGTTGCCAATAGACGTTTTAATAAACGATTTAATGTTTTTATAAACTAATTATTAAATATTTTTTATTTCTTTGTAGTATCAGAAATTTAATGTTGCTGAGGACTGTATTAAGATGTATTTCAAACATCTTCCTCCAGAAAATCAATACCTCTGTCGAGCGTACATGTGCCAGGCTCAACTCCATGCTCCAACATCCACAAAAAATCCAGTAAATAATGTTTTATTTTTGATACCAAAGAACTTTGAAAATAGTGTTTATGCATTCAGTTACTAGGTATCTTTTCTTTTAGTTTAAATGCAGTATTTTATGTTTTTTTGATTGATAGGCCCAAATTGATAAGGCTGTCCATTATTTGCTAAAAGCAATTAATTTTGCCAAACAAAATTCAAGGTATATTTGTAGCATTTATATTTTATACAAAATTTATTGGTAACAAACTAGCCACATACCAGGGTGCATTCCATGTCAACCCCATGCCGAAGATAAGCCATGGTGTAAATGCACCCTGGGCCACATATTTGTATTATAAATTTATACTGATAAGTATTTTTACATTTATGATTACTATTTTTACAAATACATATTTATATACATATTTTTAGATACCATTTTCTGGTATACAATGCATCAGTATTGTACTGGCAATTTTGCCGTCCATTTCTCAAGCCTAACTATAAACGTTTCTTGGCAAAGACATTACATCAGGTGGTCAAAGCATTGGATGACATTGATGATGAAGATTATGAATGGAGGGCTCAACTCATGATGTATGATTTCTTCCTTTCCACTGTGCTTATTTACTTTACTTTTCAATGAGAATTACTCTACATAATAATTTTAATCTTCATTATTTTCTAGAGCTCTTATTGAGTGTCATATTGATGCTGGTAGGAAAGATGATGCAAACCAAATTGCCAGCGCTGCTTCACAATTTACTAAAACTAATGTACCAAACTTGTACAAAAACATTCTTGGACTTCAAGTTAGTATTAATCCACCATTAGGGGGTGATTTGCACAGAGATCATGTTTTTGACTAACAGAATGTATTAATAGTTTGTAATTGTAAATGACTAGTGATTATTGTGTGAAAATAAATCCATCCTTGTTTAGATTCAGTATAGGCTTGTTGAGTATGGAAAATTGGCAAAGGAAACCAAAAGCTCTCCAGATTTGCATCTGTTTTTTAAAATTCATCGTCTAAAAGCGTAAGTTAAACAAAACCACTAGGGATCTGAAGCACCACCATCCCCCAGTTAGGGACCTGAGGAGGCATTCCCCCCTGTTAGGTATCTGAGGCACTACCCCCAGTTAGAGATCTGAGACACCACCCCCTGTTAGAAATCTGAAGCACTCCCCCCAGTTTGGGATCAGAAGCACTACCCCCAGTTTGGGATCAGAAGCACTCCCCCCAGTTTGGGATCAGAAGCACTACCCCCTGTTAGGAATCTGAAGCACTACCCCCAGTTTGGGATCAGAAGCACTACCCCCTGTTAGGAATCTGAAGCACTCCCCCCAGTTTGGGATCAGAAGCACTACCCCCTGTTAGGAATCTGAAGCACTCCCCCCAGTTTGGGATCAGAAGCACTACCCCCTGTTAGGAATCTGAAGCACTCCCCCCAGTTTGGGATCAGAAGCACTACCCCCTGTTAGGAATCTGAAGCACTCCCCCCAGTTTGGGATCTGAAGCACTTCCCCAGTTTGGGATCTGAAGCACTCCCCTCCTGTTAGGAATCTGAAGCACTCCCCAGTTTGGGATCTGAAGCACTACCCTCCTGTTAGGAATCTGAAGCACTCCCCCCAGTTTGGGATCAGAAGCACTACCCCCTGTTAGGAATCTGAAGCACTACCCCCTGTTAGGAATCTGAAGCACTACCCCCCTGTTAGGAATCTGAAGCACTCCCCCCAGTTTGGGATCTGAAGCACTTCCCCAGTTTGGGATCTGAAGCACTCCCCTCCTGTTAGGAATCTGAAGCACTCCCCAGTTTGGGA
The DNA here is from genome assembly GCA_964035015.1 of Corallium rubrum. Lineage (NCBI taxonomy): Eukaryota > Metazoa > Cnidaria > Anthozoa > Scleralcyonacea > Coralliidae > Corallium > Corallium rubrum. Next base: position 6,435,479 of record OZ036007.1, on the reverse strand, counting down.
TCTGAAGCACTACCCTCCTGTTAGGAATCTGAAGCACTCCCCCAGTTTGGGATCTGAAGCACTACCCTCCTGTTAGAAATCTGAAGCACTCCCCCCAGTTTGGGATCTGAAGCACTACCCTCCTGTTAGAAATCTGAAGCACTCCCCCCAGTAAGAGATCTGAGACACCACCCCCTGTTAGGAATTTGAAGCACTCCCCCCAGTTTGGGATCTGAAGCACTACCCTCCTGTTAGGAATCTGAAGCACTCCCCCCAGTTTGGGATCTGAAGCACTACCCTCCTGTTAGGAATCTGAAGCACTCCCCCCAGTAAGAGATCTGAGACACCACCCCCTGTTAGGAATTTGAAGCACTCCCCCCAGTTTGGGATCTGAGACACCACCACCCTGTTAGGAATCTGAAGCACTCCCCCCAGTTAGGCATCTGAAGCACCCCCGAGTTAAGATGGTGTAAAAGAATATTGAGGTAATTAATTTTTCTGTTGGCTCACCAAGTAGAAATAGGTTAATTATCAATCCATTTAATTTTCCTTAGACAATTAGAAACTGAAGAAAAATCAGATGTTGGGCATGATCTTACAAAGTTTTTCAAAAATTTAACTGGAATGTGTGAAACAGATGTTTCTGAGACAAGCACTGAAATATCAGAGCGATCAAACACTGCTAACATGCCCAGGACTGCCACACCTGTTGCTATGGAGACTATTGACAGGTAAGTTTTAGAATAACAGTTAACACTTGTTTACTCTTCAACTGGTAGCAAGTTTAGGCATGTGGTAATGCATTTTGTCAAGAAAATAATGGTTTTTACTGTATATACTGTTTAACAAACGAGCAAGAGTGTTTTATCAGATATAAAGACACAAGGCAAAGCTGAGTGTTTTTATATCTGATATCTGATAAACACGAACTGCGAGTTTATTGAATGGCTTCAAAAACGAACCACTTGGTAAGTTCATCAGTTCATAGTAAGTTTGAAAAATAACCTTGTCTAAGCCAAGAAAATCAAAGCTAAAATTTATGTAAATCAAGAGGTATATTTATCACATTATAAAGACACTGATTAAACTTTAATTTCTTTTGAATTTTCCTCATGAATTATTAATGAGTTTTTGAAGTACTTACAGTGATCACTGTGCAGCCATATTATGTTGATTTATTTTTATTATTTTTCCAGGTTAACACTGATACTTGAGTTGGCCAAACTTTGTATGGCTCAAGGTTTTTGTAAACTGGCAAATGACTGTTTGGACTATGTAAAAAAATACACCCAGGTACATTACATAAAATGACTTGCATGTAGACATTGCATTAGTATAGCTTGATGCAAACATCCTCATTGTGATTTTTTTTTAAGGATCCTGCAACAACTCTTGCTGTGGAATTCATTCAGTGTGAGTTGATGGTTAAGTTATTGGGAGACAAGCAAGAAAACTATTCTCAATCTGTTGTCCAGGTATAGTAGATGGTTTGTTATGATGATGGTGGTGGTGATGGTTATGATGATGGTTATGATGGTTAATATGATGATGGTTATGATAGTGATGATGGTGGTTATGATGGAGGTGGTGGTTGTGATGGTGGTGATGATGATGGTTATGATGGTGGTGATGGTTATGATGATGGTGATGGTTATGATAGTGATGATGATGGTTATAGTGATGATGGTTATGGTGATGGTGGTTGTGATGGTGGTGATGATGGTGGTAATGATCATGATGGTGGTAATGATGATGGTTGTGATAGTGATGATGGTGGTTATGATGGTGGTGCTGATGATGGTGCTGATGGTGGTTATGATGATGGTGGTAATGGTCATGATAGTGATGGTGACGGTGGTTATGATGGTTATGATGGTGTTGATGATGATGGTGGTAATGGTCATGATGGTAATGATGGTTGTGATAGTGATAGTGATGGTTGTGATCATGACGGTTGTGAAGGAGGTGATGGTGATGTGTGTAATGGTTATATACATTCTTTATTTCCAGCTGCGGTTAGAAGCTATTGAAAAGTTGGAGCAGTACGTGACGACCGCTTTACGCTATGGTGATCCAGAAGTCATTCAGGTAGAGTATTTGCTGGCTAGCTAAAGGAAAAGCATCTTTTGAATCATCTCTCATTTGGCGATATCCTAGAGTAATGAAGACACGTAACCATCGTTAATGAATGCTGATGTCCTGTTGGGTACAGTGTGCTACAATTGGCAATGTTTTGTGGCACAAGAACTGCACTTGCAAACCAACAGACAAGCAAATAAACAGTTAGTCATTTCTTTAACTTTTCAGCTTGGTTGTATGACAATGTGGAATCTCTGTCTTCCTTTGTTTCAATCAAATCTTCGTCGTCATGTTCGTAAGCCGTTAAGTCTTGTGGCTGATGCACTTGAGAGTATTGATAGGTGAGACAAGATTACTTTGATAATGTATCTATGACAATGTTATAACTGCATAGGTTTATTTATGACGATATAGAATCTTTGCTTGCCTTTCCTTCATCACATTCATCCGCTTTGTTCTCGTCGGAGTTTCTGAATTTTTCCCTGCTATTTTGCGTTTTTTCTAAATTTTCTTCCAAAGCTCTGTCTATATCTTTATCCAACTAAATTAGTATGTTGTTGTGTTCTTTAGTCTTCTTGCCTTGCTGCGATGTCAAATTCACACAGAACTTGCAAAATGTGAAGAGGATGAGGAACAGTTAGAGCTTGCTTTGATTCATCTTCGAAAGGTAAGAATTAAAAATCTAAATCCGAGTTTAAATATAGTATTATTATCCATCCATCTATCCGTCCGTCCATCCATCCATCCATCCATCCGTCTATCTATCCATCGATGCATTCGTTCACTTACTTACCTTTCTTTAAATTTTTCTTAGGCATTGTTATTGGATGATGATGGTGTATATAGTGAGAGACTTGAGACATCACTGACGAGACTTCAGTTACGTTCAACGCTTTATACCACTCCAGAAAGACCAGAGGATGTTGCAGCCATGATTATAGAACAAGTTAGTTACCAGGCAGTCCTCAACTCCGTTTTGATGGTGGTGGTGATAATACATTGATGATGATGTTAACAATGGTGATGGTGGTGGTTGTGGTTATGGTGGTGATTGTGGTCATGGTGGTGATGATGGTTGTGGTGATGGTGATGGTGGTGGTTGTGGTGATGATGGTGGTTGTGGTCATGGTGGTGGTGATGGTGGTGTTGATGGTGGTTGTGGTCATGGTGGTGATGATGGTGGTTGTGGTGATGATGGTGGTTGTGGTCATGGTGGTGATGATGGTGGTTGTGGTCATGGTGGTGGTTGTGGTCATGGTGGTGATGATGGTGGTTGTGGTCATGGTGGTGATGATGGTGGTTGTGGTCATGGTGGTGATGATGGTGGTTGTGGTCATGGTGGTGATGATGGTGGTTGTGGTCATGGTGGTGACGATGGTGGTTGTGGTCATGGTGGTGATGATGGTGGTTGTGGTCATGGTGGTGATGATGGTGGTTGTGGTCATGGTGGTGATGATGGTGGTTGTGGCCATGGTGGTGGTGATGGTGGTTGTGGTCATGGTGGTGATGATGGTGATGATGGTGGTTGTGGCCATGGTGGTGATGATGGTGGTTGTGGCCATGGTGGTGGTGGTTGTGGTGATGATGGTGGTTGTGGCCATGGTGGTGATGATGGTGGTTGTGGTGGTGATGATGGTGGTTGTGGTGATGATGGTGGTTGTGGCCATGGTGGTGGTCATGGTGGTTGGTGTGATGATGGTGACTGCGATGGTCATAATCATGGTGATTTTCCTCTGTTTCTAAACGTTATTCAGTTTTCACAAACGCTCACGGTGAACACCATTGGCATTTTCTAACCAATATTCTCTCCTTATGTCGCAGGCCAGAACAAGCAAAGACTCAGGCACATCAAAAATGAAACGAGCTTCACTTATCAAAGCTGGTATTGCTCTCGCTCCGGATGCCTTTGCCTTGGTCTTGGAAAGTGAAAGTGAGACGAAAGAACCTTCAAAAAACAAAGAACCTCCAACTCTTTTTTCAAAACTTGCACGAAGAGCTGAACACTTCGAGAAAGCAGTTAGCAAAGCAGCTGGACATCTGAAACGATTAGGAACACAAAATGACCAAGAGAGGTCCATATTATAAACTATATATCTCACTAACTCTTTCCTGTCCGAATTGGTCTTTAGTATATTATTTTGGCTAACGCCAGACGATTTTATTATTCGCCTCTGGGGAAGCCCTCGGACAGGAATGAGTTAAGGTCTTCGTTAAGGTTTGCAGGGTCATTTCTGTAAAGCGCTCTCAATTCGTCAGAATTTATGCCACAAAAATAAAATAGATATCGTTAGAAAGCTATGAATTTGTAGAATACAATGGTGTCTTTGGTTTCGCGATAAACACAAACCGTTAATAGTTGTGAATTTTTTAATTAAAACTAGAGGGCTTCACTCGGGGCGACTCGAGTAAAAATCGTTTTATTTTGTTCAAAGTCTTTTTTTGTACATTGATTCCATTGATGTCGAGTTTTGCCGATTTTATTGACGACCAAAGTTAAAAATGCTGTTTTTCGACCAACACTCGGACAAAATAAGCCATAAATTCGAAACCAGGCAATAAATAAAAAAAACCCCGCTGACACCGTTTTGCTGGACATTTATCTCGCGGTATTGAACTGCGAAAAATGTTTTTGAAAAAAATGAAACGGCTTTGTTCTTAAGTTGCCCGAGTGAAGCCCTCTGGTTTTAATTAAAAAATTCACAACTATTAACGGTTTGTGTTTATCGCGAAACCAAAGACACCATTGTATTCTACAAATTCATAGCTTTCTAACGATATATATTTTATTTTTGTGGCATAAATTCTGACGAATTGAGAGCACTTTACAGAAATGACCCTGCAAACCTTAACGAAGACCTTAAGATCATACATAAATGAAATTTCTACCCAATGTCATATTTTATACGTTCCAAACACCACACACAGGCACAGGCACAAGCACAGGTTATAAACTATGAAAGTGTTCTCATTTGTAGAGTTCGTATTTGGGCAGATCTCACCAAGACAGCTCGTAAACAACAGATTTGGGATGTTGTCCGGGTAGCTGCGAGGTTTTGTTTGCTGTATGACGACGGACGGTGGTCGTTAAAGAAGGAAAAACAGACAGGCGATGACGAAGGAGGAGACGTAGAGGACGAGAAGACGACAAATGAAGGGCGATCGTCATCTGGAGCTGGCTCAAGAAAGGTTGAAGGTCAAATGAAGAGAATGTCTATTGAAGAAATTAACTCCTTCGTAGAAAAGGATCTTTTGCGAATATTGGCAGAGATTCATTTTATCAACGCAGAGGTAAAGTTTAGGGCAGAGCTTCCCGAATGATTTGCTACGAGGGCCATTTTATTACAAAGACAATTACGTGCCTGGGGCCAAAAAGCATGACTTAAAGGATAAAGGGTTAAAGGATAAAGGACTGGGTGGCTATAATCATCCTTCAATTCAATTCAATTCAAATTTATTTGCTCATGATACATAATTACAAGAATAGTTTTTACAAGAAAGAATAGAAAAATTACAAGTATTTGTTAATAGTGAGAATATACATTAATGTTAGAGCCTGAAGACTAAATAAACTGTAACGTTTTCAGGTTAGCCTCCAGCTATTTTGGTTTTGTAAAAAAAGAGGCAAGAAAATCAAAGAAGAAATATTGAAGTTGACTTTGAAGTTTTCGATAAAGAAGAGAAAGTTATTAAAAAATACATAAGTAAATCAGTTATTCGAGATATTGTTGTGTCAGTAAATAATGTTTTAACTTTTTGGAAAAGGACAATATATTTAGATCCTTAAGTTGGTCAGGGAGTTTTTTCCAAAGATCAATTACTATGAAAGAAATCATTTGTTTACCAGTATTTGTTTTCACACGCGGTTTATATAGATTTTGTTTAGATGCATATCTTGTACTGTAATTATGGACATTGCTTGCATATTGAAAAAAATTGTTAAATAAATTTGGCAACAGTCCTTTATGCCATAGGTAAGTGAATTTCAAGGCATGTAGGGAGCGGCTGAATTGCGAGGGACGCAGATCAACGTGGCCGTGTCGAGGCATATCAAAGGCGCTCGAAGCAGCCGCCAACGACACAGTTCAGACCACGGATCACAGCTGAGATGTTAGGTGTTGATTTTATGGAGGGAGTAAAACCAGAGAACCCGGTGAAAAACCCTCGAAGCACAGGAGAGATCAACTACAACTCTACTCACATGAGTCCAAGCCCGACAACGGGGTCATTCCCAAGCAGTCACCCATCCAAGTACTAACCCCGTGCAACCGGGCTTAACTTCTTGGTGAGAGGCAGCGCGCTAACAGCACACGCCACCCGTACTCCCCAAAAGACTCTGTCAATCTCTTAACAACATGCATTACGAGGTTTACATGTATGTACCCAACTTATTGTGATTATCTTGGACAGGCCCTGGTGCAGTTTTTAAAGAACCAAGGTGTTCAACTTTGTGATAAGCCTACTCCTCCAGCTGCTGAAGATACCAATATTCACTCACGAAAACACTTGGTGGCCGTAGAGGATTCATCAAAATGGACTGTATACCGGTAAGTAATGAGAGGGAGTTAGGATTAGAGTTAGGATTAGAGTTAGGATTAGTTTTGGTTAACCAAATTCAACCAAAATTTAATGGATTGGTCGTTGGTTTATGAAAATCGGTACAATACTTTTTGAGGTATCCTGGCGACAGACAGACAGACAGACAGACAGACAGACAGACAGACAGACAGACAGACAGACAGACAGACAGACAGACAGACAGACAGACAGACAGACAGACAGACAGACAGACAGGGATAAGAACATAACCTTCTGGCGGAGGTAATTACACAGAGATCTCAAGTTAGAAAATAAAAAACCCGTTTACTCTACATATGTGTACATGTGTTCTTTATAGTGAGTGGATCAGTTCGTTATCTCAAGCTGCTATTTATGGATTCCAACATGCTGCTGAGTTAGGAAGTGAACTTGAGGAGGTTTGGTTGGTGTGTAATTCAGCCGTGTATCTTTTGAACTACACTACACATCTTCTTGCTCAACATCGCCACCGTGAGTTAGTTCCGGTTTTGGCGCCAGTTTTGAAAAATATGAAGATTGTTGGACATGCCTGGTAAGTCTTTTGTCGGTCAACTTCTCTACGTTCTGTGCTGCGCTGTGAGATGTAGTAGGGTGTTTAGGTATTGTCCACTCCACTCCACTCCACTCCACTCCACTCCACTCCACTCCACTCCACTCCACTCCACTCCACTCTACTCTACTCTACTCTACTCTACTCTACTCTACTCTACTCTACTCTACTCTACTCTACTGTATTTGTCATATTTTCTCTGGTGTAGTGAAGCAACTTTGCTGTGTCAAGTGTGCAACGTATTAGCTATTGGATTACTCCAACCTTGGTATCCAACTCCCAGCAAGATGTCTATAGCAATATCGCCAATGAAGAAAGACGGCAAGAAAGATAAAAGCGCGGGAAAAACAGCTCCAAAAATTACTACTTCCGGCTTTGATCCAGACGCATTGGCCGAAATGAAGCAAGCTTTGGAGGTATTTTACATAAAGAAAATGAATAACGTAATAGACATTTACATGATCACGTACAATTACGTTGGGTGACTGCAACTACCAGAATGCTTTGTGGGTTTCCTTTAGCACTAAAACACTGGCAAAGCATTCTGGTAGTTATAGTCCCCCAAACGCCATCGTACGTCATCATGCAAATGGTCTATTGAAGAAGCCTTTTAATCTTAATAAATACAAATCCTGTCCAAAAAGTCACCGAACAAAAATAGCGGAAATATGGTCTTTTATCATGGTAGCGACCGCTGACCTTATTTTCAAATTTTAATTTTGTTTGACTGTGGGCTCATCTGCGCCCGCGGTCATTATTTTAGTTAAAAGTTCATTCAGAAAAAGGTCTGCGGTTAGAACTATGAGAGAAAGTACCGTTGGGGTACGTTGCGGTGCTCTTGCAGCTCTATAAGCAAAAAGGACGATGACTTTATTTTTCTTTATTTTTTTATGTAGAAAATAATATTTTATTTTTATAATTTTGTAGCATTTGGAGTACGCTCTTCAGGTGACCAACGGAAATGACTCAAGGAATGTTGTTTCAATATCAGTTCGTCATTCTGTTATAAAGACTTGGGTTCACTGTAAGCAACTGCTCGCTCAGCAAATACCGAAAAATTTTGGCCACGATTCCGAGGTACTGGAAACTAGTGTAACTCGTGTGTAAACTGACACTCAAAAAAAAATCACTTGCACAAAACATTAAGAAATAAATACACCGCTGCCAAACGTTTTGCGCATGTGCGACGTCCGAGCTCGTCCTCGGAAAAAGCGGGAAAACACTGAAATATTTGGACCGGTCCGAGAGTCCGACAGAAAAGTTAAAATTATAAGCATACTACCAAAAAGATAAGGTAGGTAATTTGTGCATGGCTTCCTTGTCAATGTTGTAACATATTCTGAATTTACCCCTTCGTAATATTCTTTAGCCTTTTTTGAAAACACAACTGAATAGTAGAGTCTTACTTAGTCTTCACTGTCTGGTTGTTGTCGCCACGGCTAGTTCCCACTTCTCTTGCAATGCTTACTCAGCGAATTCACGCATGCGCAAACGTTTGGCAGCGGTGTTGGTCTTTACCGTTATTAGCTTAGCTCAGCTTAGCTTAGCTTAGCTTAGTTTAGCTTAGCTTGTTACACTCACGACAGAACAAAGTCTATAATGACAGCTTATAATCTGACTGACAGCTTAAATAGTGACCTTGATGCTCTAAATAAATGGTCAGCTCAGAATAAAATGCTCATAAATACTAAGAAGACAAAGTCAATGGCAGTGGTAGGTAAACGTATACCGGCTAAATTAGGTTCTGATGCAAGTCAACGTTTGAACCTCAAGATTGACAGTGCAACAATTAGCGATGTTACGTCTCATAAGTTATTAGGCGTGACATTGGACTCGGAGATGAGCTATGAGTCATATGTTGAGGAACTCTCTAAAAAGATTGCCAAGCGCCTAGGACTGCTGAAGCATATTAGTCCATATTTAAAGCAGAGTCAACGAGAGATGTACTATACCAGTGTAGTAAAACCCACTATTATGTATGGAAGCATGGTGTGGGATAATAGTAGCCGAAATTGTACATTGAGAATTCTTAAACTTCAGAAAAGAGCTGCTAGGATTATCCTTGGTGTGGATAAGAAGATGCCCTCAATTAATCTTTTCAACATGTTAAATTGGTTGCCATTTTATAAAGAAAGCATTATAAAGCGCAACACATTAGTTTACAAGAGGATAAACAGTAAATATTGTGTTCCGGAGTATTTACGCTCTTCGTTAGTACGAAATTGTGATCTTCATAATAAGGTCACCCGTCACAGTAGTCTTAATTTGGTGTGTGCAAAGTACAAGCGGGAAACAGAAGGAGGCCGCACCTTTGTCGTAAGGACTACCAAAGAATGGAATGCTTTAGACATTCCATTGCGCAGCCAAAAGTCCGTCGCTAAGTTTAAACGAATGTTTTATGCGCAATTGTTACAGGAACAAAAGACCACTATGCAATTATAAACTCTTATAATATTTTATTATGAACTATTTTAATGACTATCTTGATGACTTTTTAATGACTTATTGATTGATGTACGTTTTAGTATAATATTGTAGTTTGTTAATTAATTATTTTTGTATATATTTGTAATATAGTTTATGAGGGCCACTAATTTATCAGTAGCTCACGCTTACTGTCATGTGTTACCCTCGGTAAATAAAGTCAATGAAATGAAATGAAATGAAATCTGACTACTTGTGCTAAGATCTAAGTCTTGATTTTACGTATGGAGGAAAACCGGAAAAAACAGCTTATATTGGCTTAACTTAGCTCAGTTTAGCTTAGCTTAGCTTGTTAGACTCACGACAGCAAAGTCTACAATGAATCTGACTACTTGTGCTAAGATCTAAGTCTTGATTTTACGGAGGGCGGAAAACCGGAAAAAACGTTAGTAACACGGAGACACCATGCAACTACAACAGCTTTAATTACATAAGCCTTGAGCTTGAGAATCAGTTTTTTTTAGTTAGTTAATTACCAAGGTACTAACCTCAGCGCGGTGACACACGCACACCAACCATGCTCCACTTTTCTAACTGGACAATATCATCATATCACCTTTTCTCGTTTAGAATCCTAACAGTCAAGGTCCAATGAGTCGTTCTCTGTGTGCTGTAGAAATGCTTTCTGTGCATCTTCAAGGTTTATCTGATTTCCCCTCAGCACCAGGCTTGCAAGAGGTATGATCTAAATGACTGATAAATAAACTAGAGTCCAGTCACTCTAGCCTCTTTCTTTTGCGTTAAACGTATGTGAAATATATGGTGAAGTCACATGTGAAGTATATGGTGAAATATATGGTGAAGTCACATGTGAAATATATGGTGAAGCCACATGTGAAGTATATGGTGAAATCACATGTGAAGTATATGGTGAAATATATGGTGGAATCACATGTGAAATATTTGGTGGAATCACATGTGAAATATATGGTGGAATCACATGTGAAATATATGGTGGAATCACATGTGAAATATATGGTGAAATATAATATGGTGAAGTCATATGTGAAACGGAGGTTCTTTGTTCTTGCAGGTTGTGCGCATGGTTGGTAACTGTGTATGGTCTGATGACGCCGTTGCCTTGGAGATGTGGAGTCGTTTGGCTGTTCTTTCATTTAATGCTGACAATCATCAACTGGTGATGGAGTGTGGCAAGAAAGCCATGGCGTTTGCTGACGACAACATGAATAAGAAAAAAGAGAAAGGGAAAAACATTACCAGGTGAGTTACTGGAGGGAGGGAGGGAGGGAGGGAGGGAGGTAGGGAGGAGGGAAAGAGGGAGGGAAGGAAGGGAGGAAGGAAGGGAGGGAGGAGGGAGGGAAGGAAGGAAGGAAGGAAGAAAGGAAGGAAGGAAGGAAGGGAGGAAGGAAGGGAGGAGGGAGGGAAGGAAGGAAGGAAGAAAGGAGGGAGGAGGGAGGGAGGGAGGGAGGGAAGGAAGGAAGGAAGGAGGAGGGAGGGAAGGAAGGAAGGAAGGAAGGAATGAAGGAAGGAGGGAGGGAGGGAAGGAAGGAAGGGAGGAAGGAAGGAGGGAAGGAAGGAAGGAAGGAAGGAAGGAAGGAAGGAAGGAAGGAAGGAGGGAGGGAGGGAGGGAGGGAAGGGAGGGAGGGAGGGAGGGAAGGAAGAAGGATCGATTGATCGATCGATGCACTCTTCAATAGATATATAAGTAAAAATTCTTCAATAACTTGTGATAAAAATTCTCTATAGTTTGTGTATCATTGCTCTACATGTATATTATTTTTAGTGCCGTTGAACACGAGCAGAAAGTGAAACAACAGTTGCTGTATTATGCAAGTGTGATCATGGGACAGTCGTTGATCAAGAACATGAAAGGACAAACTAAAATGAGAAGAGATGCTTTAATACATTTTGTCAACGCTTGTAGGTAAGTGAAGCATAGAGTGAAGTATAGATATGATGAGTTGTACGTATACATGTAGTGCATGTGGTACGTTTGCGAGTTTGGTCAGTGTAATTAACAGACACTTGGTAGACGATCGTCAAGCTCAGTTACTCAGAAAAGATTTCTGAGCCCCAGACAGGGTTCAAACCTGCAACCTTCTAATGACCAGTTAGACGCTCTAACCATTGAGCCACTGAGGCTCAGATGGAGAGCTAAGGTTGCAAATTCATAGTCATATGTGCTCCTACGTGGTACCGTTTGGCTATGAGGTTCTAACACTGTCTGTGGCTCAGAAATCTTTTCCGAGTAATTGAGCTTGACGAACGTCCACCAAACGTCTGTTACATTACACCATAACAGTTTCCTTATGACATGGTGTTTGTAGGTATGGGTTCAGCCGGGTTCGAAATAACGTTCAGAAAATATGCCTAATTTGTAGGCTGTTTTTTGTAGGTCAAAATTTTTGCTGGCTGTTTCCCAAGCAGCAAAGTTACGTTCTTATTACGTTCATTCATCTTCGCAATGGCACCATTAGTGTGACCCTTGTTTACACAATCCAGCTAAGCAAATACTGATTTCTTTGACGATCATATATATATATACAGAGAAATCAAAACAATTACGATAATTCTGATCTTGGCAAAAGCAATTTCGCGGATAACCCAAAGTTGAGTTATATTTTGAAATTATAAATCGCCGGCAAGGTCCTAAAACTGCCGACTATCGCCGGCAGTCGGCTGCTATTTCGAACCCTGACGTGTGTTTGATAACATTTTCCTTATGACGTGGTGTTTGTAGGTTTGGACAACAGGCAAAGAACTATGATTTAGTGATAACCGCAGCAAGACATTATTGGAATGCTGTTCTTCCTTTGGTTGGTGAACCAATAGAAAGACAGTTATTACGAGAACCACTGGAAGCCATTTTACCATGTGTGGCTGTAGTGGCTGAAACGAGTAGTGGAAAAGATGACGAGGTATATAATATACTTTGAACACAAGTTTTGTTTTTTAAAAAAGGACTATTTTGTCCGAGTTTTGGAGCCTGGCTGCTCAAAATCAATAGGTGAGTTTCAGGGTGTTGCGCGCGCATCATTTTCAAAGAAACTGGCAAGCTCCACTCAAAGTAAACATACTGTTGAAGATAAACAAAGTATAGATACAGTTTCTGGATGTTTAACACTGTTATTCTGCTGTTGTTGGCTCGCTAGCAAGTCTGTTTGCCATTGCTTACTTTGTGGGGAGCCCGCCAAGAGCCCGCCAATTCCTTTGCAAAACCATGCGTGCGCAACACCGTGAAACTCGCCTATTGGTATTATCATTAAATCTCTTTGGTTGGCACAATTATACTGTTGGTTTCACGTTAATTTTGACGGAAGTTCGTTCCCACAATTGTACAAAATATTGTATTTTCTCTATATCCAGGATGATGATGAAGAGGAAGGTGGAGGAGAAGCCAAGACAGGAAAAAATATTAAAATGAAAGAGAAGAAACCTAAAGACAAAAAAGACAAAACGGGACAACGTAGAAAATCTGGAAAGACCAAGGACGACTCAAAATCAGTCAAAACGTGAGAACATGCTTTCACCTGCAAGAATTTTAGCCTGAAATGGTGCCCCTCTAAATTTAATTATTTTATCGCGATATTTTAGCCTCTAATGTTGTTATTCTTCACGTTGTGTTGAAGGTCAAAAATGGTTGAGAAAAGTGATGAAAAGAAAGAAGCCGTTGTTGATCAATCAACTGTTGAAGCTGCTATGGTTGTTAACGTTTATGATGAAGACTTAAAAATGAGAGCAGCAATGTATGGCGTGTTATTCCAAGCTTATGCTGATCAGGTAGGCTATTACCTTCACTCCCGCCTTCACTCTCACTAGACCCACTCCCACCCAACACCGCTGCCAAACGTTTGCGCATGCGTGATTTCGCTTGAGTAAACATTGCAAGAGAAGTGGGAACTAGCCGTGGCGGCAACAACCAGACAGTGAATTGCGAAGGACGCAGATCAACGTGGCCGTGTCGAGGCATATCAAAGGCGCTCCAGGCAGCCGCCAACGACACAGTTCAGACCACGGATCACAGCTAAAATGTTAGGTGTTGATTTTATGGAGGGAGGAAAACCAGAGAACCCGGCGAAAAACCCTCGAAGCACAGGAGAGATCAACTCTACTCACATGAGTCCATGCCTGACAACGGGTCATTCCCAAGCGGTCACCCATCCAAGTACTAACCTCGTCTAACCGGGCTTAACTTTTTGGTGAGAGGCCACGCCCTAACAGCACACGCCACCCATGCTCCCCAAAACTCGTATTCTTACTCTGATCCACCTCTTATTTATAACTGGAGTGCCGGTCTTCTGTATCAATGACTGACAGATATTGCTTGTGTTTTTAGGGTGAATGGGAGCAAGGTTTACGAGCAATGGACCAAGCTGTAAAAGACATGCCACGAACATCACATAGACTGTACGTCGATATAGTAAAGATTTATTAGATGTTAATATGATTGTGTGTTCATATCAGTATTAAAATTATGTAATCATTCTTAGGCTCGTATTTAAACACAGAGTTATCACAAAGTCAAAGCTTGGTAGGGATGTTCAGTTTGATATGGGAAAGTTTAAGGTAATTAAAGACATTCAACACTATAACAACCTGCCATTAAAGTGTCTATGAAATGAAACACTCGTTGGCATTTTTGTTGTTTTATTGTACAGAGGAGCATGGCAGGAGCACTCACTGAAAATTTCAAGAGAATTTGATATGTAGTTTTCGCGCTATTAACTCTCAAAATTTGCCATGGCTATAGTTCGTTCTTGGAGAAAAATTGGGCTTTGGGTAACAATGCTTATGACGTACGCAGATGGACAACTATGCATAAGAACAATAGATTTCACTATTAATGACCCATCTGCTTACGTCATAAGGCATTGTTACCAAGAAGCCCAAATTTCCCCAAAACAAACTATCCACGGCAAATTTTGAGAGTTGATAGCGTGAAAACTACGCATCAGATTCTCTTAAAATTTTCAGTGAGTGCTCCTGTCATGCTCCTCTGTATAATAAAACAACAAAAATGCCAACGTATTTTTTCACTTCATAGACACTTTAACATTCAACCACTAACAATCCACAATTAACCACCCATTAACCCTCGTTCAAACCCCTTACTTTTCTTCCCCTACTAGAATGAAAATGAACTGGTTATCTCCTCAATGTGGCATTATGTTGCTCTGAATTCTAATAACTCTAGAGAACAACTAATGGCTTATCAGAACGCTATTGATGTACTTCAGGTATAACCAAAAGTTCACTTTACCTAATACTTCTTCATCTTTGGAGGAGAAACATCGTGCAATGCTAAATTGTTGTGTACTGTGTACTTACAGAGTCCACAAAGTGACTGGCAAAAAGCTGACTATCTTCTAGAGTTTGGTGAATGGTTATTTCTCAGCGAATTTCCTGTAGATGATGCCACGGATCAGGTTAGTTTTTCACGTGACAATAAACCTTCTGTGTTTTAAGACTGGCATTGAACTCGTAACTTTCTGCGAAATATATTCTTCGTTTTATTTTCTAGTTTCTGCACGCAACAGATATTCTTATGAATAAGTCTGATGCGGAACAATGTACTGACAGTGGTAAATATATTTTATTTTATTTGTTTCTTTCCTTCCTCCCTCCTTCCCTCTCTTCTTTTCTCTCTCCTCTCTTCCTTCCTTCCTTCCTTCCTTCCTTCCTTCCTTCCTTCCTTCCTTCCTTCCTTCCTTCCATCCTTCCTAACTTACTTACTTCCTTCCTTCCTTCCTTCCTTCCTTCCTTCCTTCCTTCCTTCCTTCCTTCCTTCCTTCCTTCCTTCCTTCCTTCCTTCCTACCTTCCTTCCTTCCTTCCTACCTACCTACCTACCTTCCTTCCTTCCTTCCTTCCCTTCCTTCCTTCCTTCCTTCCTTCCTTCCTTCCTTCCTTCCTTCCTTCCTTCCTTCCTTCCTTCCTTCCTACCTTCCTTCCTTCCTTCCTTCCTTCCTTCCTTCCTTCCTTCCTTCCTTCCTTCCTTCCTTCCTACCTTCCTTCCTTCCTACCTACCTACCTTCCTTCCTTCCTTTCTTCCTTTCCTTCCTTCCTTCCTACCTTCCTACCTACCTACCTACCTTCCTTCCTTCCTTCCTTCCTTCCTTCCTTCCTTCCTTCCTTCCTTCCTTCCTACCTTCCTTCCTTCCTTCCTTCCTTCCTTCCCTCTTCATTCTTTTCTTCCTTCTTTTCTTCCTCCTTCCTTTATTCATTCATTCCTTCATTCATTCCTTTCTCCCTCTCTCCCTCCATTTTTAATGATCATTTTTTGTATTTCTGTTTCTCTCTCTTTAAGACAATGTTGTATGTGATGAACATGGCTATACTACTACGACCAGGTCCGTCTCCAGTGCTGTTTCCCATAGTAACGCCCACGTGACTACAATCACTGACATCAGAACATTAGAATACTTAGCACGTGTTCATATTATGTTAGCTCAACTTGTTGGAAGGAAGTCATCAAAGTTTATTGATTACTGTTTGTTTGCTGTGGCATGTGTTCAACGTATATGGAAGGTACTCTGTTTTGCGTTATAAAATTGTCGTGTGACTGAGAATTCCATACCACACCATACCATACCACACTATACCATACTACACCATACCACACCACACCACACCACGCCATGCCATACCACACCATACACTTTCACATCACACCATACCATGCCATACCACACCATGCTATGCCACACTTTCACACCATACCACACTATACCATACCATACCACACCATACCATACCATGCCACACCACACACTTTCACACCATACCACATCATGCCATGCTGCACCACACACTTTCACACCATACCACATCATGCCATGCTGCACCACACACTTTCACACCATGCCATACCACACCATCACACCACACTATACCATAACATGCCATACCGCACCACACACTTTCACACCATACCACACTATACCATACCATATACCACAATATACAATAGTGTATTAGTTACTCCTAAAGGAGTCAAAACTCTACTCAATAACATCTTAAAAGTTAAATACAACGCCGCAACAACTTTATTTATCTTAAAGTATATAATAAACTGACAAAGTTTTGTTGAGTTTCTGATATTGTTATTTCAGGTTTGTTTAGAGTTCGCAGAGAAGGTTTCACGAGACGAACCAAAGGCTGGTGACGTAACTCCAACAAAAAAAGGAAATAAAGAAAAGACTAAGGATCAAAAAGTCGTAAGATGCATGGTTGAGCTTTATGGTTGCTAAAGGACTACTACCTGTCTCAGTTATAGGAGTTAATAGAATTAATATACGTGTGTCTATGAAATCATATACATAAGTATACAACATAACTGTTAATATATTAGTTACATTCTTTTTTTTATTCTTTTTTTTTTTTACATTTATTTATCTATATATATATATGTGTATATATATATATATATATATATATATATATATATATATATATATATATATATATATATATATATATATATATATATATATATATATATATATATATAGATATATATATATATAGATATATATATAGATATAGATAGATAGATATATAGATAGATAGATAGATAGATAGATAGATAGATAGATAGATAGATAGATAGATAGATAGATAGATAGATAGATAGATAGATAGATAGATAGATAGATAGATAGATAGATAGATAGATAGATAGATAGATAGATAGATAGATATATATATATATATATATATATATATATATTTTCGCTTACCTCAAAAGTCTGCTACAGGTTGTTTCATCTAAAAAAGAATCTTCAGGCAGATTCTTTTTTAGATTCTTTTTTAGATGAAACAGCCTGTAGCAGACTTTTGAGGTAAGCGAAAATCTATATTTGCTCTAACTATATGTTATCGAGCACTCTTTGCGTTTCGTAGACCAAAACCCACACGTATATATATATATATATATATATATATATAGATATATATATAGATATATATATATATATGTATATGTGTATATGTGTATATATATGTATGTATATGTGTGTGTATATGTATGTATGTGTGTGTATGTGGGTGTGCATATATATGTGCATTTGCAATTATATGATAAAGCTGTATAGTTAATGTAATCTATATATTGACCACTCTAGCCATATAAGTCTCTGGCTTTGGCATTCAATGTAACATTGTTATACAGTAACCTTTGAAATAAACGAACTATCTATCTTCTATAAGGCTGAGACGAGAATTGAGTGAAAACTTGACTTCATTTATTTTACAGGCCAAAGCAGATAAATCTACGGGCAAGACATATTGTCCTTCGTCTTCACAAGCCTGGGCAACCTTTGAAATACCTGAAAAGGTAAAACATTGATCTCTTTTGCTCTTTACGATGTTTCCATTGCTTTTTAAACACGTAACGTTGTTTTGATTTGATATTTTTTGTTTAGTTTGTTGAATATTTTAAATGCGATGATTCAGGACGCTTGATAAGTACGACATCATTTCTTCGACCTGTGAGTGCATTTTTTTTAATTCCCAAACAATATTTCATTGTCTTAATATGATAAATATTATAAATATTATATTGCTAGTAATCCTAAATAACATTCCTCGTTTCTCTTGTAGGCTTTGTCTGTTCACTATTTCAATATTCTTATGGACGATCTCTGTTCCCTTGGTTACCATCATCTTTCTCTACCAACTGCAAGCTTGTTACGTTGTCTTGCTAAATATGTCATTGAAAATGAACTTCTTTTGAAGTTAGTTCGTTTAAGGTAAGTGAAGTATACCCTTGATTGCATCATCGTCATAATTATCATCATGACCACCATCAACACCATCATTACTACTACCATCATCATAACCACTATCATGACCACCATCACCATCGTGACCACCATCACCATCAGGACCACCATCATAACCATCATCATCATCACCATCATCATCATCATCATCATCATAGTCACCATCACCATCATCATAACCACCATCATCATCATAACCACCATCATAACCATCATCATCATCATGACCACCATCACCATCATGACCACCATCACCATCATGACCACCATCATAACCACCATCATCATCATAATCATCACCACCATCATCATAACCACCATCACCATCATCATAATCACCATCATAACCACCATCATCATAACCACCATCATTACTACTACCATCATCTTCATCATAACCACTATCACCATCATAACCACCATCATTACTACTACCATCATCATCATAACCACTATCATTACCACCACCATGACCTCCATCACCATCATAATCACCATCATCATAACCATTGCCATCATCATAACCACCATCATTATAACTACCATTACCACCATCACATAACCACCATCATCATAATCACCATCATAACCACCATCATCATAACCACCATCATCATTAACACCATCATCACCATCATGGCATCATTACCACAATCATTATCACCATCATCATTACCACCATCATTGCCACCATCATCATCACCATCATCATCATCATCATCATGGCATCATTACCATCATCATAACCACCATTACCACCATCATCATCACCATCATGGCATCATTACCACAATCATTATCACCATCATCACCATTGTAATCACCAACCATCATCATCATTATTGTTATTATTATTATTATTTATTTAAGGATGATGGAAATTTGTCAGGATCTGCGTTTAATAGAAGAGGCATTGTGTCACGAAAAGGCTGCCAAAGAAAGTGAAAATGACAAAAATGAAATGGCCAAGTAAGTCGCCTAATGATATTAGGTAATCATTTTAAATTATTGTTTAATTAAAAAAATATTTCCGTTGTGTTCACTATTGCTCAGATCAAGAGAAGAAATTGAACTTTGGAAAGAAAAACAAAGACAAGTTAGAAGAGAAGAGACTCGTCTTCTAAACAGCAACTTGAAGACCACCACCATCACTACTCAGTCAAAAGGACATCTTAACGATCTCAAGGAATCCTCATCTGAACCAGTGCAAGTGTCAAGTGACAATAATTGGATGAAACACAGAAGAAAAATAACTCAACTTGAAAGAAGAGAGATTTGGATAAAGCAAGCAGAGATTTTTATCAAACAGGTAATTCTCTTCTCTTCTCTTCTCTTCTCTTCTCTTCTCTTCTCTTCTCTTCTCTTCTCTTCTCTTCTCTTCTCTTCTCTTCTCTTCTCTTCTCTTCTCTTCTCTTCTCTTCTCTTCCCTTCCCTTCCCTTCCCTTCCCTTCCCTTCCCTTCCCTTCCCTTCCCTTCCCTTCCCTTCCCTTCCCTTCCCTTCCCTTCCCTTCCCTTCCCTTCCCTTCCCTTCCCTTCCCTTCCCTTCTCTTCTCTTCTCTTCTCTTCTCTTCTCTTCTCTTCTCTTCTCTTCTCTTCTAATGTCGTGTAATTAATGTTCCAGGGTCATTATCAAACAGCCAGGGAGTTACTGAACGAAGCTAACACCTCTGCTCTGGTGAGTAAATGTTTGCTTAGTTAGCATTGTACATACGTCTACCAAATTATTCAATGGCTTTCTTCTTGTGATTTTTAGGCATATGATGATCATCATACTCGTGCTGAAGTGTTGTATAATCTCGCTCTTCTTGCTTATCACGAATCCAACTGGCAAAAAGCAATATCTTTACTCCAACAACTTCAGGTATACACTAACTACTCTTAGGTTGATGTCCATTATCCTCCTCCTCCTCCTCCTCCTCCTCCTCCTCCTCATCATCATCATCATCATCATCATCATCATCATCATCATCATTATCATCATCATCATTATCATCATCTTCATCATTATCATCATCATCATCATTATCATCATCATCATCATCATCATCATCATCATCATCATCGTCGTCGTCGTCCTTCCTCTCTTCCCCTTCCTTCCCTCCTCCTCCTCCTCCTCATCATCATCATCATCATCATCATCATCATCATCATCATCATCATCATCATCATCATCATCATCCTTCCTCTCTTCCCCTTCCTTCCCTCCTCCTCCTCCTCCTCCTCCTCCTCCTCATCATCATCATCATCATCCTTCCTCTCTTCCCCTTCCTTCCCTCCTCCTCCCCCTCCTCCTCCTCCTCCTCCTCATCATCATCATCATCATCCCTCCTCTCTTCTCCTTCCTTCCCTCCTCCTCCTCATCATCATTATCATCGTCCTTCCTCTCTTCCCCTTCCTTCCCCCCTCCTCCTCCTCATCGTCATTATCATCGTCCTTCCTCTCTTCCCCTTCCTTCCCTCCTCCTCCTCCTCCTCCTCATCATCATCGTCCTTCCTCTCTTCCCCTTCCTTCCCTCCTCCTCATCATCATTATCATCGTCATTATCATCTTCTCTCGTGTAAAGTTACTTTGACTGACTCTTTCTCGTACTTTACTTATTTGTTTGTTAGACATTCAATGGTGACCACACATTCTGGCTTAAAACTGTTGTGTTGTTAGTGGATGCAATTTGTGAGAAGACAGACAGAAATGATGTCCATGGAACTAAGATTGATAACAAAGCCAAGAAGAAAGTAAGAAACTGTCAGAAATTTAAAATACAGTGAACTTTAAGTATTAAAAGAATATTTTCAAACTAGAATAATATTTAAAATTGCTAACAAAAAGTTTGGAGAGACTGCCTTGCTTTTGTTACCTGGAATTAAACCACGCACAGCCTGTAACCAAAACTTAGTATGTTAAGTTTATAAACTGTTTTTTTCTAGGCCATTGTGCTGCTTCAACAATCTATGGCTACGTTTAAACAACTTTCTGAAGACAATCCAAACAAAGCTTGTAGAACAGATTACGTGATGGCCACATTAGAAGCAAAGTAAGTATAGAGTTGCATTGTTGGCGCATGTAAGCTGTGCAGAAATTAATTGGAAGATTTATTTTAGATTAGATCTAGTGTTATGTCAAAGTCAAGAAGAGTCTGTTTTTATTGTATGTACTTTTCTTTCTTCCAGACTTGGTAGTGTGATGGCGAGGAATATCATGGCACAAACTAAGAACGAGGAAATTTGCTCTTTAATCAAGGCTTGTGAGGTAAAAAGTCGCACCTACAATCGTTGCAAAAATTAGTTAAGAGGAACTAGAGGTAACCACCATACTACCGTGGTATGAGAAAACATCCGGCACGTTCGACATTGCTGAGCGCTCTCATCTTTCATTTCAATATTGATGCTTGTGTGAAGCTAGTGTGCCTTTCATCAGCCACTGTTAGCACCTGCATCAGAATAGGACAATATTGAAATAGGGGGAGGGGGTGCAGGCGGAGTAGGTGTATGGAAGTGCAGCGATACGACGTTCATTTATAAACTCCAGTGGGGTTTCCCTGTTAACTTATCAAAGTGTTGATCCGACCTCAGCGTGACCCCAAGTTACTTGATAGCGCAGTCTAAACATAGCTGTATTAATTGTGTCCATCTTAAGACTGTTTCTTCTTATCTTTTTAGCATCTTGAAAGTAGCCAAGTTTCCTTGCTGCAGTCAGGTTACAAGCGAGAAGCTGTGAAAGTGGAATGTGAACGAGCGATGTTAATGAGACGTTTGGTTGACTGTAGTTCATGCTCTGGAGAGAAACGACAATACTACTTGCAAGCTTTGACTGTCTTAAAAACTGCAACAGAACTTTCAAAACATATCTTACACCAAGTTCAAGCTGTGTCCTCCTTAGAAGAGGTAAGATTAATTTAATAATCTGAGTCTAATGGTGAACAAGAATTAAGACGTTACTTTTGCAATCCGTTTCAATCTCGCTCGATTTTTTGATTATTCGCGGGACAGTTTGGTTTGTTGTAGGAATTATTGGCTTCTAAAAGATTGATGTTTGGTTTTATTTTTAGCTCTGCAACCTTAGTTTGCCAACTGAAAGGGAAGCCGTCGAGACGAGATTGTGTTTCGGTGAACTTGGTGTTGAGATAATGAATGAACATACTAAAGACGAGAGAGCGAGAAGAAACAGAGAAGCAAGAAAAGGCAGTGTGGAAAAGGTATTGGTATTCACAGACAGACAGGGGGACGGACGGACGGACGGACGGACGGACGGACGGACGGACGGACGGACGGACGGACGGACGGACGGACAGACAGACAGACAGACAGACAGACAGACAGACAGACAGTTGGAGACAGACAGACAGTTGGAGACAGACAGACAGTTGGAGACAGACATACAGTTGGAGACAGACAGACAGTTGGAGACAGACAGACAGACAGACAGACAGACAGACAGACAGACAGACAGACAGACAGACAGACAGACAGACAGACAGACAGACAGTTGGAGACAGACAGACAGACAGACAGTTGCAGACAGACAGACAGACAGACAGACAGACAGTTGGAGACAGACTGATAGACAGACAGACAGACAGTTGGAGACAGACAGACAGTTGGAGACAGACAGACAGACAGACAGACAGACAGACAGACAGACAGACAGACAGACAGACAGACAGACAGACAGACAGACAGACAGACAGTTGGAGACAGACAGTTGGAGACAGACAGACAGACAGACAGACAGACAGACAGACAGACAGACAGACAGACAGACAGACAGTTCGAGACAGACAGACAGACAGACAGTTGGAGACAGACAGACAGTTGGAGACAGACAGACAGTTGGAGACAGACAGACAGTTGGAGACAAACAGACAGACAGACAGACAGACAGACAGACAGACAGACAGACAGACAGACAGACAGACAGACAGACAGACAGACAGACAGACAGACAGACAGTTGGAGACAGACAGACAGTTGGAGACAGACAGACAAACAAACAAACAAACAAACAAACAAACAAACAAACAAACAAACAAACAAACAAACAAACAAACAAACAAACAAACAAACAGATACACACATTGACAATTGCAAGGACGAACAGACAACGATAGACAAAGAAGGAAGGACAAAATGTCTTATGACCGAAAATTTACAAAAGTTACGAAGGTTAATAATGCTCAAATTTTTATTTCTAGTTGATTGACGAATTTGTTCAAGTTGAACCTGAGATGAGTGAGAAAGAAAAGAAATGGAATCTTGTCACAAGGTGTGTTCTAATTCAAAAACAATGTTTGCTTAGTTGAGTTGGGTTTCTTTATTTTTGTTTAATATAATGTGGTTTTATTTTAGGACTATTGCTGAAGATACTTTAGTAAACCTGAGTGCTTCGTTCAATCACTGCGGAGCTGTGCCGTACTTAAAGACAAAGGTAGTTATCGAACTAGTGCCACCGTTGCATTGTGTTTTTGTAAGTAGTTGTCTTGTAAATAACTGAACTTTTATCATTTCAGTGTTATTTAGTCCTTGGTCATTGTTTGAGAACCTTGGCATCTTATCTTAATCCTGATGATGATCCACAATGGCATGTTGAACAGGTTAGCTTTAAAAATAATATTTTAGGGACTTCAAGATCCACGAAAATTAAGTTTGTCTTATTTGAAAGAACATTTAAAATGATAGAGTAACATCTTTTGCTGTTTTTCGTTTCCGTGCTTCGTTCTTGAGATATTTCAGTTTGTTTGAAATGTAAATTAAACAACTTGACGTCACATGTGCATAATGAGTTATCAGAGAAGGTTATAGATCTTTGCTATTATCAAACATAATTTCTTGAAAATTCTACAGGTTTGGCGTTGTGAGAGAAACACACACACATACTTCCTTCGAATTAAGTTTGGTTTGATAATAGCAAAGATATATAACCTTCTCTGATAACTCATTATGCACATGTGACGTCAAGTTGTTTAATTTACATTTGAAACAAACTGAAATATCTCAAGAACGAAGCAAGTAAACGAAAAACTGCAAAAGATGTAACTCTATCATTTTAAGTGTTCTGACAAACTTAATTTTCGTTTCATGTGCACTTTAAACATGGATTTCTTTTGTTTTCCCTTCATGAATTATTAACTAGAAGTTACAAATTGTAAGGGAAATGCTGCGAGTAGATACTGGGCAGTACTACATCACAACGCATGAATGTATTATAAAAAACAACAAATTTTTGAAATTTTTTGTCCAGAATGTTTTTGGTCAAACAACGTCAACGTCAAACAAACTTACCTCAGATGACGAAATGAATGATTGTGAAGAACTTAGCACTGAAGAGCTTGTTCAAGGGACTTCAAATGATTTTGAAAATGCTGTGAGAAAAACAATGACTGCAGAATTCTTAAAGGTATGAGTTCCGTCTGAAATCTTCATTGTGCCATGACGTACCGTAAAGATGTTTAACTTTTGTATTTTTGTTGTAGAGTGAATATAAAGATTGTTTGAGAACTTTAACTCAAGCTGTGGAGTGTTTGACTCAATGTGTACAACTTGGAATGAAGCATGGATATACTGTATGTAGTTTTAGACGAAGGTTTTGACAATACTGGTGATCATGGTGATGGTGATGGTAGTCAGGTGATGGTAGTCAGGTGATGGTGATGGTAGTCAGGTAATGGTGATGGTAGTCAGGTGATGGTGATGGTAGTCAGGTGATGGTGATGGTAGTCAGGTGATGGTGATGGTAGTCAGGTGATGGTGATGGTAGTCAGGTGATGGTGATGGTAATCAGGTGATGGTAGTCAGGTGATGGTGATGGTAGTCAGGTGATGGTGATGGTAGTCAGGTGATGATGATGGTAATGAGGTGATGGTAGTCAGGCGATGGTGATATTGGTAGTCATGTGATAAGAGTAGTGACGATGGTGCTCAATGTGATGATAATTAAGTCTTTTTCTTCCAGGAACTTGTAGCTGATGCTTCTTATCATCTGGTGGAAATCTTTGGCAGACATGATATGTCCAGCGCCAGTCTATATCTTGCTTTGTTTCAGGTGAGTAATGATGCATTTATGTATTGACTGATGGCAATGGTGGGTAGTGATGATGGTGATGATGGTGGGGATGGTGGTAGTGATGATGATGATGGTGGGGGTGGTGGTAGTGATGATGGTGGTAGTGATGGTGGGGGTGCTGGTAGTGATGATGGTGGTAGTGATGGTGGGGGTGGTGGTAGTGATGATGGTGGTAGTGATGGTGGGGGTGCTGGTAGTGATGATGGTGGTAGTGATGGTGGGGGTGCTGGTAGTGATGATGGTGGTAGTGATGGTGGGGGTGCTGGTAGTGATGATGGTGGTAGTGATGGTGGGGGTGCTGGTAGTGATGATGGTGGTGATGGTGGTAGTGACGACCAGGTGATCTGAAAACACGGAAAAGGACTGGGACTAGTTGTCAAATAGAAATCCATTTTTCGAATTAAACTATTTAATATCTCGTGAAATATACTTTATTTTGTTCCCAAATTTAGCATAGACTTATCATTTTCAACACTGAACATAAATACAAAGTTTCAACCAGTTTGATAAAGGAAAATGAAAGAAATAAGTTATTCAATACAGCAAAATGGATTTCTATTAGGTTGCTAGTTCCAGGCCTTTCCCTCACGGTCAGATCACCTGGGATGGTGATGCTGACAATTGCGCCATGCTTTGTGATATCAAATCTTTTTAGGAAGTCCCTGTCTGTATCTCTGTAGAGTATGACGTTGTGTTGTCGATTGCCGATGACGATATAACAACCACTATGGTTTTCACTAAGTGTTCTCTTTCAGAGTCAGTTTTTTCAGGGCCAAGCTGTTATGTGTTTACCCTCTTTAAATAAAGTTGTTGTATTGTATTGTAGAGTTGTTCTATGGCTCTTACATTGCATTCATTATTACAACGATGTCAAGTGGACAGCTCTTCGTCACGTCTGGCTGCTTTAATAAGACAACGAAACCAACTGACAAAGACTCTTCTTTATCAAGAGGCTCTTTCGTCAGTTCTCGCGTCAAATACTAAAGCTCTGGCAGAGTTCGAGGTGAATACCCAGTTGATCGAATTACTTAAAACAAAACAACAGATTACGTTAACTGACTATTGTGTGCGTTGGTCGGCCACAGTCGGAGGTTCCTCTTGCTTGGCTACTACCCTAAGACAGGGGTGGGCGCCACTCCTATCCCAGATTATGTTGATTTTGCGGAGGGAGGAAAACCGGAGAACCTGTTGAAAAACCCTCGAAGCACAGGAGAGACCAACTAAACTCTACTCACATGGTCCAAGCTCGAGAACGGGGTTATTCCCAGACGGTCACCCATCCAAGTACTAACCCCGTCTGGGCTTAACTATTGGTGAGAGGCAGCGCCCTAACAACACACGCCATGCGTGCTCCCCTTTTACTGACAATTATGGTTAGATTGGTCGGTTAGGTTAGGTTACTTCATATTCATTACACTTGCTTCATTTATGTTCATCTTCTCTTTCTTCTCTCAAAAGGCATGGAGGCGTTTAAGTATTTCGAAGAATCACTTAGAAATAATCAAGGAGTTATCAAGTCCTAGTACTCTTTACTTGGTGCTTCAACATTCCAAGGACAGGTAAATGATACATGACAACAATATACTTATGAACGCAATCAAGCATTTTTGCACTTATTTCGTCTGCACGGAGAAGCTTACACACAGAGTTTTATGACAGGTTCATTCATTCATTCATTCATTCATTCATTCATTCATTCATTCATTCATTCATTCATTCATTCATTCATTCATTCATTCATTCATTTATCTAATTGTATTGGTCTATAGCCAACCCTTTGTCAAATGTTTGTGAAACGGACGGACGGACACACACACACACACACACACACACACACACACACACACACACACACACACACACACACACACACACACAAACAAACAAACAAACAAACAAACAAACAAACAAACAAACAAACAAACAAACAAACAAACAAACAAACAAAGACAGACAGACAGACAGACAGACAGACAGACAGACAGACAGACAGACAGACAGACAGAATAACAAATGAGTCAACACAACATTGTGAATTTCTTTTTTAATACTTTCTTCTCAGATCATTTCTTTACGCAACAACTCTTGACAAACCTCGTTCGGGATTATCAAGTGCAAAGCCAGCGAAACAAGCTGCTGCAAACACAAGCGGTAAACGATAATTGACGCTATTGTTATATATTTATATATACTTTAGAGACATAATAATTTGGTATATTTTTGACAACATATCTGCATGATATTTTGCTTCTGCTTTCAGGATCTGTTACCAAGGCGATTATATCACGCAGTAAAGTGGACCCAGAACAGTTGGACAAACTCTTGGAGAAGTTTGAGAAATTTAAGTCAGACGAAGCCAGCGAATTAATAAGACAAAATTATCTGAGACGTCAGGCAGAAGAAAAACGAAAAATGTTGGCCACTGTTGATGATGATGGGTACTCCGATGGAAAAAAAGTACGGCCATACTTTACCTTATGCCTACGAATATTTTTAATTGAAACTTATGCGTTGTATTTTATACAAGTTTAATTTTTATATAATTTCACTTTTTTCTTCTTCTTCTCCAGGATGTTCTTCAAAACAATTCAACGATCAAAGAAAAAGAAGGAAATCTTGAGGTAATGTCATTGTTGATCTAGATTTTTTATCCATAGGTAGACGTAGATTGACTCGTCATATTTCTCGTACTTGTAGCAACAATATGTTTCTCTAATCAACGAAATGGAAACTTATATATCTCCAGTTTTAGAACAATTGAAACCAACATTAAGGTTAGTATGGAAAATACTTTATCCTAGGCAGAATTTCCTTTGCTTTGCAAATCTATTTCTCTTTGACGAACTTCGCTTTTGCTCTAAGTATTAGACCTTCCCTTTTGAGTATTAGTAATCCTATTTTCTATATTTCCTAGTGCAAACGTCATTCCAGAGACAATAGTTATTTTGGCAGATGAACAACTTCTTCGTCTACCACTTGAATCATTGTCTCTCTTTACCAGTCCTAATATCCAGTGCCTGGCCAGAGACTTCTCACTTCAGATCCACTGTCACCGTTTTCATAGCTGTGAAGCATCAGGTTAGTATCCCTTTATACCCCTTATTATCCCTTTTGTATCTTGGTATCATTTTGTACCCCCTATTATCCACTTGTACTCCCTATTATGCACTTGTATCCCTTACTATCCCTTTATACATTTTATTATCTCTATGTATCCCTTATTATCCCTTGTACTCCTGTATATATCATCCCTCTGTACCCCTTATTATCCCTAAATGCCCTTTATTATCCTCTTGTACCCTTTTTATCCCTTATACTCTTCATTATCCCTTTATACCCCTTATCCTTTTCTACCCATTTAATGTTTCCTGCACATTCAGGCAGTGATAGTAGAGCTGATGGCAAGAATAAAGCAGCAGCAGCCGGGGTAGGTGGGAAGAAAGGCGGTAAAGCAGACATACCAGCTACAGCAAAATCACAAGACAAAAAAGGAGAGAAAAAGGTTTGCAAGAAAAATGTTTTAGAAAAATAACTTTGCTGGTGTTGTGTGTTTTTTCATTTTATCTTGATGTCGACGTTTTCTGTTAGGTTTCAAAGGATCAAGGGATACCAAAGGAAGGGATTGCTGTTGATATAAATGGATTGAGATGTATCCTTTCAATAAAACTAATCAGCACACGAACGTAGAGAACCCTATATAGTGTTCTCTACGTTCTATATCAGGCTCTTTCACTCGACTTCATTTCTCTTTACTTTTTTTCCTTCTCTTCCTCTTCCATCTTTTCTATTTTTTAAAATTTTCTTTGACATTTAACTTGACCCACAGACATTGTTGATCCATTTAACGAGTGTTCCAACAAAGTGGACGACAGTCCAGATAAAGTTATGAATGAACTTGTTTCTAAATATCGCCAATTCTCACCAAAATGGAGTGGTCTGATTGGAAAAGATCATGTTGCAAGGTAATGGTGGTGGTGGTGATGCTGGTAGTGGTTGTTGGTGGTGCTGGTGGTGGTGCTGGTAGTGGTTATGGTGGTGGTGGTGGTGGTGGTGGTAATGATGGTGATGGTGATAATGGTGGTGGTGGTGATGATGGTAATGGTGGTGGTGGTGATGCTGGTAGTGGTTGTTGATGCTGGTGCTGTTAGTGGTGATGGTGGTGGTGGTAATGGTGATGCTGGTGGTGATGATGATGGTAATGGTGGTGGTGATGCTGGTGGTGGTAATGGTGGTGGTGGTAATGGTGGTGGTTGTGATGGTAATGGTGGTGGTGGTAATGCTGGTGGTGGTGATGGTGGTGGTGATGGCAATGGTGGTGGTGATGGTGATGGTGGTGGTAGTAATGGTGGTGGTGATGATGCTGGTGGTGTGGTGGTGGTGGTGGTGGTGGTGATGCTGGTGGTGGTAATGGTGGTGGTAGTGATGCTGGTGGTGGTATTGGTGGTGGTGGTGATGCTGGTGGTGGTATTGGTGGTAGTGGTGATGCTGCTGGTGGTGATGGTAATGGTGGTGGTGGTAATGGTGGTGATGGTAATGGTGATGGTGCTAGTAGTGGTGTTTCTGGTAGTGGTGATGGACCAGGTAATGGTGATACTGCTGAACAAATCAGTGAAATCACACATGTACTAATTATATTAACTTCTTTTCAGCATTGGTGAATGGCAAAAATTGATGAAAGAAAGTTCTTTATTCATATTTTATGGTACTCAAAAATGTCTTAACTATGTTCCTCCATCACAACTTGTATCATTGTCCTTACCAGGTAAAACACCATTTTTATGATGGTGATAATTCTTATGATGGTGATAATTTTTATGATGGTGGTGGTGGTGATGGTGATTTTTATTTCTTGTTTAGATTGTAACATGATGTTGATCTTGGATCATGTGGAAACAAATAAAAGTTTCTTAAGACAAGCAGCAGTGGATGCTACGAAAAAGTGAGATGAATTATTTCTAATTACGCTATATGTAGTGAATGGTTCTTTTTGGGACCATGGTGAGGATATTTTTCTCTGGTTAACGCCAAAATATTTTACCAGGAATTACCTATTATTTTACCACCCACCCCCCAAGAATTGCTTTATTTGTTCTATAGTCGGCAAACAAGAGATTTCAGTCAGCAGTCGGCACCCGCCAGCAGCCAGACTCGGCGAGTACGAGTATTGACGAGTGGTGATTATGTGGCAGTCGGCAAAATTGAGCGTACACCCCCCCTGCAATATTTTCTGAGGATGGCCCTGTATTTAACTTGTCAAGGGGGGGGGGAGGCTTTTGGTCACAAGAAGTTATGGTGTTTTTTTCTATATTTCAGCTAGCGTATATAAACTGACTATACTAGCTTTTTTGTTATGTTTAGTTCTGTTATAATAATTGTTCGTCTTCCAACGTTATCTGTTTGATTCTAACAAAAACGTTTTCTTCATTTAGTTCTAGTGAGTTGGCATTGGAGTTACCTTTTGAATCAGCTGCACTGTTATCATTAACTGGAGTCAACTGTATCATTGCTAATCAATGGAACTGTAAACTGAAAGAAAACAAGGAAAGACTAAATAAAATAATGGAAGGTATCATCTTTCAACTTTTAACCTCATATATATTTTTATTACGAAAATATTTGAGTTATAAAGTGTCACAATTAGTTCAATTAACTTGTAAAAAAGATTGAAATTTTTATAAACATTCAGTTGTCCTTGCGTATATTTGTGAAGAAGAAGAAGAATTTCAGATGAAGTCAAATCACTGCTGTAATTTTTCTAACGGCCCCCAACCGGGAGTCCCAATAAGCTCAGTGGTAGAGCACTGGTACGTTAAACCAGAGACTTTGGGTTCGATTCCCGGTTGGGGCAGTCAGAAAACTTTTCTCTACAGCAGTGATTCGACTTCATTGAAATTTTTGTTTATCAACCATTATGGTTGCAATTGATTACGTTTTATAAATCAAGACATTTCACTGGCCAATTACTTAGTTCTTATTTCTTTATTTAGTTGCTATAGATGAAAACAAAAGCATTGGCTGTGCGTTACGTCAATTTAGTGAAATGAGCCCCAAGGATTCTGCTTCGGAACAACAAGAACAGATCCCCAATACTGAGAAAACTGAACTGGATAGGAGCGGAATTGATCAGGCCGAGAAAGCACAAGAGAATAATCTTGTCATGTCAAAAAACACAGTGTTGTATGGCATTCCATACTTTATGCTTAACCCTCAGAAAATTTAAGTGGCTTTTGAAGTATGGTCTCCATGTAATATTATGAGAACTGTGTTTGTATATTATTTATTGTTATAAAGAGGTTTTATTGTACACGTCTTCTGATTTGTTATCTGCTGTTTGTTTGAAATTATATGCAGTCATTTATTTAGGGTCATGACCTTCACTTTGAGAGCTGGAAAAAAAAGTTGAAGGCACTTGTTGGAAAAATCCAGAAGAAATGGCGCAGGTCTTTTGACATCGTAGCGACTGGCTATACAATAATCATTAATTGGCCATGCAAAGGTATTAATGCATTAAAATTTGTACTTTTAGTTAGTTTATCGCCTCACTCGCTCTTATAACAACTCTGTACTCCCTCTATAATATACCTAAGGTCACATGTCTTGGATCAAGTCTGTCTCTCGAGGGGTCGAGAGCGGCGCGCGTCTAATCAACTTATTAATTGAAGTACTGCTGGTTGATAATTTCCTTTGCTATTGGTTGATTTCAAGTAGCTTCAGTGCCGCGGACTATTGCACGTACTTACTGACTACTCATGTGACTGACCACAAGCTGGGCTGGCTATAGACTGAAATACATGACCTGTAATGACCTCCCTTCATTTTTCCGGTCTTATCTGGAAATAGAATAGAGTTTCACTTGAGAAAGGACCTAGAAATGGTCTTTTTGTGTTAAATGTAACACAATAGACCTTATTCAAAAATGGCCGCCGAATTAAAATTCTTTTATATGCATATAAATTAGCCCCTATGAACTCGTTTCCATGTGTGAAATTCAAAAGAATTTTTCTTTAAAACGAGGTCATAAGGGCTAATTTATATACACATAAAAGAATTCTAATTCGGCGGCCATTTTTGAATAAGGTCTATAGGTTAGAACTGAAGAAATATTATCAGCGTAAAAATAGCAATGACGCCAGAGAGGGGGGCAGAGGCGCGGCCCCCTGTAGGGGAACCTTCCCTACGCTTAGCTGACTCGGCCACTGCCTGAGAAAACATTTGTAATCAGTTGTGGAATGATTTTCCAGAAATTCTTAATGATTGAAAAATGTAAAAAGTTACTTTAGACGGGCAAGTACAACCGATGTGGGGTTTTTTTCATTTCAGCCTTAGAATAACTGCTTTGGCTTGTCAGTTAATGTGATCATTTTTTGACGGAGATGTCATTCTGATATTTTCATAGCATATTCAGAAGTCAGAACAGAGAAGAGACCGCTGATGTTCATATAACAGTAGAGATATTTAATACGATTCTGGCGCGGTTCTAAACGTCGGAAGGATCCGTGCCCGTTTCCCGCTTTTCCACAGCGTCACGGCGCACAGACCATGCGCAGTGTTGTTTCAAGGAAGTTGTATATTGACGCAGTGACTAAACAGGGGGTTTACTCTGGCTGCGGGGAAATGTCGATCGTAAGCAAAACATTTCTCGCTTAGAAAACACTCGTTTAAAGCGTATGGAACCAACTGCACCTGTCACAAGGCGAAGGTGAGATATATTTTCGTCTGTTAGTTGTGTTTCTGCTTGTTTTAACGGCTTTTTATCTGTCTTCAGACGAAAGCGAGTTCATTCGACCAAGTGTCCTTGCTGTTCAGCAGAGGATCGGGGAAAACCGGAAAAAGTAGCAAGAACAAGAAGACGAGAGGTTAGGTTTTAAAAACTCTAAACTAGCATAGATACCAGGTTTTCTTATCTAGATTTACACCAACTTCTTAAGTAAAGCTTTAGCTCGTATTTTAACGTTGTCAGGTAGGGAAAAGTCAAGCGAAAGCTTCTGCGAATTAGAACACAACGCTAATTCAGTAATTGCAACCAAGAAGTGTTTTGTTGAACTGTGGGAACTTGTAACTTTATTCTGTCGATTAATACAGTCTAATGTAACTCTATAAAGACTGTTTAACCTCCTATTACTCGTATTTATCCGGTTATGGTTTAAAAATTGTGTTTCTTGTTAAGTTTAGTCTTGTTCTCACGGAGTTCGTTGGCCCAGCATAAGTCGCTAAGATGACGCGGCAATAACAGTTCACGTTTAAGTCTGCTGCTTATTCCGCCAAACTTCATTGCCTAGATTCATCTTATCTTGTTTAAACACTGCCGAAAACCTGTCCTTCAATTTCTGTTTAACAATTTCTAGATAAAAATTCGGGAAATCGTTCTCAACTAAATTGTTTATTGAGATGGGCGCTGGCGTGCTTTTCCCTTGCTCATTGTTGTCCTGTAAAACGAAAGCAAACCAATTAAGTCGCTTTCTAATGTTTTCAATTCTTTAAAATTCTAACGATGTTTTGTGAAGTGATATTTCGTTCAACCATAACCTTTTGGAAGACTTGTTTTAGTTGTTTAGCAGTTTAATAGTGTAAATGAAGTACCCAAGAGTTTGTGCGGAGAACTCTTCCGCCTTTCAAGACAAGTCAGCATGAACCCACGAGGGCGTTCGCTATTCTCAAATTCTCCGAAAAAAAATGCCGAATTTGCGAATTTTAGAAAAAATATCCTTGCTAATATTTGATAATGTCTCGTGATTTGACCAAAAACAAACGACATCAACATGAATTTCAACACCTGCTTTCTAATAAAGAAATGACAAGCTTTGTTGCAAAGTGCTTGAAGCTGCTTCTTCCCCTGCCTTGTTTAAACACAAGTGGTCTCAAGTCTGAGAAAGAAAATGTAATATTAGCATACTAATAGCTTTTTATGTCATGAACTTTAGCTGAATTTATAAGTTGGTGAGAAAAAATGTTTCTCAATATGTTTATGTCCAGAAAGTTATTTTAATTTTCTGTTTTGATTCAAATTATATTCCTAACACATGCCAGAGATGCTTGCCTGGAAAGAAAACGATTTGAGTGGCAGATGTAGAAAGGGGTGGCAACAATTATTGGTTCAGAAATTTCTGAAACATATTGGCTGACTGTCATAAATTTAGCTCTACTACATGAAGTCCAAAGTTCAAATAATATAAAAGTACAGTAGAAAAAGTGGTGCCAAAATTTTCCATAATGAAATACTGCTATTTGCAAACTAGTTTATAAGACTAGGTAAAACAGAGAGTTCACAAGATTAACTAAAACTGGCCAGACTGGTCAGAAAATCAAATTGGTCAGAAAATCAAATTGGTAGAGATCAGTAAAATTCATTTACACTGCCAGCACTCGGAATAGTTACAGTGTTCCACTAATGCCAATGTTTTGAGCCAGACCCTCGCCTGAGTGAATCTGAATTTGCCTCGAAATGAGAATATTTTTATATACAATAGTGTAGGTGTATTATACAGTTGATCTATATAAAATCTTGGGAGTTTATTGCCTTTAGGCAGAACAAAATAATAAAGGGGTATTTTTTGGCCTTTGGAATGTGTCGATGACTTGTTAACCCATTCCTGTCCGGGCTTGCCAAGTAAGACGGTTGTTTCTCCGATGTGTAAAATAATATTGCATAAATGTTTTTATTTTGTAATGCATTATGCTATGTGCATAAATTGCTTTAAGCCCTAATCAAATGAGAATGCAAGTCATCGCAAGTTGGCAGTCACACTATCTCAGCCAACCGCTCTGAATAATTTCTCGAAAATATTATGTACCGTGACAAAGTTAAAACTTGTTGAAAACACTCATGAAACATTAATTTTTTTAATTTGGGTGTTCGAACGACCGCCACAGAAATTCGTGACTGCCAAATTGCATTCTCATTTGATTAGGGCTTTAAAGTTAAAAATGAACACTATGAAGAAGACAATGCAAAGCT
This sequence comes from Corallium rubrum, assembly GCA_964035015.1. Taxonomy (NCBI): domain Eukaryota; kingdom Metazoa; phylum Cnidaria; class Anthozoa; order Scleralcyonacea; family Coralliidae; genus Corallium; species Corallium rubrum. Next base: position 6,400,060 of record OZ036007.1, on the reverse strand, counting down.
TGCTAAGAAGTTTCCTTGTGAGGAATATAATCTGGTGTTATATGTAGCTCTCCAGACAGTAGCTGTCCAGACAGTAAAATAATAGAAGTGTGATGTCTAATGACAATGTGACAGAAAAGGTTATCAAAGATCAGAAATAGGCCAGATATTAGAAGTCCAGTTCTTATGGTGAAAATATTGGAGAGAAATGTATTGCTCAAGTAAGTATAACCGTATATTAGACAGTTGTTTATGAGTATATGCTTAGTGAGCTGATAGTACAGTACAGTTGTAGTTGTGTAGTCAAGAAAGAATACAATTAGTGAGTGAGTGAGTGAGTGAGTGAGTGAGTGAGTGAGTGAGTGAGTGAGTGAGTGAGTGAGAGCTGTAGGTACGGGAGCCACTGAGTATTTTGATAAAATACAAAACAATCATAACTCCAGAAAATGGTAAATATATTATTAGAGCTGTGATGATGTTTACATTTAGCTTCAAGGTAAACATTTTAGATGTAATTAGAAGATTACAGTTGATTGCTTAATCACAGAATAGAATGTTCTCTGACTGGCAGGTGTTTATTGGGATGCCCTGTAACTCTTTCCTGTCTGAATCAGTCTTTAGTTTTTATTCTGGCTAACGCCAGATGATTTTATTCACCTCCTGTGGAAGCCCTTGGACAGGAATGAGTTAACCCTTTATTGGGCATGGTCACCATTCGGCAACTTATTACTTTTACTCTGACCAACACCAAATGATTTTACTCGTCGAGTGGAGACCTGGTAATCTGCCTGGTGAAGGGTTAAGAATGTCTGCCTAGGAGCTGTTATGTGTACACTACCTATCTATGATGACTGTAGTCTCTCTCTCTCTCTCTCTCTCTCTCTCTCTCTCTCTCTCTCTCTCTCTCTCTCTCTCTCTCTCTCTCTCTCTCTCTCTCTCTCTCTCTCTCTCTCTCTCTCTCTCTCTCTCTCTCTCTCTCTCTCTCTCTCTCTCTCTCTCTCTCTCTCTCTCTCTCTCTCTCTCTCTCTCTCTCTCTCTCTCTCTGTATGGCCCTGGGAAACATCCCACCCCCCCTGGAGAGGGTTTACTTTTACTATGATTATCAGTCATCGCTTTAAAATTTAACCAAAAAATAAACTATTTTAATTATTAATTTTAAAGGACAATGTTTTACAACCTGCTGGTAGCTCCAAACTGGAAAATGAGAGGTAAGTTTTATGACGAGTTATTGCATTCATGTTTGCCTCTAGTCTAACATTTTTTTATATTTTGTTTGACATGCTGATTCCTATTTCTTACAAAGCTTATAAGTTCTTCATTTAATTAATTTAGATCACCCAAGAATGTGCAAGATGTGAAGATAAATGGACCTAAATTGAATGAAGTGAATAAAGTCAGTTCTGAGCTTGACAATGGAGAGGACAGCACAATTAAGGAAGGACGAGTGCTGCGCTCTGGACGAAGTACTCCAGTTGTTGCTGAAGTTGAGCTAGACAAAGATGAAGGTATCTGTCAGTCAAAAAAGTCTAATAAAGTAGTCAAGAAAAAGCTTTTTACCAAACAAAAAGAAAGAAAACACACAGCACTGAAGAATAAGCATAAAGAAAAAAGCTCAGGGAATGGTTTTAAACCAGTTTCTGAAAAACATCTTGATATTTCAAATGGTCAAGACAGAGCTGGTGGAAAGGTTAAAATCAGCAAAAAGAAAAACCAAATTGGAAGCCTTAAACAGCAAGTATATCCTATACCTTCCCAAGGTAGTTCAAGCTCTGACCAGCTGGGAAATGTCTCGGAGAGAAACAAAAGAAAAATGCCTGGTGAGTCAAATAAACAGACAATAACAAAGCATACCAAGACAGCGGCTGTGCAAAAACCTGTTACAAAAAAGAAAACTTTAGCTGATGAAAAACTTAAAATTCAAGCTTTTGATCAATTGAAAGAGAAACTAGAAATTGCTTTTAGTCAAAGTCCTTTGACTGTTCCTGAGTGTGTGGATTTGCTTCAAAACATCACATCACCAAACTTAAAAGAGATTTTTGAAAGCCCAGCAACACCAGTTGTGGGAGAAAGAGCTGCCAAGGAGTTTAAATCAAGTTTATCTGATGAAACCACAGAAAGTGGATCAGAAACAAGACTTCTAGAGAGGGAAATCATTAAAAAAATGAATGAATCTGAAGCAGCTGAAGCACTAGTTAGCTTCAAGGTTCAAACAAGTGCTGCAAGTTCTAATTCTATTCAATGCCATGATCAAATAAGTCTGCCTTCTCAAGGGCCATCAAACTCCAAAGAACACACAAGTATATCATCCCAAGTTCCTTCCTCAAGTTCTTTTCATAATGTGAATACTTTCACAACATCATCAAGTGTTGGATTGACACCATTGTCTTTTCCAAACCAACCATTCAGAAAGCTAGAAGTACCAGCTGCTGTTGCCACCACGTCAGTGGTGAATCCATCAACACTACCAAGTGTTCCCAGAGTTCAAACATTTCAACTGTTGCAGGTTCCTAATCAAGGCACTAGTCCAACCTTACCAGGAGATCCGACAAGTGGCCATCTTCAACAAAATCCTGGATTTCTTTATCAAAATTCTGGCACAACAATGATGAATAAATTAGCCCCAACACCAGTTAGCCAACAACCAAACTCTGTATTCTCTCCAGCAATGAACCAGTTTGTCTATCTGAAATTAAAACAACAACATGAGCAGAAATTTACTAGCTTTTTACCTGGTATACAAACACAAGACCAAGCACTTCTAAAAAGCAGCTTCCCTTCAGTGAGTCATCCAATTACATGTACTACCAGTGTTGCCAATCCTACTGTCTCAATGTCAACTCCTGCTTCAACAGTCACACCCGAGATTCTCCTTGGTACCAAGTTGCGTCCAATACTTCCAAGAGAGCCCTTGGTTTCTCCCAAATTCTCTTTGTTTAACCAGAGTTATCAACAGAGTACAGGTAGCAGTGCTTTGCCTAAATTTGCTGATAAATCAAGCGACGTTAAACAAGCTGTGAAAAGATTGCTTAATGAGAGGACTAAAACAAGTGATCCCACAGCACCAGAGGTGGTGACATTGCCAGATATAGCCAGTACATTTCGAACAAGTTCATGTACAACAACAAGCAGCTTTGATTCTCATGAAAGAAATTTACTCCCAACTTTTAAGCAAGAGCACCAAGATTGCACCGAGATGGCGAGCAAGGAACAGGCTATCAAAGCTTTGCTAAGTATAGGAGGCAACGAAAGTTTATCACAACGTGGAAGTGTTGAACGCGATGGTTTAGGCAATAGACCATATGAAACAAATAGAACAAATGAATTGAAAGTTGTCTTTGACACTGACAAAGGAATTTTTAAAGTTGATGATGTGACAATAGACCCTCAAGTTAATACAATTGGCAAAGGTTTGCAATTATAATAATTTTTCTCTGATTTCTAATTCTACTTAACAAATAGATTACATTTTGCCGTTGTCTGTTCAGTTATAGATGCACAGAAGACGTCACAACGTGGTAAGAACATTGAACAGACAACAAAAAAATGGGATCTATTTGTTTTATACAATATAAAAATTACACAATACTTCTTGCCAGATTTTGGGGCATGAAAAAAGAAAAAAGCAAGTCATCTGACGTGATCTATGTGTCTGTCCTCTAATAGATCATGGGCAACAACCAATGAAAACACGCATAGCAACCAGGGTATTGTATAATGTACAGTACCTCAGTGTTGTAATGAGAGTGGAAGTATTTTCCCCACCTTTGTTTAGAAATTAAGTCAATGTTGTACTGTATGTTGTACAGTACAGGTAGAGTTAACTAATGTATTTGTTTTTCCTTTTCAGAAAGCTACACTTGTGCCAAATGTGGAAAAATCTTTACATCTCTGAGTTATTTAGCCAGGCACATCAAACGAGTGTGCCCTGACATGAGTCGTCGTAAATGGAAATGCAGCCATTGTGATAAAGCATTTCGACATCCTTTTGGATTACAACAACATGTGTACACCCATACTGGAGAGAGACCTCACAAGTGTCCACAGTGTCCCAAAGCTTTTTACAGCTCAAATGACTTGAGGAGACACAGCAGAATTCACTCAGGTAAATGGTTAATGTACACTGGCTAAATGGTTAATGTACTGCCTACTGTAAATGATTACCATAATATACTTGCCTAGGTACTGGTAATAAAGGAAAATGGTAATCCCAGAAGCCATCAATATGGCTGGTGTTAGTTCTTTACTCACTTCCTAGATACTAAAGGGTGTCTGAGGGGTCTCTCGTTGACCTGAGTAAAATAATCTGGCATTAAATGGAGAAAAATAATAAAGGAGCTGTTTTTAGCTGGTTCAGACAGCCTACCAACCATTTTGTGTGAATAAAATTACTTTTGTTGTGTAGGTGAAAGACCTTACAAGTGTAAGCATTGTGGGAAAAGTTTTGCAACCACAATTTCCCTCAAGACTCACACCTTCATCCACACAGGAGAGAAACCTCACAGATGTCCCCATTGTCCAAAGACATTTGCAACTTCAAGCAAACTTGGACGACATATTGTAACCCATTCCGAACAGCGACCTTACTCTTGTCTGCAATGCCCAAAAACCTTCAACAGATCTGGTAAGTTTTTTGTGTTTTTCTGCTCTGTTTTCTTCAGCCTAAATGTTACACTTGAATATTGAAGGTAGAGTCAGTCCACAGTTTTACAGATGGCAAGGGACTACTGTAGAACGAAGTACAAATGTACACACTATAATGCAGTGATGTCTTTCAGGGGGAGCACGGGGAAACGGCGTTCCCCCACTATTTTTACCAGGGGAACAATCCCTGACAACAATTTTGGTGGGGGAATGCCGTTACCCCTAACAAAAATTAAACGTAGTGGAACACTGTTCAACACCACACTATTTTTGCTTCGAGTCGATGAGTCAGTACCCTTTTTTTAACCAAGTTAGCCAACCAGCTAGCCTGAGCCAGGCTTTTAGTAGTCTTTTCACAACTGGAGCCACACCCATTTAATTTTACAACCAGTGGCCACGCCCATTTGACTTTAGAGAAAATTCCCCCACTTCTAAAATTTGGAAAACATCACTGCTAAAATGTACTTTCGTTATTGTGCTGGTAACAAGTATAATGGGCCAGGGTGGGTGCATGGCTGCAAAATACACAATTATAACTCTTTACAAACTATAACTCATTACAAAAAGCCCATTACAAATGGCCTTATGCCATCCTGGTTACAGTTATAAAAGAATTCTGACAAATATCATCATTTTAGGAGATTTACGTAGACATAACCTACATGTACATCATGGTAAATTGACAGAAAATGCTGACAGTGGTTTGTATGAAGAAAAGATTTATAAATGCACTGAGTGTAACAACTCATTTCATACATCTAAAGAATTAGAAGCTCATATAAGTGAGCATACTACAGAAAATGGGATGGAGTTTTTAGATAACTGAGTACTTCTAAAATTAATATAGTTGTGTTGAGTAGGCTTCAAAGTAGTTAATAATCATGGTTTATTTAGTCTGTCTACTCCAGAAGTTTATATAATTTAACATAAATTATAAGGTTTCAGACCAGCCTGCATATATTTGTAAAATTTAATGCAAATATTTATTTCATATTGTGTGCTGTAAATCCTAAATTTGTTCCTTTGATTTTTACCAATCTTTGAGTGCCAGCCTTGGTATTTTTATATTACACTAGTTTTATATAGGGTGCTATTAAGCTAGAAGATGATTGAGTTATGTTATCTATTATAATTATACTGTATGTAAACACATTTTCCTTTGTATGCTGGTATACTGCACATCCAGTTTGGAGTTTATAAATGAAGGTTAAAGCACGAGGGAGAGGTTTTTATTTAACTGTGAAGACCGAGCACGAAGCGCGAGGTCTTTACAGTTAAATAAAAACCGACTCCCGAGGGCTTTAACTTGTTTATATACTTGCCACACCCTATTCTTTTGTTTTTCGGAGGTTTCTACATTAGAAATTCAAGTAGAAATACATAGTTTGTTTTTGAAAAAGAGCAATTAGGGATTTGAAAATTCAATTGTGTTATATACGTTTTGTTAATTATGCTAATTTTTAATGTAAAGTTATCCCAGGTTATTATTTTTGTGTAATAACCTGGTACTAGGTTATTATTTTTCCGTAATAACCTTCAACCCGCATTTCCCCGGGAGAAATCAAATACCACCGCCTGCTTTTAAATTGGAGGTTATTACGGAGAAGTTAAAAACCGACGAAAAATAAAAGAATAGGGCGTGGCAAGTTTGTAAAGCTTTGTTAGTTCTTGCAGTTGTTAGAATGTTAATTCAGAAAACTCTGAGCTCTAGATGGGGAGGGGGAGGGAGCCCCACAACTTTCTGAATGCTACCCAGATGCATTGAACCACTACCCAGAAGGGGGGGTACTCCTGTATGTATATAAGGTATATGGGTCTGTGCCACCCTATAGCTATAGGGTATGCTTTTCGAGGGGTCTAGGATAGGGTATGTCAAAATCCGTAAAATCAACACTTAGGTCTTAGTTTATGTCGTGCACTTTTAATATGAGCCTCTGGCTCGGATGATTGGGTGACCACATCCTGTGTTTACGACGTTAAATAAATCATTACTCATTGTCTATTTTGGTCTGCAATAGGGTGCATATTTTGGTCTGAGATATGGATGCTGATGTGACACCAGTGCTGGGATAGGGTATTGATTTTTTTTAGTTCAGGTCTGGGATATGGTATAGAAAATCACCTTTTTAGGTCTGGGATAGCGTCAGGATTTTGAGGTCATGGTGGCACACCCCTACCCAAAAATTGCCCAAGTACACCCCCTGGGATTGAGGGTACACTGTATACTTGGGAACAAGTTGAACAGTACATGTGTCAGGTTACAAATCAGTCTTTAAAGTGTCACTGACGAAAAATCGTCAGCCTTTTTTTTATCCTGTCATAAAGTACATTTAAAGTGAGGGTGAATGGCGTTTGTGGTTTGTCAGTATCTCATCTCGTTCAAGAGATATTCACGTTTTGGAAATATGCAAATTATATGGCTGATGATGTCATTTTCTCCAAACGAGAGAAATGAAAATCGTAAAATTAGGAATATCTCTAGAAATAAACAATAGAGAGTGTTAACATTTTGCATGCTTATCGTATTAAATAAAATACGTTTTACTGGGGAACTTTAGTTGTTTTCGTGGAAACTGCTAGTTCCTGGCCCCCTCCAATGATAAAATTAAATTTGCTTATTTACCAGCAATCAAGTAGCGTTTACTCCAGCGAATAGAAGTGATGATTTGCTTATGTAGGCATTGTAATTCAAACGTTTAAATCTTTCTATTTCTAAACAATGAGGCAAAAATGATAATTCCTTTTTTAAGGTTTAGAGTAACCTGTGAGCATGCGCTTAACATGGCAATCACAAAAGTTCCACAGAGAAGTGTATTTTATTGGATACTATAAGCATACAAAGTTTAAGCACGTTCTATTGTTTATTTCCAGAGATATTCCTTATTTTACAATTTTCATTTCGCTCGTTTGGAGAAAATGACATCATCAGTCATAAATTTGCATATTTCCAAAACGTGAATATCTCTTGAACGAGATGAGATACTGACAAACCACAAACGCCATTCATCCTCACTTTAAATGTACTTTATGAGAAGATCAAAAAAAAGACACTTTAAACAACCTCAGTCTGTCATCTGAGTTCTAGTAGCTCAGTTTTAGGAATATCTGCCTGGTATTCAGAAGGTTGCAGTCTTGATTCTCATCTAGAGCTCTGAATTTTCTACGTTTTGACATCTAGTGACGGCTTGTACAGCAAGAACCAACAAAACTCTACAGGCCCCTTTTGCACAAATGGCATTTTTGTACACAAACAGTTTACATAATATGCAAAAGAAAATGTGTTTAATTTTGTAAGGCCTAGTTGTGTAATCTACTGAATCTAAGCTATATAATGTACAATATTAATTAATAACTATTTTGCTCAATATAGGTAGGATAGAATGAATGATAATGTTTACAATGTGTTTCATTTTGACTTTGTAATACAATTACATGTATACAGTACAAAGATGAATGTAATTGAAATAAAATCATATGATGATTGATGGTAATGTCTTTAAACTTGTAGAAGCTCAAAAATGATCACAGCAAGCTTGGTAATGTCATGTATATCAGAGGTTAATGACCAATGGCATACAACAAATTATCATTCTTAAAGTTACTATGTAATACATTCACACACCCAGTGGAATACGAATGCACAGGTTTTGGGGAACTTGAGTTCGCTTCACTTGTATTGGAAGTTTTTAGGATTTTGTTTAAGTCCCAAACATGAATTTGACCATCTCCTCCAGTGCTCACAAGAAGGTTACAAGAATTGACTTTCAGGCAATGGACAGGGTGAGTATGAGCAGAAAGTTGGTGGATATGTTTGCCTGAAGCTATGTCCCAAACATGAATTAATCTATCTTCACCACCTCCAAGAAGGTGTTTACCATCAGGGGTAAATGACAGAGAATATATAGAACCCTTCAAAAAACAACAGTTTGGTATTTAATACCTGAGCACTTGCACAAAAATGGTATTTCTATTCTACATATTAATTATAGTATTTCCTCCTGGTACCTTAAAGTGGAAACGACATGCAAGAAATGATGACATTTTAGACAAAATTGGAGAGTGAAGACAACTTCTGAGAAATGGATCAAACATATAAGAGATGGCACTCTACTTAAATTTGTATTGGAAGGAATATCTAGACCCCAATGAACCAATGCAAGAAAGAGGACGAAAGAGATACAGGCCTTCTTGCACCATTTGAAGAATGGGGAAAGTTACTACAAGCTGAAGAGAACAGGACAACAGTGATATGAGTGGAAAAGTTGGCTGTCACAAAGAGGCAAATGGGTAGACAACTACAGGTATAATAATTTATACAGTATATGATTGAGTTAACTAGTACTGAGTCATTTTACCTTTTGACCACTGAAAAGCCTGACAAATGATCCTGAATGGACATCCCACAGTCTGCATGTATGATCTGAGGAAGCTGTAGCGATGTAGCTGCAGTTTGGATGAAATTTAGCAGTCTAAAAGTATAGTGAAAACCTACATTTAATCAAAATGTTGGTATTAACTGTAACATTCAAAGGTAATAACATTCACCATACCTATGGAACATGGATACAAAATACTATACCAAAATACTATACCAAAATACTTACATCAACACTAGAGGTGTGACCAGCAAATATCCGCAGAGGATAGTTATACTCTAGGTTCCAAAGACGAGCTGTTTGGTCCATAGAGGTTGACACAAAGTAGACATCTAGGCTGCTCAATTCAACATGCCATACTGGGTAGTTGTGACCAATATAGGACACACGGTTAGTATATGAATTCATACTCCACAGTCGCACTGAAAACAGAGAGAACATGAATATTTATAGTTGATGAGACAGTCAATGTTTTTTATGGGTTTTTAACCCTTTTCCTACTACAGTTCTTCCCTTGATGAGTAAAATCATCTGGCGTTAGCCAGAGAAATACTGTACTAAAAGGCCACCACCTTTATCGTCCAACGATGTCTTTAGTATTTCACTCTGGATAACACCAGATGATTTTACTCATCAATGGAGTGGCTACTGGGTGATAAAGGGTTAACAGACTATCTCGGTTAACCCTTTATCACCCAACAATGTCTTTAGTATTTTACTCTGGCTAACGCCAGATAATTTTACTCATCAATGGAGTGGCTACTGGGGTGATAAAGGGTTACCAGTAAGCCTTTCCCAACTCAAGTTCTTCCTTTGATGAGTAAATTGTCTGGTGTTAGCCAGGGTAAAAGTGTAAAATACTAAAAGGCCACCACTGTAGGGAAAGGGTCAAAGGTTATTACAGTTGAGCCCACACTGAAATATTCATTTGTTTCCAAGCATACATGCCAGATGATTTTACTTGTTCACAGGCAAAACCCAGCAATGAAAAAGTTAAACCATACCTGATAAATCTTCTGAAGCTGATAAAATGAAGCTGTTGTCTTGTGAAAAACATACAGCATATACAGGACCACTATGCCCTCTAAGAGTTAGTGTCTCACTTGACAGTGATGTCTTTGTCACATCAGGACTACCACACACTTCTATAATAGATGCATAATATAAAATTTAACTTTTGGTAAAATAACTATTATTGACTTATGACCTCATGTAGGACTGAAATCATTCTAATTTTCTTTCTTTTCTGTGGGAAATCTTGATGGCATAGTACTGAACTGTACTCACCAAGGCTGTCAAGCGAAGTGTTTGGGCAAATGTAAACTGAACAGACCCATGTTAGTCTCATATTTTCACTTTCTGGAAGATTTAACTTATTTTGGAGGTGGGTTTAACAAGATCTGAAGGTATGTAACACTACCAATACTTTGATTTAATTTTATATATTTCGTTGAAAGTACAGTATTGTACTGTCAGTTGAACTTCCCTTAAGTGGAATAGCCTTTGGGGTTGAGAAGTGATGTCTGCTTGTGGGAGGTTAGCATATTGATTTCATAACAGAATTATGAAGTTAAAAATCAATTTACCTGTTCCAAAATTGACTTGAGACAACTGCAAAAAGTTATCTTTGTTCACTACCAGTTTTTTTGGTGTTAGGCTCCACAGTCGGACAGAGGAATCTTCAAAACCACCACACATTAGTTCACCATCTTTTGAAATTGCTGCTGAAGCAAATCTTAATAAACAGAGTCAGAAAAGTCACATTAAAAACATTCAAAGGGCTGGCATATAAAAGGCCTGGTGCCAAACATGCTAGGCCCCTTTCCTTGTGATCTCCACCCCCACCCCACCACCCCCAAGCAGTTATGCAAGTGCTGTCATGGTTTTTCACAAAATAGGAGATTGTTAGCACTCGTTAATCTTCCTTACCCTTGATGGCAGTTTGATACTTTATGTAAGATTACTGAAGGTAGATTGGGTGGTTCATCTCTTAGTGCTTTCATTGCCACCATAATATCATTAGAAATATCACAATCCATAACATTCTGCTTTGGTCGTTCATCTTCAACCTGATCTTTCCCTTTTGTCTCATTCTTAAGATCATCTTCTTTTAAAGAAAGCTTCACATTGTTCACATCTAAATGGATATTTTTATCAATAAAATGAAGCAATAAGGCTCTGTGTTCACTGCTTAAAAAGTGCAGTAAATATGTGAAAACTTTGTGAGATAATTTATAAACAAATTTGCTTTTTCTAAAATGGGCTGCTATATCGCTAGTGCTTAGTTTCTCTGGTCCTGTAATTCCTCGTAGATGCTGTAGTTCTTCCTTGTGTTCATTCACAAAATCTTGAAAATGTTGGTTATAAAATACCACAGCTTTCATATCAGGACCTTTCTCTACCAACTCCAAATAAATATTTACAAATATTGGATACTTCAAGGCCAGTAATTCTTGCTTGTAAGCTTGATTTGTTCCAGATATGAAAGTCTTTAGTGCAATAAACTGTTCTTCTAGTTGCTGAAAATATGCTGGAGCATCTTTACTTGTGGAAGAAAATGATAAAATATTATCTTGTCCACTCTCAGTGTCTATTGCTTTCTCTACAACCATATCCATGACAGAACAACTTGGTACATCACTTGATAAATCTTTAGCAGCAGAGTATTTTCTGGTTATTAAGAAATTAGAGATTGTAGTTGATATAGGGACATCTTTATCACTGACATCGTTGTTTTGGTTCATACTTTATAGTCAAAAACCAACAACAACAATATCACTCAATCAGCCATGTTCTTTTTCATCGGTCAACACAGGGAACCCAGAGCACCCAAAGAAAAATTCTTGAATTTAAAAAAAAAAATTCCAAGCTTGGAAAGTTTTTGAAAATAAACAGAGGCCCTTGAAAGTCTTGGAATTTCCTTCAGTGCTACCAATAATTCAACCGTGCTAAAGTAACTGATTTCCAATTGCCAAAACTGTTACTTGTTGGCAATATAAAACAAAATCCATATTTTTTTGCAAAAGGTCTTTGAAAGTCCTAGAAAACTCATTGAATTCCATGTTCTTTGAAGAGTGAGAACCATGATATATACATACTTATTAGAATGTTGAATGTTTGTAATAAAAAGTCCACTATGTTCTGACAATTTTAACACTATCATAATAATTTTAAAAAGTTACATTATTGATTGCGCAAATGTCAGGAAAGGAAGTTTATATATATTAACCAGACTCCCTGCTGATGATAATCTTTGCGTGAATGCGGGATCAAGCGCGAAGAAACTACAGTAAACTTTGCTTTTAAAGTTCAATCAACAAATATGCTTGGAGCTGAGGTAAGTCACAGTGTTGTATTCACAGAATAAATTCTGTGGTTAACAATGGTAGCCAAAATGAATATGTATGACTATTGAAATTTATTTAAATGAAGATTGATTTTGACTTGAATAGCAGTTGAAATATAATTGCGACTGAGGCGACACCTTCCATTTCACGCAAAAACTAAAGCCTTAGCAGCTTCATAAATCAACTATTATCTACTGTGAATAATTTGCAGACAAGCAAATATGAGCAAGAAAGACGACAATTCAGTAAGTGCTGTTCACTGGAGAATAATGAACTAGTTTAGGGCGTTGAGAGTTAATGTTGTAATGAAAGACCTTGAAACGGTGTTGTAAACTATTATAAACAGCATTTTATTGCATCTATATATTAAAAGGAACACAGTGACACTTTTCAAGTATCATGTATATACATGCATTCATATTCCTCTACTTTTTAAGAATGTTATATAACTCGAGGCTTCCGTTTTGTATTGTAATTTAAAAGCACTTCAAATGGCTTTATTTTCTGTTCTACTGTAATGAAAATATCAAACACTTATTTATACAGCACTTGTAATCAATGTATAATCGTGTCATAGTTTCCAACATGGTGTCAGGATGTTGTGTCTTGCCTCTTTAATACCACGAAAACTAAATAAATAAACAGCATCTGTCTTATTTAATCATTCTGGTGTAATAATAGTTAGCAAAGGTTTATAGGCAGTTTAAAATGGAAAATACTGTAAAATAAAAAAAATTGTACTTTCACCATTTGATGTAAACTGAAATAATTTAATCCAACTGCATCATTCTCAGGTTTCAGATATTTTGGACAAATTCAAGTTGTCCAAAGATGACTTAAGAAAGGAGATGGAACTGCTCACAGAGGACATGAGAAATGGATTGTCTGCTGATGAGGAGACTAGAAAGACATCTGCTGTGCCAATGTTGATCACCTATGTGCGAAACACACCTAGTGGGTCAGAATCTGGTGATTTTTTAGCCTTAGATCTCGGTGGCACCAACTTCCGTGTATTATTGATTCATATTGATGCTGATGAAATCACAATGGATAGTCGTGTGATGCCAATGAGCAAAGAACTGATGACAAGTGATGCAGTTACATTATTTGATTATATTGCTGATTGTGTCATCAGTTTTGTTAAAGAGAAAAAAATACAAGATAAAGTGCTTCCTCTTGGTTTTACATTTTCTTTCCCAGTGAAAATGCTCAGTCTGACTTCTGGTCTTCTTGTAAGGTGGACCAAAGGTTTTACTGCAACTGGTGTTGAGAATAATGATATTGTTGCTCTCTTCAAAGAAGCACTTGCCAGAAAAAAAGTAAGTCAGTGTTACCAGTGTATGCTTTAAATATATTATTATTTATATTGTTGCTGGGAAACATTTTGGATCTCTGAGCACAGAAATTGTTTGGGGTGTTGGTGGCACTGTGGGTGCCTTTCACCTTTGGGAGCTGGGTTCAATTTCTGCTCTCAGCAGTTATCTGATTGAAAATTTCACCTTGCCCACATCAGGGGCGTAGGAAGCAGGGGAGCTGGGGGGGGCCACGGCCCCCCCAATATTTTATAAAGGGGGCTGGAATAGCTTTCGGCCCCCCCCCAAAAAATAATTGAATTTAAAAAAATTGCATTATAAGTGCGACTTCGATTGCGCTGATCGGCCAATTAATGATAATAATCCATCCTTACTCACGGATAGCAAGAGACTCACAAATTATAATAAAAGAATTAATGAAAGGGCCTAACGAAAGAGATAGAGGAGACTCTGAAAGTGCCATTTCCGACGATCTAGAGACTCCAAATTTTCAAAATTTTCACGCTTGGCACCAACCATGGTGGTGCCTCGTGGGAGTCAGCCCCCCCTAACTTTATCAAGCTTCCTACGCCCCTGGCCCACATGTAAGAAGAGTGCCTCCAGTTTGACTCTACCAAACACCGCAGGTTTCCTCCTGTAGTAACACTGGACCAATGAGGGATGGCCCTTATTATCGAGGGATAACAGTTTAGATGTAACTGATAGAGTTATCCAGTATGAATATAGGTAGTTTAGTTTAGTTTGAATGCTTTTAAAACACCATAAAACATCTGATAAGCATTGGGCTTATATTTGTTTAACCTATTGCTGCCTAGGATGTGATGTCCAAGAGTTTTTCTTTTGTTGAGTAAAAGCATCTGGCATTGGATAGAGTAAAAAAATTAAGGTTTTTTTTAGCTGGTTCAGGTAGGAATGAGCTAAAGTGTAGTGGGTGTTTTACAGAGCAAGTATGTTTAATTTTGAAGGATAAATTGCCTCTAAATACTGGATAGGCAAAGCCCAGGGTTTTCTGGTAGTTTGTTGTGTTAACTTGTAGTCTATTGTTGTTTTTTTCTAGGAGTATTCTATCGATATTGTGGGGTTGGTTAATGATACTACTGGTACTCTAATGTCGTGTGGCTGGGAGGACCGAGATGTGTCCATTGGTTTGATTTTGGGCACTGGTACAAATGCTTGTTACATGGAGCACTTGGAAAATGTTGAGAAATGGACAGGAGAGATGGATGAACCAAGACAAGTTATTATCAATACAGAATGGGGAGCATTTGGTGATAATGGTTCTTTGGACTGGGTCAGGTCGGAATATGATAAACAAATTGATGAGAATTCACTGAACCCAGGTCAACAGCTGTAAGTAAAAGCTAAAATAACTATTACTCAACTTAATTGTCTCATTGTACTTTTTTGTTCTTTACCGTACATACTTTTGTGATGTCATTAATTTTGTGATCTACGGTATTACAGTACACACACATAGAAAAGTGTAATCTATTTTTACAGTCAAAATGGAAATACCTTCCCAGTTCTGTTTCTGTAGTTTGTTGTGTATTACTATATTTCTGTAGCTGCTACAGAAACGTGAGAAAAATCTAGCGATAAAAGTCACTTATTCTTGATCTATATTTGTTTGTTGATAATGATTTGGGAGAAACATTCATT
The DNA here is from genome assembly GCA_964035015.1 of Corallium rubrum. Taxonomy (NCBI): domain Eukaryota; kingdom Metazoa; phylum Cnidaria; class Anthozoa; order Scleralcyonacea; family Coralliidae; genus Corallium; species Corallium rubrum. Next base: position 6,384,745 of record OZ036007.1, on the reverse strand, counting down.
ATACTGTATTATGATTAAATTCCATAAAAGCTAAATTGTACTTTTTATTCACATTTTTTGACAAAAAAACATTCCCAGAAATACAGCAATAGGCAAGTTTCAGGGTGTTGCGCGTGCATCATTTTTCAAAAAAACTAGCAAGCTCCACTCAAAGTAAACATACTGTTTAAAATCAACAAAGTATACATAGTTTCTGGATGTTCAACACTGTTATTCTGCTGTTGTTGGCTCACTAGTGTGTCTGTTTGCCATTGCTTACTTTGTGGGGGGCCCGCCAATTCCTTTACAGAATGATGCGTGCGCAACACCCTGAAACTCACCTATACACAACAAACTACAGAAGTAGAAGTGGGAAGGAATTTCCATTTTGACTGTAAAGCATTATGTGTAATGGTATGAAAACTGAAACTTTATGAAGAATCGTTTTCTGACTTTTTATTTTAGATTTGAGAAAATGATATCAGGCATGTACCTTGGTGAGATTGTCAGACTTATTTGTATTAAAATGGCTACCAAAGGTTTATTGTTTGATGGTGTTGTTACAAGTGTGCTAAAAGAAAAGGAAAAGTTTCTTACAAAATATGTCTCAGATGTTGAAAGGTATTAATGTCTCTGAATATTTTGGTTAATATATAAATAATACATGATGTAACCACAGTCAGTGGATGCAGTTACAAATGTGCCATCCATCAATTACACTTTCATGATTGTTTTTGATTTAGTGGAGATAAAAACAGAATAATCAAAGTTTTAGATGAACTGGGTTATCAAAATCCAAAAGATGAAGACATTGAAATACTTAAAATGATTTGCCAAGTTATGTCTGAAAGAGCTGCTCGTCTTGCCACAGCTGGTCTTGCTGCAATTGTAAAGGTAATCTGTTCTTTATCAATATTTCCCAAAGATTTTGAAAGCTAATTTTAGCTTTATTACATATTTATGTTACAAACCTGAATAAGGTGATAAATTGACAGTATAATTATTAATTATAATAAGCTAAAATGTAACACTTTATATATTTTTCACTTGTAGAAAATAGGTAGATCCCATTGCACCATTGCTGTTGATGGATCTCTTTTCAAAAAACATCCAAAGTTTAAAATATACATGGAAAATACTTTGCATGAGTTGCTGCCTGGTAGGCACATCAAACTCATGTTGTCTGAAGATGGATCTGGAAAAGGGGCAGCATTGGTGGCAGCTGTTGCATGCCAAAACTCAAAATGACTTGAAATGAATGGTTTTTGCTGTAATATTTTCACTATGGTAGTTAATACTAGGTGTTTGTACACGATATCTTTTTTAATTATGTTTTCAATGTATTATGAGATACATGTTTCTTTGAAGGGAAATTAATGGTTTGAACCTAACAGTAGATAATACTGTTAAACTGTTTGTTGATGGTAGCTAATATGAAGTAATTAAATAGTTGCTTGTCTATGTTTGTGTGGTCTTGAGAAAATCTCACAAGTGGCAATGTTTTGACAGCCAAAACAAACCATTATCCCACAGTAGGTAATCTAGACAAACAGCCTTTTCACCTAGGTACATTAATATTTCTTTGTGTAACATTATTTTATACTGTAATACTGTACTTAACAAAATACTGTAACCATTGAACAAAGAATTAGGATTACATGTATTTCTCTTTCAAAAGCAGATTAGTGTAAAACCATCAATTAATTTAGAAATTAGAGAACAGAATGAAGTTACTAACATGCCAATTGTAAACATTAAAAATAAAATATCCTCTAAGCTGTCATCTACTGTATTTATCCATTTACTACATAAAATATTTTGTTTCCCTTAAAATAATTTAGTATGGAAACTATTACATTACACATACTACAATCCTCTTAAAATTAATTTAAATAATTATTATAATACTTTTTAAGCACTTTTTCTAATTTAAGATGGAAAAATTCTTTTCTTAATAATATATAATACAGTGCAGAAAAATAAAAGGAGTCCAAAAAATATCAATAATTTGTCAGTTGTTTCTCGTCGGTTGTACTTGTTCAGTAGCTGTTTGCTTGTATGCACAAACCCAGATAATCCTTTCAGTTCTTCATTTGTGTCGGTTATTCCTTTTGACGAGGTCACTGCAAGAGAATTTGAGGTTTTTAAAACACTTTAATATTCAACTAGGAATGCACATGAACCTGGGTTCTGTACAACTGGAACTTTCTAGTCATAATTATATTGTTTAATGTTAAATCTATTTTGTACATGCATGCACACTCTCAAACTTACTCAAAACTTCAGTGTTTGTTCCACTTTGTTGGACTTGATTCTCCATCATTTTAGCAATACTCATTAGACTTTCAGTTATACCACCAGCTGTTTTTGCCAAACCTTCCTTGCTTTGCTGCCTAGTAACATAATAACATAATTATGGTAATGCTCAATTATACACAATCCTAGATGTAATTACTAATCTTGGCTGGTTTATTACAGTACTACACTGGATGGTAGATTACCATACTGGTAATTTAATTTACCAATCACCTGTGTTTCAGTTCATTGTGTGATTCACCAGACATCAGTTGACTTTTTTCATATTTTTCAATGGAAAGTTGAGCCATCATGTTTGCTTTACGGAAGTCTCCTTGCATGCTAGAATAACATAAACATTCCACACTTAATATTATTATTGCTTTAATGTTTTCCTCTCCATCTTTCCTAGTGGTCATTCAAGCACCATGTACCATAAATTTAAACTGTGACCAGCAATATGGTCATAGGGGTATAGTACACCCCCTCAATGCATACGACCAATTTCACCATGTGACCAAGTTGCAATATGAAGTTGGTCATGTCCAGGATGGGGGGGGGAGGGGCTACCACAGGATGTGTTATGGGTGACAGATCAGAGAATAGCTTTGGCAAACTTCACCATTTTAGTCAGAAGCAGGGTCTGTTTTACTTTCTGTTACTCTTGTCTGAATATTTTTTGTCATGTCTGAAATAGGATAACAAAAATATAAATCCATTCCCCTTTACATCCTACCATGATAAATTATGGTAATGTTGATCAAGCTCTTCTTTAATTTTAGCGTCACAACTCTCTTTATCTTGCTCTTCACCAATTTGTTTCAAGTCCTGAGAAAAATACGAAATACTTAACGTTATACCAACCAGAATAGAAGAAGTCAAAAGACTAAAAACTCAGTATATAATTTACTGTATTAACCTCTAATTTTCGTCTCAAACTTTGAACTAATTTTTTAACTTTAGAGTTGAGTAGGTTTAGGTCAGCTTGTGATTCATGAATATTCCTTGTTTCTTGAATAAGAGCTGTAATTTCAAATTCAAGCTGCACAATTTCTCGAATCTTCACTTTACTTTGTGGAGGAAGTTCCGCCATTTTGAATGGACAACCTGCGAGTTCTTGATCCCTAGTACTTAGTGACCCCCGGGTATTCGGGCCGAACCATAATTCTGGCTTGCATAAAGTACCGAAAGCCAAGTCCAGCCGACAATTTAAAGAAATACACGAAAAAAACACAATCCGAAGATCTTGAAAACACAAGATATGGATTACGACAAGACAAAGATGAAACTGTAAAAAATAAAGTACCGAACTAAAAGTTTTCGAACTAAATTATTAAATTATTTTACCAAACTAAATATTTATTAAATATTTATAAAATAATATTTATTAAATATTTATAAAATAATTATTAAATTATTTTACCGAACTAAATATTTCGTATTGTTTTTAATCTGTAATTAATATTTGTTCGTTTTTGTTTTGTTGTTGGGCCCGCAGTAATTGGCGCTGCTGTTGCGGATATCCTGCCATCGTGTATCGTGTTCCTTTATATTTTTTTGTGTATTTATTTTTTTTAAATTTATTTCTGTTATGCAAAAATATGGCAAAGCTAATAAATAAAAAATAAATAAATAAGAAGTTCTTATTGTGCGGACGTGTCACGTGACGCACTGACGTGACAAAAGAAGAGCGGAATTATGGGAAGATTAGGCCTTTTGGGAGCACACTTGCCGCTTGGGGGAGCACGCCGCCCAAAGATGTGAAAAAACCTTCCAAAAAATCAGCTAAAAACACTCATTGAAAGATTTAAAGATGAAAGAATTGACGAAGAGACTGGCTGAACTTACTGATCGGTATTTAGTTCGTCTTAGTGTAATTAATTTGGTTTTAAAAACTATCAAAACAGAATCAAAATGGAAGTCCGTCCATATGATATTGATGTGGGTAAACTCTTCGAAGAAATCAACTTAGAAACACTTCTTGAAAGATTTAAGATGAAAGGATTGCTCCAGATGTAACTTATTAGTTATAATTACTATATATCTAATTATGTAACATAGTTTATGTTCAATATTTATTGTAAACATATTGGGGGGGGGGGGGGAATATGTATAATATCATTGTATCAAAATTAATTATGTACTGTTGGTGGACTTGGTTAGTAAGCCATCCACCATTGTCTGAGGGGTTTTCAGCAAGTGGTGCTTTTGAAATGATGAAAGCCCAATATCTTGTGTAGGAGGAGGTGATGTGAAGATCTACTCGAGGCCTGAAGAAGAATCTCTTTCAACAAAACCATTCAAAGAAAGATGCGGGCCCATAGATGTCATCAGGAGCTAGCTGCTGGTGTGTGAGTTTTGCAGTCACATCATAATGTCGGGTTATGATGTGACTGCAAAGCTCCTGTACTTGTCACCATCATCATCTGTGTGTCAACATGGAGCTATATTCAGCACTTCGATATCAGTGGCCAGTCGTTAGACAGTTGCAGGTTCAAACCCCTAGGGGGTGTTGGGGTGTCTTTGATTGGTCAATACACAACCAGAGAGCCAACAACAACAGAAAGGCAAATCATCCTCAAAGCTGGAAGAAGATGAGAATGAAGTCAGGAAAATTGATTGTCTCGATATAAAGTACCATACTGAATAACTTTTATACTGTATTAGAAAACTACAACTTCTATATTTACATGTTACAAAGCATTCTTTATGTACAAGGGAAGGGAAAATTAAATGTTGCAAAGCAATTGTCCAAAAGTACACTTATTAAAATTGGTCATTTCTTGTGTAATTTGGTACATTGTATGTTCTAATGCATTGTCAGTGTTTTCCATTGGGTCACCACCTACTAAGAAGGCTTCTGATTGGTTTAGTTAATCTAACCCTAATTGATTGGTTAGTTATAGCCAATGAGAAAACTCAGTCACGTTACACTGTTTTTAATACACTGACCATTGTGTTTAGGTAGGTCTTTACTGTAAGCAAAATGCTGATGTTTAGTGGCTGATGTCATCTAAATTAAGATTAAATTCCCTCTACATAATGCACCTTGAGTTGAGGTGGAGAAGCTAGACGGTAATCTCGGGTGTGGGAGGGGACTGCACCTGACATAGGACCCCTTTGAAAATCATTTTGTGAAAGGGCATTCTAGGAAAATATTTGTTAAATTAAATAGCATTGAGTGAGTTGCTAATGTGACCTACTTTACTGTAATGGGTCATTCCAGCAAAGATCCATACCTCCCCCACAGAGGAAATTTGTGCCATCTGGGGAGGGGAGGGGGGTAAATCTACTTCTGATAATAGTAAAATGTACTAGGACGTCTGAATGGGTGAGGGGGTCAACTTCACATTTCCTCCGTGGGGGAGGTGTGGATGTTTTCTGGAATGACCCAATATGAATTTAATAATTTATGCACAAATTAATATAATAATTTATACAATAAATTAAAAATTACGACCTGTTCCGTCTAGTTCCGACTTGAACCGAAGTGTAAACCCCGCCAAATTCTCCAAGCGCGTTCGAAGTGGTTTTGAATGAACCAATGAGAGAGCAGAACATTACAACGCTTTATTTGATGAGGCGACGTGAGAAGAAAATATATTAAACAGTTTAAGCTGGCTTTTGTCGATTCTTTTCAATGTCGTCTCCTTTACCTGCTGGTAAAGAAACACCAGACGAGAAACATTGTTCTTTAAGTATCCCCAAGGATGAAGCTGTAACTGAGAATGTTTTGGAAGAGAAAATCACTTCAGAAGGAGAGCCAACGCTTGCGAAAGTCGCATGGCTTGTTGGTGATATAGTTTGGTCGAAGATACCGGGTCATCCGTGGTGGCCGTCTATGATAGCTTACGAACCAAATACTGCTGTTTATTATAAGTACAAGGGAAGGACAAGGTACTATCATGTTCAGTTCTTCGGCCACGAACCTATGCGGGGTTGGGCAACGGAGAAAAATATTGTACTGTATGAAGGTAAGATTTTATATGTGAAGAAACAAGCTTGTGAATATGACTTGTGTAACCCTTGCTGTAGGTAAGATTATATTAAAAATAACAGCTCTGCTTGAAGGTCTATGATATTATAAGTGATAAGTCTTGTCTCTCACACCCGAGCCTTCAGCTCGGGTTTAAGTAAAGTTAAGAGTTTCAAAGAATATTCGCAGCCCAAGAACTATTCTGCTTCCTTGATATATAAAGCATGGCAGCTGCCTTGTAACAAAAGATCGATGGAATCTTTTAAATAACTGAGTCATATATTTTCTAGATTTATAACTTTATATCAATTTCCTAACCTCATTTTGCTCAGGTTAAGTGGGTTCCAAAAACAGAGGTTTGAAAATTGGCTTAAAAACACCAAGTAAAGATTGTTGGGTTGGGTTGATTTCAAAGCGGCAAGATTCAAGGTTTACAGAAGGGAAGGGTTGTATGATAATTCTGCGAAATATTTCATCAAAATTCTAAAATATTGCTCCAAAATTCGACAAACCTACTTTGATATTTACCCTATCATAATCTAATGTATTTGTCAACTCTTATTAGATAAAAAAATCATTGAACTTCCTATTGCAATATGCTCTTGGGAACAATTTCTCTTGGCTAAAATAAATAAACAGCCATTTTAGAGATTTATAAATTTAATGTTATTTTGCGAATTCTCGTGTTCTTACTGGCAGAAAACAACAAACAACTTTTCATTATATTTACTCTGATATTCACACTATTATGTATAGTTTTAAAGCTTTTTCCTTTAATAAAAGAAATTTTGTTTGCTTTTGGAGATAAAATAATTTGTAATGTTCTCCGCCATTTTGAAATTCCAGGGGGGGGGGCTGATAAGATTTCGAAAAGTGAAAAAGTAGTGAACTGCTGAAAATAGTTTTGATAATGAAATACTGATGTTTTGATTGGAGCATTTCATATATCAAAATATATTCTTGGATATGTTCATTATTTTTCATTAACCCATTCCTATCTGAGCCAGCCAAAAATGACCCTTTTATTGTTTTACTCTGTCTAACGCCAGATGATTTTACTCATCAAAGGGAGAACCCTAGACATCCTAGGCAGCAATGGGTTAATTTATAATTTGTTTTAGGGAAAGACCACTTCCTTTCTTTGCGACTTTCTACTCATGGAAAATTACACAAAGTTGGAAACAAACAACTTCCAGTGTGGGAGACTGCTGTCAAGATGGCTGACCGAGCAGTGCCTTTAAACAGGCATGAACGAAAACTTTGTTTTACATTCAAGTACCACTTAAATGAAAATCAAGCCAGCTCTGGTGACCAAGGCCCTTTCACAGGGATCGTCAATGGTTTTATTAAACCAAAAACTGAGAAAGATACCCATGTATCTCCAAAGGGTGACAAAATGATCAAGGGCAAGAAAAGTCTTGACGCAATGGAGACAGTTTGCAAGAACGATGTTGATGGTGTATCTGAACCAGTAAAGAAAAAGACCAAAAACACCACATCTAAAGTTGTCGAAGATCTGGTGTTAAGTAACAATCAAGTTACCCATGAAATAAACCAAAGTCCAAACACAACAAAGAGTCAAGACACAAGTCAACAAGCAGTTGTCAAAATGAAACAAACCCCAGGCAAGACTTGTGACTACGCTGAAAACCAAACTGGAAAAGTACCGGTAGATCAGCAAAGCATGGTGTCACCTACACCATTAAAACTCAAGATGAAAAGAGTCAATCCTATTTGTCCTATAACTGGTAAACGAAAACGAGGACGGCCTCGGAAAGACGATATGGCATTTGTCATTGTTAATGGTGAAGTCACTGGTGTTATGAATGGGGAGCTGGTTAACAGTGCCAAGAAGCAGAAAACATTGAACGAAGCTGCTGGACTAAAAGTAAATCAGGATTTACCTGACAGTGCGAAGATGTCAAAGACGTTGAACAAACCTATAGATAAGGATCTAGCTGACAGTCCTAAGACATCAAAGACTTCAGAAGATAACAAGAAGAACCAAAGTAGTGCTAAAAAGACATTGAACAATAACGTTAGTAAACCACGTGTTGAAAATGAGAGATGTGATATTCTAAGTGACTCAAACAGCACTGCAAGCAATGATTTAGAAACCAGGACAGATATAAACAGGTGTGGTTCAAAACTGAAAGAGTGCGTCTGTATTGTTTGTGAGCAACCTGGTAACTTGGTATACTGTGAAGGTGCTTGTAATAATGCTTATCATTTAGATTGCCTGGGACTAACTTGTGGTCTTCCTGAGAAATTCATTTGTGATGAATGCACATCAGGAAACCATATTTGTTTTCTTTGTGGCAAGACTGGCAATGTTGTACAATGTAGTGTCTCCCCCTGTGGTAAATTCTATCACTTAGACTGCATCAAGAAAGCCAATGTTAAGATTGATGGGGAAAAGTTTTCATGTCCCCTTCATTATTGCAATGTCTGTGGACCAGGCAAGACAGGGTGTTATAAACGACGACTCACTTGCTGTACACGTTGTCCAACAGCTTATCACACTGGGACATGTATTGTTGCAGGATGTTTGCCAATTACATCGCACTATCTAGTGTGCACAAAACATTTCCTCGCTGACAAGAGAAAGGCTCATCATTCTCATGTTAATGTTAACTGGTGTTTTGTCTGCTCCATTGGTGGGATACTAATTTGCTGCGAGAGTTGTCCAGCTGCTTTTCATGCTGAGTGCATTGATGTGACGGAGATTCCAGAAGGACTCTTCTATTGCAGAGATTGTGCATCTGGCAAGGAACTGCTGTATGGAGAAATTGTGTGGGTAAAACTTGGAATGTACAGGTAAGTGTTTAACTCTTGAATTTCTCTCTTAAATTACCTAAAGCTAGTCTGTGTTGCAGCTCCACTTTTAACCCTCCATTGAAAAGGTCTTTTTGGCCATTTTGGTGGGTTGAAAGCGTGGGTGTGATGCAGGTTAGACCAAAACAGTATGGTCTCTTTATTAATATTTTACTATGTCTAATACCAGACAATTTTACTTGACAATGGAGAACCACTGGGTGGGAAAGGGCTAATGCACAATAAAGATCTACTGAAACCACAGAATATAGTACCAGAAGCCTGACTCAAATGAAACCTCCTGTTTATTCAAACAACATGTCCAAAAAATACACCATCACTGATGCTAATTATTACACCATCCTGGTATAGTTCCCCTGGTGCTTGTGATGGTCAAAGCTGCTGGTGGAACCTACCAGGATGGCATAGGGTAGAGTGGTGATATAAAATATGGTACCTAAAGCTTCACTCTCCTCTGCAGCTGGTTTCCTTGCCATCAGGTGCATTTCTGCATCCCCACCATTCTTCCTACAGTATGTGCCCCCAAAAACCCTGTGAGCTCCTAGTTCTGAGTGCAAGGATGGCTGTTTGAAATTTGGTGCGAGCAGTCTATCACACGTGCAGATTGGTTGCGTGCGCGATTAATTAACAAAGAGTAGCATAGAGTAGAGTGTAGTGTAGCAGACAGTAGAGCAGAGCAATTTAATTTAATTCGAAAAATTTAATCTATACTGTAATTGGAAATTTTGATACAGCAATATATTTCTAGATTTCATAATCTAGAGATAATAAGTACTGTATTGTATTTATTTTTATAAATACGTAAATGCAATAATCTTCCACCCACTTTTACATGAATTTTTGTAAATACCCATCTGATTAAAAACTTGTGATCAAGTCGTGACAGGTGAGCAGAAGTGGACATTTGCGCGCACATGACATAAATGGGGCGTGTGTCTGCGCGATTGCACACATCCCACTGAGAGGCCTGTAACTTACATAAAAATGGGATAAGATACTGTACCAAAGCTATTAATCTAACTTTTTCTAATCATAATCTAGAGATAATAAGTACTGTATTGTATTTTCTTTATAAATTTTTTCAAGGTGGTGGCCAGCACAAATTTGTAATCCAAATAATATTCCAACCAACATTCAAAATTTGCACCACCAGCCAGGAGAATTTCCTGTCCAGTTTCTTGGTTCTCGTGATTATTACTGGATCCACCGAGGACGTGTGTTTAGTTACCAGGAGGGTGACAAGGGCTCATGTGGTGGTGGAGGAAAATACTTGGGAGCCATTTTTAAAAAAGGTAATATTTTTTAGTGTGTTTCTCAGTTTTTGCTCCACAAGAACTTGGAAAAACTTTGAGATCAAGTCAGAACTGAGACCTCTCTGCAACCTTTTCGTTGGAACCAGGCAACCTTCCAATTTTCTCAAAGCTGATTTATTTATTTTATATTTACATATTTAGTAGAATACATTACAGTACAATATTAACTACCAAAGTGTGGAATGTAGTAAAAAATTCAAATTGCTGCCACTGGCCAACAAATGTTATCCGATGAACTAGGGATGAGCTGATCAAGAAAAATCAAATTTGCCAATACGATAAATTCTGATACGATTTATGATCTGATCGGCCGATTTATCGGTGGTTACCAATATTTGTCAGCAGGAATTCCTGACACTTGATTTGCGGCAAAACATAACATTGTATATTGTTTGACAAATATAATGTGATCATTAACCATCAGTCATCAGCAAGATGGAGTTTAAGTTGAAAAATGAAATACGATTGACGAAAGTCAGAAACAAAAAATGTTTCACCAAACAAGAAATATGGCATGCACCTTATCAAATTAATTAAATTTGACAGTTTCTTTGTGGAATCATTATAACTAAGTGTTTTTCTTAAAAAAGAAAATGAAATTCACAAGTATAAAACCCAGAATAGTACTTATCGGACCACCGATATATGTCGATGTAATCGGCCGATAACTGATCAGCCTGAAAGTTGCCGATTATCGGCTTCTACCGATTAATTTCCGATTATCGGCTCATCCCTACGATGAACAAATGTAACAATTAGCTGCAGAAGTGCTCTCAGTGGTAATTTTGTAGTGAATAATATACTGATAGTAATCTTTGTTTACATAATTGATTTCAAAATTAGTGGGTGTGACAGTGATTCATTCCACACATTGGTGGTTTCTGTAATATTACAGTATACCAAGCAAACAGTTTTCTCCAATTCTATTAGCACTTGAAGAAGCCAAGGAGAAATACGCTGAGTGGCAAAAAGCTCAAGAAGAAAAGGCTGAAAAAGATTTAGAAAAACTTTCCAAGAAACCTGCTCAGTACAAACATCTGAAGGTAACTAAATTTAGATATTTTATCATTAAACTTGCCTCATTTATTCTGCGTTCAGACAATTTTACACATCAAGTAAGAACCTCTAGTAGTCAAGGGTTAAATTAAACAAGTGAATATAAATTAATTATGTTGAATAAATAAATGATAGTAATAATGAATATAAAATTAAAGTGCCACTAACCCCAAAAAAATTTTCTCGCAAATCTAAGAGCCCTTATTGAGTGGATTAGGCCAGTTAATAAATTATTGGTATTGGACGTTTCGTTGATCTTCTGTAGACGACCAAAGTTGCATCTGCATGTCCCATGGCGGAGTAGGAAAGGGAATGGGTATATTCCTGGTGTTACATCAGACAAATCAAACAAGGAACTCTTTTGAGCTCTATCTGGTGAATACATAGAATTTTTTGGGTTGAAAATTCATTTTTCCAACTAACTCAATGTAAAAATTATATGCATTCAGCAGACAGAGCTCAAATGAGTTCCTTGTTTGGCTTGTCTGACGTCACACCAGGAATATACCCATTCCCTTTCCTTCTCCGCCATGAGACATGCCTTTGCCAATTTTTGCAACTTTGGTGGTCTACAGAAGACCAAAGAAATGTCCCATACCAATAATTTATTCACTGGACTAATCCACTCAATAAGGGCTTTTAGATTGGCGAAAAACATTTTTGGGGGTTAGTGGCACTTTAAACAAGAATGCACGATAGGTGCCAGGCAGTAACATACTCACACCTTTAGGAAAGGACAGGACTGGGGTCTAATTCTTTCTTTACAGTCAATGGATGAATTACAAAGGACACAGATCAGTATGGCTGTGTTGAAGGCGTATCAAAAGTGCTCAAAGCAACCACCATACAACACAGTTCAGATCACAGCTAAGATGTAGGTGTTGATTTCACAGAGGGAGGAAAACCTGAGAACCCCAGTGAAAAACCCTCGATGCACAGGAGAGATCAATTAACAACAGGGTCATTTCCAAGTGGTCACTCATCCAAGTACCAGTGGTGTAGCCAAGGGGGGGGGCAAGGGTGGTGGTGCCCCCCAATGGTCTCCAAGACCGTTCTCGTGAAAAGTTTAAATCCGTTGAGAAACTTGTAGGGGGGGGGGGGGGAGTAGATTGTTTTAAGGCCAAGTGAGTAGACTAGTAATGTGTTATATATTTAGCAGGCATGCATATGCTATAAATTACAATACTAAGGTCTATACAAAATGCCTCCAACTTGTTTTTACATTTATGACTTGTTTATAAATAAATCTAAAGATATTCTGATGTGTATCCTTCTATGTTCTGGTTTAATTTCAACAAAATTATGTAATTTGTGGCTTTCAGATTACTCTTAAATACTTGCCACAAAATGCAGGAAATAGCATTTCAGAGACCCCAGAAATCAAAAATTTTCTGGGGGGGGGGGGCATGCCCCTGGACCCCCCTTGGAAATCGAGGTTCACCCCTCCCCCCCCCCCCCCCCCCCAAACTCAAGACCCTGGCTACGCCACTGCCAAGTACTAACCGCATCTAACCAGGCTTACCTTTTTGGCTTACAGTGGTGAGAGGCAGTGCACTAACAACACACCACCCATTGGTTGTGTGGTTAAATATGAAAATAGTGATGATCAATCAGTGATTGTTTATGTTGGGTGCTGTTTATGACAGTGATAGGGTTGCTAATATATTTTAATATTTTGCTTCAGATCAACCGCTACACTACAGCAACAAGATACGTGGTTGAAGAAAGTGAATGGTCAATGTGTGAATGTTCTGTGAATGATGAACATCCTTGTGGTCCTGATTCTCATTGCTTGAATCGAATCCTTTTGGTGGAGTGTTCACCATTGAGATGTCCAGCCAAAGAGAAATGCCAGAATCAATGTTTTGTTAAGAGGGAATATTTGAATTGTGAACCATTCAGAAGCAAGGGGTGTGGCTGGGGCTTGAAAGCTAAAGAAGGTTTGTCTTATTACTAAGGCCAAAAAAAAATACCTGGGTTTCCTATTTCTCTTCACAAAAACTTAGGTTGGGTAGGTCGGATTTACTTGTTCTTTTTTTTTTTAATTTAGTGCCTAGGAATAACAATAATATTCTTTCCAACACCAAATGTCAATTACACTAGCACATCTATTAAAGCTAATTTTGAGCACATTACTAGGATCTGACACCACGCTTGCTATCCCAAGATGCAAATCATGCTGCAACTTGGGCCCATGCTCCTTAAAAATTAAATAAAAGATTAGGGTCAGCATTTTGCTAGCAAAAAACTAGGTAGGGTTGGGAAACCGGAAACCCAGGTATTAGTTTTTTTTTGGCCTAACTCAGTGGTCCTCACCCCTTGATGGAACTAGTTTGTAGAATTAACCCTTTCTTTGTACTATGTCTGACACCAGACAATTTTACTCGTCAGTGGGAGATGTCTCGGAAAGGCATGCTTGAAAGGGTAAACTGGCAAACTATGGTGTTGATTTTGTGGAGGGAGGAAAAGTAGAGAACTTGGCAAGAAACCCTCAAGGCACAGAGGAGAACCAATAACTTTACTCACATGAAACTAAGTTGGTCAGTCATCCAAGTACTAACCCCATTTAATTTCAGTGTTGAAAGGCAGTGTACTAACAGCTTGTGTTACCCATGCCTCCTTTATTTTGTGTGTTGGGTAGTTTTGTGTTTTGATACATGGTTGGATCAAGAGGTGCTCCACACTCGAGGTGGATGGTAGAATCAGCAGAGGGTGCCCAAGGCAGACATGGTGAGATACCATTAAGGAAGATCTGCCAGCCTGGGAGTTGACCGGTGATATGGCTAGTGGTGGAGTAGTGTTAGTGCAGCTGCAGGATTGGGGAGAAGAAGACTTTAAATTGTAGAGTAGTTGTAGTATACATTGTGTGTTGCTCTGAATGACACAAGTAATGATATATTAATTTTACAGATGCCAAAAAAGGTCAATTTATTATTGAGTATGTGGGTGAACTGATCAATGAAGCAACGTGTCGTGAGAGAGTTACCAAAGGCAGTGATGAAGGTGTTACAAACTACTATATGCTAACCATTGATAAAGACTGCATTATTGATGCTGGACCAATGGGCAATCTTGCACGTTTCATGAACCACAGTTGTAATCCAAACTGTGAGACACAGAAATGGACGGTGAATGGTGAAATTCGTGTTGGTTTGTTTGCTAAACGAGATATCATGGCTGGTGAGGAGTTGCTGTTTGATTATCAGTTGGACTGTCTTGGTAAGCACGGTTGGAGTTATTTATAGTTGATGACAAACTATTTTCAATCAATCAATCAAAAAATTTATTAACCATATTAATAATTATTACAGCTAGGTAAAGATAAGTATTAGGGATATTATTTTACAAGTAGAATAGAAATAAGTGTAAATTAAGATTTCATTTTGTCTATCAAAATTAATTAATTACAGATTATTTTTACATATGTTACAATATTACATTTATTATTATTTTTTATATTAATATTTATAATATAATTTTCCTAATTAATGAAAATGACAAACTATTTCAGATTATGAATCAAAATTTAATAGGAATAAATTTCGTCTGCGAAGTGGAATAGCATTACGTATTCCTGTATGAAATTTTCTACAGTGTATCCTATAGGATATCAGATATGGATTGATTCGGTGGAAACCGTAACAAAATGAGGAAACGCAACACCAAAACGAAAAGTATTTCATTTCTTTTAAACGTTTCGGTTCAAACTTCAACCGTCATCAGTAATATAGAGTACAATTCAGGGTGCAAGCTTTTATATTAGATAAAGAGAAAGTGAATATATAATAATTAACAAATAAAAATTAGTTATGGAAACCAACAAAGAGAGATAGAAGATAATTGCAAATTAAGTGACGGAGAATCACGATGGATCAAAAGACCCTCATGAATTATTTTTATCCTGATTCTCCGTCACTTCATTTTCAATTATCTTCAATCCCTCTTTGTTTATTTCCATAATTAATTTTTATTTGTTAATTATTCATGTTATTATATATTCACTTTCTCTTTATCTAATAAAGAAGCTTGCACGCTGAAGTGTATTCTATATTACTGATGAAAACCTGATGAAACGATGAGTTTACCGTAAGCGCTCTCGTAAGCACACTGCACACCAGGCGAGAATATTTGGGAAGAATATTAGTTCCGATAACTATGATTATATGCAGAGTGTATATTGTAAAAACAGTCAATTCAGACTGCAAAATATATGCAGTCAAACTACTACCCAAACATTTGGCACGAATATCGGACATATGGTGAGAAACTTTGTCAGAAGCTTTGCATTGTAAGATAATAATATTCGTAATGCACATGTATTAAATGTCTTATCTTCGTAAACTGATGATGGTTCAAGTTTGAAGCGAAACGTTTAGAAGAAATAAAATGTTTTCCGTCTTGGTGTTAAACAGGTAGATATCCAAGAGTCAGTGATTTGGGCTAAAATCTAATAGGAATTCGTACTGATATTTTTTATACATTTACGTCTTTTCTTATGAAGGAAATGAAAAAAAGAAATGTAGTTGTGGTTCAATGAACTGCAGTGGGTACCTTGGTGTTCGTCCAAAGACACAACATGCTCAACTGCAAGAAGAGAAAAAGAAAAATGTTGACCTGAAAAAGAAGAAGAAGAAAACTAAGAAGAACCAAGTCAAAGATGGTAAGACATCATTTTAAAATTTTCATTACATCTTGTTTTCCATGTCGTGTCGATCATATCCTGATAGACCATGCTATGGTACTGCGTCGGCAGTGTTTTAGATAGAGCAAAGGGAAAATATGGTAAACTGCTGAGAATAGTTTTGATAACGAAATACTGACGTTTCAAGCAGAGCCTTTCATCAGAGTAAACCACCTCTTTTGGGCTTTTTCTGTTAGCCAAGCTTTATAACGAGATTCAAAAAGTAGATTGCTGCGTTGGCAGTGTTTTGGATACAGCATAGTGAAAAGACGGTAAAATGGCAAGGTTTTTTACTGTCGTTTTGGGCGCGCGGAGTCCTGTAACCGTAACTTTTGTCGTTAATAAAGAAATACCAAATGGCTTTCCGTGTTTAGATACTCTGATCCAAACACGCGGGAAATTGCGAGACTGGAGAAAAGCGTAACAAAACACGAGTCGTAGGTGAGTGTTTTTAGCTTTTCGAAAGTCGAGCAATTTTCCAAGTGTTTGGATAAGAGTCTCCAAACACGGAAAAAACCATTTGGTATTTCTTTTATAAAATAATCACAAGTGAATATGATTACTGTCCAACATTTTCAAAAAATCGTTTTCGCGGGAATTTTCCCCGTTTGGATACTCTGATCCAAACATGGCAATTGACCAATCAGGGCTCGCGTAGTATACATGTTATTTTATAATAGCTCGTCCAACACTGCTTAAATAATGCAGTTGCAATAATAGGCTAACAGATTTAAAATATTGAGAGACTTAATAGAATAACAATATCTATAAATATTAAAGTACCTTACACTTAAAATAAGCTTTATTAAGGCTAAACTGAAACGTAATAATTGCCATGGTTACAGTAAACACTCGCTGTTAAGAATCCAGATTGTGGTGAGTTTTGTTCATTTACAGTCGGTTTGCTTTTACAATTCTTAGATGGACAGTTCTAGCATTCATTCATAGCAGGCTATCTTTTGGGATTTGCACTGACAGTACAACAAAACACAGTCACGATGCTAAGGGCGGTGCCCTGTTTGACGTCAAAAATGTCGCTTGCTATTAATTGCGTACAAGTTGGACTCATGCAGAATGTAAAGCTGCCCGAAATGCACAGCTATATAACTCGTCAGAGCACCGCAATTGGTTTTCCGCCTGCTTCTTCAATCTCAACCATTGAATTAGGAAAATATTTTAAATCCCAGATTCCAAAAGAACACATAATTTGCAACTTGATTATATTCGGAGATCTAAATACCTGAGCGGTTCTCATTGGCGAGTGTTTACTGTATCATGCTTGGGGATTTTACGTATTTAGGATATTTGGAACCTTCTGAGAAATTTTGTAATATATCTATCTTCCTTTTCTAAAATTTCATCTTCGTGGACTTTTTCGCTGTTAAAGTTGACGGAAGTGACGTCTAAACAGAAATTTGTCTATATAAAAACCACTTTTACAGATTCCTGCGTAGACGTCACTTCCGTCAACTTTAACCCTGTATCGCCCAACGATGTCTTTAGTATTTTACTCTGGCTAACGCCAGAGTATTTTACTCTGGCTAACGCCAGACGATTTTACTCGTCAGTGGAGTGGCTCCTGGGCGATAAAGGGTTAATAGACTATCTCTGTTAACCCTTTATCGCCCAACGATGTCTTTAGTATTTTACTCTGGCTAACGCCAGACGATTTTACTCCTCAATGGAGTGGCTACTGGGCGATAAAGGGTTAATAGACTATCTCGGTTAACCCTTTATCGCCCAGCGATGTCTTTAGTATTTTACTCTGGCTAACGCTAGACGATTTTACTCGTCAATGGTGTGGCTACTGGGCGATAAAGGGTTGACAGCGAAAAAGTCCATGAAGATAAAATTTTAGAAAAGGAAGATATATTACAAATCTTCTCAGAAGGTTCCAAATATCCTAAATATGTAAAATCGCCAACCATGATATAGCCACTTTAAATAATGTTATTATTAAATACTGCTGCCCTGCTTTTCAGGTTCGAGCCTCCAAAATCGCCGATGCTCGTTACCTGGAGGCGGGCAGCCAAAGAGAGATCTCCTGCATCATTTTGACATCACACCTGAAGCTCTTCCTGCTTCTCAACTTAATATTGATGGAGATGCGGTCGTTATTGAGAAAATCTTAATATGTCCAACTATCAACAACAAGACTAACATGGAAACTACATTAAACTATATTAAATCTAAATCAGATTATCCTAAACGTAAAGAAGATAGTACTATAGTTAAGTTAAACCAACTAACTGCAGACACAAGTCAAACTTGCAACCAATTACCGTTGCACACCTCTGGTACTCTAACTTCTAGTCCGTATTCTGGTGCCTCTAGTGTTCTTCCTAGTACTTCATATAATCTTCCAATTTCTTCCAATATTCTCCCTAATGCTTCTAATACTTTTCTTAGTTCATCTAATACTAGTTCTAACTCGTTCTATGGCCCCCATATCGGTTCTAATTCACTCATCAGCTCCGGTAGTACTTCCCTTAGCTCTACCCCCACTCTTTTGAGCTCCGCTCACAAATCTCCTGGCTATTCTAATTCTCTCTCTGACTCCAATACTTTTTCTAGCTCTTCTCATATTCGTTCTAATACCAGGCCTAGTAATTCCAATATTCTGTCTGGCCCTACAATCCGCTCTCCGTCTAGGATACCTGTTCCAAATGTTCTTGATAAGTTTCCTAGCTTTCTGTTCAACACTCCTTCAATACCTGCAGTCGTAAGCTCACGTCATGGTAACCAGGCTAGTCCCAGTCTCCCAGTTGATACCACCACATTTTCACAGTTTGCTCCCAAGAACCTTCCTGTTGTACGTCACGCTTTTCACAATATTGGCGGTGGTAGTTTCCAGACCAAACGACTTAGTGTAGGGTCCAGTTCTCTTCGCCCGAATATTACTGACCAGCCAAGCGTCAACAGTAATATTGAGACTGAATTAAACAACAATACTTTTTCAGATAACAGAAGCAGCGGGCCCAATGTTTCATTTATTAACCCAGCGTGGCCGCCTTTGGTCGCAAATCAACGACCACCTTCTGTAACTCCAACCACCACTACCATTGTTGATGGGGACAAACGAAGTTCATTCCCCTGGAGTTATGAACCACCACTGTTTTAATTAGCGAAAATAATAGACCATTACGTAGAGCATTTCTAAAATGTACCCCGCGTGTGACCTTAGAACAGCAGAAATTTTATGATATGTAGCTTTAAAAAGCATTAATCTTGTACATATAAATATTTAATCTTGAATCGTTTAGTCTTTAATTCATTTTTCATAGCATTTCTAAAATGTACCCTATGTAACCACACTTTATTTACAACGGCAGACATTTGATAATGTGTAGCTTTAAAAAGCATTGTGCGTATAAATATTTAATCTTAGTTGTAAATCATAAATTATAGTATACGGCATAGCATTTTAGCGAAATATTAAACATAGCTTATGTTTTAGCATAAATTACAGTGTATTGAATTATTGAATACGAAAATTTTTCGTGGAATTCTTGTGACATATCATGCACGAGAAGGAGTTTGTTTTACGGTACTGATTTCCTTTGTGTTTTCCTCATGAATTAACTACTAAAGTTGAAAAGACGGTTTCCTATAACGATTAAAGTTTAAATTATCCCAATTGGAGTACAATTACAGCGCTCGTGCTGGATCTATCTATGAAGGGACTGGAAAAGAGCTGGCAGAAAATGAACTTGGCTAAAGCTTGGGTTTGTTGCGTTAAGGTGGCCATGATTTGTTTTTAATGATTTGGGCCAATATAAAGTATTCAAATCCATGCGAACATACGTTTTTATTCCAAATGTCGATGCATAAAATCTATCGTAATGTGTTGAAAATCTTCTGATTCTTTCGCAAAATACGGTGATGCTATTTGGGATTGCTTCATTGAACTTTATATATACCTTGACTGCTAGTGTCCAATGCGTATTTTGTTTGTTGTTGTTTTTTTCAGTCCACGAAGACGAATGCTTCCTTTGTGGTGATGGTGGTGAGCTGATCATGTGTTGTAAAACTGGTTGTTCCAAGTGCTATCATCTAACGTGCCTTACTTTAGACAAGAAGCCTTACGGCATCTGGCAATGTCCTTGGCATTTCTGTGACGACTGTGGCAAGACAGCCAGATTGCGCTGTGACGAATGTTCAAACTCCTTTTGTTTGGCCCACGCTGATGGTCAAATTGCAGTGCAAGAAGATGGGCGTTATATTTGCCATGAACATCCGTCTGAAACGGGAAGTGACCTGGAAACTACTGATGACGCCAACCTCACCAGTGATTCGGACATTTTAACCAGCAATTCTGAGAATGTTATCAATGATTCTAAAAAGCCTACCAATGATTCTGCGAAGTCTGTCCAAAATTCTGAGAAACCTACCAACGATTCCCAGACTCCAAGCTACCCACTCCCTGAAATCGATGAAACTGAAGCAAATTTAAAGAATCTTGAAGAGCCGTAACTTTTTTAAAATATGACCGTTTGTAGGTCAACGCCTTTCCACTCTCCGTCTTCCGGCGGCAAGCCTCGCTGTGTTTTTAAATTAGAGAGAAGAGTTCCTCTCTATTGTGACAACCTACAATTCTGTCCCATTTTACCGCAGTGTTTGAGAAATATTTTTACCTGACCGGGAACTTAAGAATTTTGACCTTTCTGGATTGAATAGGCTACCTAGCTGGGAAACGAGGGGGGATTGGAGCGAGTGTGGTCCAACATAGTCAATCGAGATATGGTCTGGAAACTCGGCAAACTTCAAAGCTCCTATAATTAGCTGTGATTTTATGTTGAACCGTATCTTACACCGTGCACATCCTTTGTTTTAGGTTTATTAATATTTAAATAGCACGGTTGAGTAATTGAACTGAAACGTTGCTATTGGACAATTCGTTCATTATACTAAAATACAATGTGTTCAGTGACCGTGCACCGTGCACAAAAATGCATAAAGGCGAACAAAAAGATAGACCAAAGACTTTAGCTGAGTTTCCAGACCATATCTCGATTAACTATGGGTCCAGTGAGCTCTAAAAACTGGAGTGACATCTGCTGTTCATTCAGCGGGCCAATATTGAAGCCAAACATGGCGGACATGTAGGCCAGAAGTACGTATAGTTCCAGTCTCCTACGCGGTCTTCTGACCGGATCAGGTTCGTAGTAGACTGGAACTATACATACTTCCGGCCTATGCCCGCACATTGTCCGCCACAAAGGTATCACTCCAGTTATATATAAGATCGTTTTCACTCACGTGATCGGTGGCCCCATTGGGGTGGTGAAACAATACGAAATATTTGAATAAGAAAGAGCTAATTCCCATACCGTACACCAGTATGGCCGCCATTTCATTGTTTTGGTACACCAATATGGCCGCCGTGACGTCAGATGAAAACGATCTATAGAGCTCAGTGGTGTAGTCACGCAACTCCACAGTTACGTGAACTTCGTCTATGCCCCAGGCCCCACTCGTTTTTACGGTGACCAGTTAATTTCTCGTATATAGATAGCATTCATTCATTTGAACGTACGCTTCGCTTTGCGAATTTCTGGAAATGTCCCAAGGGTCTGTGGGAAACGTGTCATTCATCTTAGCTCATTTTAAATGTACGTTTAACTTTTATTAGGACAAAGTTGTGTAGTTAGTCAACTTGTTCCTTGTATATACATATATTCCGTCCATTGTCAAGGAGTGTGGGTCACACAAGGTAATGCATAGACTTTCTCAAAGTCCTTTTCAAACATTTTTGACCTTTCGGTTCCTCGTTGAAAAGGACTTTTCCCACCTGTAGCGCGCCAAAATTCACCGGTGAATTTTTCGACCGGCGACGTAATTCGGGAAGTAATTATATTCGGGCTAAATTGCTATGTAAGTGCTATCTTTGGAAGTTGGAGTTAAACAGACTCTTGAAAACGTTTTAGTAGGGGTTAGAACCACTTTCCATTGCATGTACGACAACCCGAAACACGTCAAAACAGGGCGATGTACATTTCAGCGATTTCCCGCCAAAATATTTAATTAGATTCAAAAACCTGCAAGCGAAACAAGTCCGCCTCTCCTCCCGCTTTTCCGCTCGCCCGCAAAAACTAGCGCTAAGAGGCGGACTTGGAGCAAGTCTAACGCACGACAGACTACAAGTCTAAAAGTTGTTTATTCGTCTGTTTGTTACCTAAGCATTGACCACGCCGTTCTCCTTATTCTATTAGGTTTTCTAATATTTTTGTCAATGAACTCAGAACGTCTTCAATTAACACCATTCACTTGTTGACTTGTCATTTACGGTAATAATTCCATGTCCTAAATAACCCAGGTACTTCATGAAAGCCTCGCCCCAACACACACCCTAACCTAAGGTCAAAATTTCGTGAAAATAGGACATGGATTTATAACCTCATTTACTGTCGTGATCCCTATTGAACCTAAATCATCCCTATTAAACCATTTGAATCTTGGAAATCCCTGTGTGAACCTTGCACTCCTACTGTATTTAATCCCTTCAGATCTTTGTGGTCTCCAAGTTACTTCAAACTTAGTAACCTCTCAAATTTGGTTTACGCTGACGTCACCTAAGAATGTTCAATGGTCTCCAACTGACTGTACAGAAGGATTTCATGTTGGTTACCCGCTCTAAATCAGAAGACTGGAACTACTATGCAGATAATTAACACAGGTGCATCGAATGTTTTTTTATAGTTGAAACAATGTTTATAAACGACGATTTTCAATAGCGTACCGTCGAGCCTTATTCATAAATGGCCGACAAGTTTAAATCCTTTTATGTGCATATAAATTACCCCTCTGGCCTCGTTTTAGAGTAAAGATTCTTTTGAATTTCACCATGAAAACGAGTTCAGAGGGGCTAATTTATATGCACATAAAAGAATATTAATTCCACGTTATACTCAAAATGCGGACAAACAAATCAAATTTGACTTCAGTCAAATGATTGCAAATGAGCCAACTATTGTTCGGATTGCAAGAATCATTTCTGGGTAAAAGTAGCGGGGAATGGGGGGGGGGAATACAGCGACGAAGTTCCCATTTCTTCCCTCTCCTTCCCCTTTCTTCTCTCCACTCGCTCGCGACTTCGTCGCTGCATTCCGTTCCCCGCATTCCCCCCAACACCTGACTCGTACCCAGTCGTCTTTGTATCGTCTAAGATCTTGCCTGCCTAAATTAATAGGGGGGAATTTGCAGGCACAACGGCAAATATGAGGTTAGTAAATTTCGTAACGGTGCATTATGGGAACCATCAGGCACCGCAAACCTCAAAACCTCTAATATCCAGAGACGACTGGGTACGAGTCAGCCCCAACACCAAGCGCCGCTGCGCAGGCTAGGATAAAAGCGGACAAACCTAAATAACCTAAATATTGACGTCATCACGACGGAGCGCAGAGCCGTCGTTTTTATATCCGCCAATCGGGTTCGTACGCCTGTTAAAAATCCCACCTTTTCGAAAACGGCCTTCAGGTGCTGGATATTAATTAGATTCATAGTTTATATATATAAATATTTTTATTTACAGTATAAATATATAATGCAATGTATATATGTAAATATTGTATTGCGCAAGGAAAGCGCAAGTGTACATAATATAACTTACCATCTGACCAAAGATTGTCCTCGTGTTCTTTCTGCGCAATATTTCTATTGTATTAATTTTCTCTTTCAATTTTTTAATCATTTTAACTAATCTTCTTATTAATGACGTTTTATAACGAGATACGGCCTGGTGGGCGAAGATTCTCCTGTTAATATCTGTCAATAACTGTGTCAGAGATTAGCAACAATCAGCATTCGGACACCGATCTCATTATTCAACGGCAAAGAACTCAACGAGATTCTGGTGGAATCAGCGAGGAACCTTGGTAGGAACTTCATGATCCTTTCTTCCATCTGGTTCTAGGGTAAGTTCACTGAAAGTATATCTATAAAATGTCTTAGTTTGAGATAGATTGATTATTAAGATAAGTGTAAAAGGCTTAATCCTCAAGGGGTTAAAAAATCAGCGAACGCACCTTCAGCATGGCCTACACAAGTTGTTTCAGTTTGTTTTGAATTAGAGTTTCCCAACTGAGAATCAATGTCATCTTATTAACACCGGCGCAATGTTCTAATCGACTTTCGAATACCTAATGGTTCATAGAACGCCAGATGTTTTTCATGCTGCCAATTTTTAGGTCAAACACCGGAGCTGTGTGTCTGGTGTTGTGTTACGGCTCAGTGAAAAGGAAAAAACATAGCTTTTAGTGACTTGTTGTTTGGTTGTTTATCCGCGTGTTAAGTACAGGATGGTGATTGGGTGACTTACTTTACTTTAATAGTGTTTGTTTTTCTTAATAATCCCATGTCGAGGTCTCTTCGTGGGGTAAATTATGAGTGGGTTTTGGATTACAATGACACTAAAGTACACTCAGTTTAGTAGAATCCGCTATCTACAGCACAAGGGGAGATGAAATAGTGTTTAAGATATCATCGGTTCCACACAGCGAGCGAAGCATAAACTATTATTAAAGATTTAAGAGTATGGTCTTTTCGAGATAGGCATGCCCATGGCTTCAGGCTAACCGGATTCTTTTGTATTTCCGTGTTTTATTGTGGAAGAGACAGCTTTGACTTTGTAGTTTTAATTGGCATCATAGCCATATCATACTTTTCATGAATAGGGCCTGTTAAACGTTTTTACATTGGGATATCTAGATTTATTGGTTATCAGTGCATGCGCACTTACTCATCTCTGGTGCGTGAGTCGATCACTGTATCTATGGCGGGAAAACACATGCTTTGCGCTAAACCAGCCAAAAGATAATAATTTCCTTATTACTTCTCATTGCGTCTATTTGCCTATCTTCAAGTAAAGCTGCGCGAATTTTGTTTGAAAAAGTTCGTTTCAAAATAGCAAGAAAATAGTTTATCCTTTATTTATTTTCCCTGAGGATACAAGACACTACTCAACCTAATGACTTCATAGCACAAGTCCAATAATAGATTAGACCAGATTATGGCTTGGAATAGACGCGACTCTTGGCCAATGTTAAGAAAAAATAAATCTGCGAAATCTTACATATTCTGGATGTACATTATATATTGTGTGCTATGGTGTGCCACTATGAAAAATCATTTGACTGTTTTGCGGTGCGGTCAAAACGCACGAATACAGAAGATACTATTATTTGACCCAAACGAATGTTGTGTTTCAATTATACACGTCTATATAACATAACTGAGGCAGTTACATATCAGACAGATTACAGATATTTACGCAGTCAAGCAATTCGCTTCAATTATAGAATAGGTCGGTGTCTACCGCTTTCATCGAGTCTTTCATGATTTCCGTATATCTCGGTTACCAACTTATTAACCGGGGATCCTTTGTTTCAAGAGGAACGCTTCGAATACCATTCATAACTTAGAGTAACTCTCCCTCGGCTATATGCAATGATTTATAATTTGTTCTTTCAACTTTTATTTGGACCAAGAGGGAGAGAAAAAAAAAGGTATAAAATTACAAGTCCAAATTCGGCGAGCACGAACGAGAAAAGTCGCGTGCAAGGTGCTCACCGTAAAATTAAAATAAAATAAAAAGTAATTATATATACATAGATCTATCGAAGATTATTAAAAAGTTGGACTGGACATGACAGGAACAATTCCTGCATATGGAATAGGAACAAGGCGAATCTGGGTCAAAGGTAGTGTTCATGAGTTCAGTATAATTAATGGTCAAGATGAGATTTAAATGAGAAAATTCAGATTTACTTCGTGGCAAACAACTATCACATACAAATTTAGACTCTCGGCTTTACTTTAAAGCGTTTTTAGCGCATTCTAACTTGTATTTGTGTTTCTAAAAGCACATGGACGGCTATTTTATGATTGCTTCAACGATTTTTCTGTAGTCTTGACGTCATATTAGCGGTGTGAACAAAGCTAACACTTTTATGTTATTTTTGGATAATAAATAGCGCTTACATCCGGGATCAAGTCTTAATCTTCTCAGTCTATAAGAAGTGTCCACTCCATATATCATAATACCTCAACAGCTCACTTGTTAATATTGTCTCGTATTGGTGAGAGATAGTGCTGTGCAAACTCCGGTTTTTCAGCTCCGGCTCCGGCTGCTTTACAGCTCAAATATCCGGCTCCAGCTTCTTTGGTAAGTTGGTCCACAACTGGGGGATAAAGTCCAGGGTCAGTTTTCCCGGTGAAAGCCGCGAAACTGTCAAGCGGCTCAAGCAAACGCAATGCGACAACTAGCAATGTCAGGAATGATGAAAATTTTATAGAACCGAATAAAGTTACACTACTACAAATAATAAAATACAAAGTATAAATTGCCAAATGCTTTTAAAATTTTTTATAATTAAATTTAATGAACGGCCAAAAGTTGCTTGGAAGGAGTGCGCAATGCTTGTTTGAGACGAAAAGACTCGTTCAGAAGTAACAGAGGACGGTGGACAAGAAAGATATGAGAGAGCTAGAGTAGACGCGTCAAAGCAGGTCATTCGTTTTTGTGGCGATACCAATAATCCAATAAATCCTGAGCATTAACTTCGCCGTCTTGGGATTTGATTGGTATCGCTGGTTCAGACAGGTAGGCAGTGTGCTCTGGTGTTAAGGTGCCTGGTTGCCGTTCAACAGCTCCACTTGCGCTCCCCGTGCGCTCACTCACAATATCTGTCAGTATTGTTATGTGGTTTATGAGCTGCATTTCTTGTCATTCTGAATTTCCAGCTGGGAGAACTCCAGCTCCGGCTGACCAAAAAAACGCCGGAGCTCCGGCAGAGCTCCGGCCCCCGGCGCACAGCACTAGTGAGAGAGTGAATGGCAACCAGCACGAAAGTCTGAAAGTTCACATGCGCAATAGGGTTAGGGGTTTGGAGGTAGGAACACACCATAAATCATGTAGCAGACAAGCGCTGAAAGCTATGGGTGAAAGGGAAGGGTTTGACACAGGAACCCTTCAGTCTTCCACGGGTCTAGTCGAGATGAAATCGAGATACCTAAAAGATAGTTATATAGGATTTTGACAACTAATTAGCCTAGTTGAACGCTTTGCTAAACCACGAACATAGTCAGGTTTTTAATAAAAGACACTGACTTCTCCCCTCTCCTGCCTTCCCCCCCCCCCCTAGTAAAAAACAAGAGGAGTGACCCACCCTCCTGTTTCTCAGTTTCCCGCGTTCTCAGCTGATACAGAAATTGTTGAAATACAAATTCAAGAAAATCCGTATAATCGGCTTTTGAATAACCAGACTTCGGACTTGGCGCCTTGCGCAATTTAATAACAACATGGGTTCATTTTTTTCTCTCTTACCTCTGGAACGGACTATCACAAAGAGTTAAACCGCTTTACAGCGTTGTGTTTCTTGTAGACTTGCACCAAGTCTGCCTCTTGATTGTTTCGAGATGTTATATTTTGATTTATCATTAACCATTAATCAAAATAAAATATCTCGAAACAAACCCGCAAGTCTTACTTCTAATAAACCCAATTCTCTCCTGGCATTACCACCTTAATGTATACAGAACTCGCGATCAAGCTCTCGGCAACGGCCTCCGTGGCTCAGTGGTCAGAGCATTGCACTAGAATCGCAAGGTCGTGGGTTCAATTCCTGCCGGAAGGCCTGTGTAGTTGCATTTTTCGCAACTGGTCCCGGTTTGGTCTTTAATGTATATATTCTACACTCGAATTTTCCTTCACCTATGATCCCTAAAACATGCTATGTAATCGAGTGAAATGCCCAATATTACTTCTAATATGTTTCTTGTAATTGGCTAGTCAAAGGTCACTGGCTTTCTCTTCGGACTGATGTTGAAATATATCGAAATGGTTGTCTTGTCAACGACAGACAGTCAACAAGCTAATAGGATCAGTAGCTCTCCACTCAAGTATTCCACTTCGGCTCCACATACTTTGGATTAGGTGAAAATTATGGAGTAAAATTGGTTGTGTCACGAAACACGTTTACCATCCTTCGCAGACGATCAGGTTAAGGCCTAGGGTCCTTCGCTTTTGTCTCATTCATATTGGAAATCAGAAAACACCTGAAAGCAATAACTTTGTATACAATAATTGCATTTTAAAAGGTGGGTCAGTAAACCTTCAACACGTCAGTGTAACGAGTTCCAGATTGATTGGTTGCAGTTTTTCTAGCGCGCAAATGTGACGCAAAACGCGCAAATAACGTTGACGCAAAGCGCGCAAATGTGACGCAAAACGCGCAAATAACGTCGACGCAAAGCGCGCAAATGTGACGCAAAACGCGCAAATAACGTTGACGCAAAGCGCGCAAATGTGACGCAAAACGCGCAAATAACGTGACGCAAGGCGCGCCGCACAACACGAACCTATAGCCAACCTTCGTTAATATCCCAAGTGTCTGGATAAGAGTCTCCAAACACGGGAAAAAACATTTGGTATTTCTTTTATAAAATAATCACAGTGAATTATATGATATACTGTCCGACATTTTCAAAAAATCGTTTTGGCGGGAATTTTCCGTGGTTGGATACTCTGATCCAAACACGTCAATTGACCAATCAGGGCTCGCGTAGCAACATGTTATTTTATAAAACGTGTTCCCGCCTATCTACCTGCATACAACAGAGCACAATAAAATGCCAACTAATAAAACAAAACAGAAGTTGATTCGTTTTATCAAATGTAGACTTGAATTTTTAGCTGTTTATTTTCTCGCGGTTCGTTTTTGATAGCCTTGAGAGTACACAGAATCATGACGGCATGACAGGTATGTTCTGGCTTTACTGAGTGGAACTGCACTCACGTGGATGGCTTTAGACCACTTGCACATGACGCTAAAACGGTTGATCTGGAGGACAACTTCAAAGTTGCGACATTCAACAAAGCAAACAACCAATGAAAATTATGTTGTTAATAAACATTTGTCCTCCAAGCTCACAGGATAATTGTAAAGGCCTGTTCACATGAGACCGGGTTAGGGTGAAAGCTGACCTTTTTTCACATGATAAAACGCAACTACCGGAGTTTCTAATTTCTCCTGACGAAGGGCCTTCGCTCGAAACGTCGAGAAGATTTTTCTCTGTTTTTCAGGCCAACGTGACTTAACCCTGGTAATATTTGGATTTCAACCGTGGCCGACGCTGTCCTAGAAGCTTTTTACCGGAGTTTCCCTTGGTCCCCGAGTTATCTCGGTCTCATGTGAATGGTGTACTTTTTTAACATGGAAATAAACTAACACCGAGAAATCTCGGGGGATAGGGACAAACCAACCCCCCGAGATAACTGACGTGATGTGAACAAGCCCTAAGATGGCACAATACCGCAAATAATATGGCGTCCTAAGTGGTCAGAGTGAGCGCGCTAACAGTTGGTGCCACCCATACTTTCCTCAACTGCTTAGTGCCTCCAGGTGCCTCTGATATTAAGGCTTGCTAGGTGTGGCCTGGTGTGGTCAAGACGCGATAACGATAAGAGAGACTGAACACTGCAGCCTTCAGGGCTATGATAAGTTATTAGATGCTTACTGATTCCAGAACTGCTATACCACGAGACTGAAGGACGCCTAAAAATATAAACCCTTCAGCACTATCTGACGAACTATACAAAACAGACTCCACGAAAACACGATTTTACTCATCAAAGAGAAAACCCTCAGACATCCTAGGCAGCAATAGGTATTATAATTATATTTTTATGTGCACATGTATCAGTTTGATCAGTTTCTGGAAAAAAGAAATGCGGACAGTCAATGCCGGATAATGAAATACTGATGTTTCGTGAAAAGCAGTAATGAGCTTACGGCTTAATTTTTCCAATAGAACCGTAACACCTTGATAATTGTATGTATGAAAGGAAAACTTCGCCGCAGTTCCGTTGTGCAGTGTTAATCTCTTTCTTTTAGTTTTGCCGTTCATATCTTTGATAGTTGACCATCTTTGATGAGGCTCAACACTTTGCGCAACTTAGCCGTGACAAAGTTTAACGAAAAATGCGTTCTTTCTCAAACAAAAGCAATGATCCATAGCACATATAGAGAAAAACAATAAAAAGTAGACAGTGATATAGATAGAGCAAAGCGAAAAGATGGTGGATTCACTGGACTCTCGAAATTTTAGGGGCGGAATGCTGACATTTTGAGCGGAAACCTTACAGTAAACCCACTTTCATTGCATCAGGGAAGTTGGAAATGTTCATTTTTTAAAGCGACCAAAATGGAAAGTTATAAATGATATTGGGCATTTCACTCGATTACATAGCATGTTCTAAGGATTTAGGGTGAAGGAAAATTCGAGTGTAGAATATATACATATATACACTCGAATTTTCCTTCACCCTAAATCCTTAGAACAAAATGGAAAGTGGTCTTTATACTTGGATGCTAAGGATGCAAACTGCCTTCATTTTGATGAAGGGTTCCGCTGGAAACGTCAGCATTGCGCTCCTAAAAATCTTGGTAGTTCCAAACACGTTATTTCGTTTTATCAGCTGTCTACCGCAGTGGCAGTGCGGTAAAACACTTCCTTGAGAAGTGAGAGGTGCGGTGACCGTGAGTTCTCGACATCAAAGAGAACACTTCACACCCCTGGTCCTTGGGGTGGTATCAGCATTTCTATAGCGACTGTTCCGCTCCTTGATCACGCCAAGCTTATATCAACTATTCATGGGATAACATGACGCACTGTCAGTCATTCCATAGTCAATCGAGATATGGTCTGGAAACTCAGCTAAAGTCTTTGGTCTATCTTTTTGTTCGCCTTTATGTATTTTTGTGCACGGTGCACGGTCACTGAACACATTGTATTTTAGTATAATGAACGAATTGTCCAATAGCAACGTTTCAGTTCAATCACTCAACCGTGCTATTTAAATATTAATAAACCTAAAACAAAGGATGTGCACGGTGTAAGGTACGGTTCAACATAAAATCACAGCTCATTATAGGCGCTTTGAAGTTTGCCGAGTTTCCAGACCATTTCTCGATTGACTATGGTCATTCTTATCGTAAGTTCTAAACTTTCGCGAGTTTAGATCTTAGGAAAAGTCTCGCGACGCAGAAATCTTCTTTATTTTACACATACTTTCTATACTGGCTACGAGTTTCACTTTGATCATATCATTATTTTGTACTTGTGCAAATTCATAATCATTGTTTGATGGCCAAATCTGCCGTTCACTTTTGAAGTCGAATATAATCGGGCGTTTAAACGAACGATAATAGATTTTGACAAAACACAGTTGACAAATATGGCGATTGAAAATTCGTTTTCAAAGAAACAAAAACATCAAAAGTGAGGTTTGTGGTTTCTGCGCATATTTAATTGCGCAAATCGAAGTTAGATTAGATTGGGACCAATTGGGACCACCAGTTGATTGCGATCATTCTTTTTGCGCTTTCGAAGCTCTGCGTACCAGCATTTCTTCAGCTTAGGTAAGTTGGCCATTTTCTGATAAGTTATACAATATATAATTTTCGCGTTCAGCATCGCAATGTATTCAAGACTTCAGAATTTTCCCTGTTTTTTCTTTAACGCTGTTTTTCTCACGTTTGTCAATGACTTCGAATTCTTTCAAAGAAGTCAATTTTTTGTTTTAATATCAATTACGAATAATGAGTAAGTTCACAGGAATTTGCTGCTATAGCACAGCTGACGTACCATAGCGTGCTCAAGCCTGACCTCTATTGTTTTGTAATTCCCACTGGGATTTTACATACCAGTTATGGTTGTTTTGTCTTGTGCAGTGGATATTTTGTTATTGCAATACTTGAGCTATGTTTATCTAGTATGCTTGTCAGTATAGTTTGAAAGTTGCTCTGGGCTAAAGTTTGTAAGCCGTAAAGTGCATCATTATACTGTAACTACGCTATCTGTAATTGATCTGATCGTATTTTGACCAAGAATTGTTACATCGTGGGTAAACTTTCCTTGCTCTAACTTGGCTTCGTATTTCACTCGTTTTAGCTCACATACAAGACAATTGGAAAATGGTAAGTCCTATATAAATATACTTGTATCGTTTAGCTTACTAGAAAGCAATCGAAGTATAAACTAGTTATATATATCAACCATTTATTACACTGATATCGCTGCAAGCTTTACACTTTCGAATGTATCGAAGCACGTGCATGCTCACAACATTTGGTTGGGTTTTTTTCAGGCCGAAATCCAAACATATTTATATGGAAAGAAATTTCCAAACAGGATCTTTGTTGGTGGACTTCCCGTCGATGTAAGAAATCCTCTGCGTGTGTCTTTTTTTATATACATTGTATTTGTAAACATTTCCTGTATAAATTTGCCGAGCGAGAAATTATGCGCGTTTGTCAACAAGCTCGCTAGTTTTAGCACTTGAAAATCTTGGGTAGTTTAACGAAATAGCCAATACTTGTCGTCATGTGTGATTTATGTTGTGTTATGGGGTATATAGAATTATTTTTGGAGTCTAGTTAGTAATTAGTAATAATATTTCTAATACAAAGCTTTTGAATGCTAGAGGCAGTGTTTGACAAGGCTAAATAGACCGGACAAGAACGCTTGAGAGAGGTGACATCTGGCCGAGAAAAAATGTTTATCACACTGCAATTTTTTGTAATACTGACTCAAATACTGTTTTAAAAATAAAAAAAACCTAGAGCATACTTCATTTAAACTATTTTAAAAGCCTTTTTTAAGTTATAAAGACATGTTTATATTTTGTGTTGTTTATCGGCTTATAAAAAAGAATGTTTGGTGAAGAGAATTTGGCTTCCTTGTTTTCGAATAGGTGGGAACATAATCTGATTTAGTTCCTAATTTATCTCCGAAGCAAAATAGCATCTTTTGATGTTTTTTCTAGTTAAAAAAATTGGTTTATTTTTTTGATAACAAAAGATCAACGTTCGTTGTTTTAGGCGCGGAATTATTTAAGATAATGATCTCGAAATCTTTGGTGTTTAAAAACGGACGTTTTTTTTCCCTGCCAAATTGCCGAGCTAATGTTCTTTTAACAAATGAAATGTCCTGTTGCGATTTTTGACGGCACTGTTTGAATTTAAGAAATCTTATTTTTGAATGTTCTTTTTAACCGCTAATTGAAATGTTTTTAATTTCTAACTCAACATTTCAAATAAATTTGCAACCATATTGGCGTCAGGATGTCGCCTAGTTTTGTTAGGAATACAGAAGTCAGAAAATCGTCCATTTTTCAACGGGAATTTACAGGCAAAAATAAGACCAGAATCTCTTTAAGAACAGCTTAAATGTAAAGTGTAAAGATGGAATCACACGAATATGTTGTTTTTTACGGAATTGGACAAGCCATTTTAAAGAACGAAGCGATTTTATTTGGCGAATTTTCAGCAATTGGACGACTATTGAAGGCTGATCATGGTGGCCTGTGGTAAGGTGGTGGTGGTATTCTGTAGCTGGGGGGGGGGGGGGGGAGGGATGTGGGGGTAGCTGGTCTGGGGCTAAAGGGACCCATGATATTTCAGTCTATGTAAATTTCTGACCATATGAAAATATATTATAGTTATATTAACTAGGCAGTAATAGTTTTGTAAAAAAAATTATTAACCCATTGGCTGCGAAGCACAGTCAGATAAAATTGCTTATATGGTGAACCAACAAGCCATAAACCTGAACCAATAACGGTTTAACATTTTCACCAAACCAAAATGGACAAAATCCCAAAAAAGTACAAAGAAGAGTTTTTGAAAAGAAAATAACAACTTCTTCTCCAAACCTTACACTAGCAAATAATTTGTTTTTAGACACAGGCGATTGAACTGGCACAATTTTTCACCTTTTTCGGCCATGTGACAGAAAGCAAAATTATCCTGGATCAGTCTGGTGTATCTAAGGGGTAAGTAATACGCACTACAGCTGTTTTCATATCACGCAGTGCTATATTGTAAGGATTAGGAAATTTGGAAGTTGGTTTGAAAATTGGCAACTACATCAACCATAAAGTTATAAATGATCGATGTGTTCTTTGAATTACGTTTAATGTTACATTTAATATAACTTCTCTGAAGATGGTCTGAGGTCACAGACCTCATATTGTAATTTACAGTTGATTTCACATTACTTTACCGCCGTGTGTTGCAAAGTTCGTTGGGAAGTTCAGATATTCGTTCGGAAGTTCAGAATTACATTGCCAAGGTTGAAAATTATCCAATGAAATTGTGAGCTTTGGATCAAAACTCATTCTGATTGGATAATTTTCAACCTTAGCAACGTAATTCCGAACTTCCGAACAAATATCTGAATTTCCCAACGAACTTCACCACACACGGCGGTAAAGTAATGTGAAATCAACTGTAATATATAACTGCACTGGATGTTATTGTATAATTATTTGTCCTGAAGTGTAATTGATCAAGTAAGCGACTGATTTTTATATTTTGTCACATTTGTTCATCTTCGCAATGGTGCCATTAGTCTGAGTTGTTTACACAATCTGGCTAAGCAAATACTGATTTCTTTTACAATCATATACAGAGAAATCAAAACAAAACAAATTACCATAATTTTGATCTTGGCAAAAGCAATTTCACTGATAACCCAAAGTTGACTTTTAAATTTTGAAATTAGAAATCACCAGCAAGGTTCTAAAACTGCCGGCAGCCAGCTGCTATTTTGAACCCTGGTTTTGACAACCATTGTTACAACGTACAGTAGTTGGAAATCTTTTTAAATAAACTTGAGACAAATTGCTAACAAGCTTTGCAACAAAGACACTGCAAGAAGTTATTTTAAATCAACTGTAAAACATTACTGGACCATGTTTGATAGTTGCTTGTATAACTCACTCAAAACAAGCTACAGTTTCTATTAACTAACTATATCATTTAATATATGTTAGGTATGGTTTTGTAACTTTTGAAAATATGAGTTCAGTTAAACATGTTGAGTCCATGGGAATAATATATTTCAAAAACAAAAAAATAAACATTGGACCTGCAGTGAAGAAAGAGTCACCGAATATAGAACCTGAACTTGTTATGCTGCCCCAGTACAAGCCAATGATGCTACCACAACAAGTACGTACTGAATTGATTTTTAAAATATTGTGGGGTCCTAAGTAATGTGTGAGTCAATTTTAATTATGATCATAATTTATACTTAATTTGTCTTTAATTCTTGTATATGTTGGTGTACCTGGGGTTTAGCTATGTGACATAATGTTCATCTTTGAAACTCGAGTATATAAAATATATATATTTTTTTAGAATAATGCAATTCCTGCTTATAATACAATGATGGACAGTAACCGTGCTTACCAGCAACTTCAACAACAATACCTCCAACAACAATCGCTTCAACAACCACAACAACCAACATGTAAGTAAAGACTCACAATAATTTCAAGTACACAGATAAATTGTTTTTAGCATCAGCATCAAGTAAAATAAAGTAAAATAGATTGGTCATTACACCTCTCCTCCACAGAGGCTTCTTTCAGATAAGGCATCAATCTCGTTCCCAGAGCCCACGTTCCCCTTACCCAGTGGGTGGGAAATGAGAGGCTCTGGGATAATCTGTTCACGCCATCACAGGATTCTTGTTATCCAGAAGAAGAGTTATATAGAGTTCACTGCATGTGTTTATCAGCCAATGAAATATCGATGTGAAACAGATTATCCCAGAGTCTCGTTTCCCGGGTGGGGAAAGTGGGCTCTGGGAATGAGATTGGTAAGGCATAGGTACATGGGCAATGCCAATCAATTAAAGCTTCCTTTCCATCTTCTCCTCATTCCTTGTATGCCTTCTCCAAAGACAAGCTTGTGTGGAGGAGAGAGGTGATAGGCCATTTTAGGATAGCTTTAGGAAGGAATGGGTTAATCTCAATAAGTTTCAGATGGTTTGACTCCTATATGGAGTAATATTTTGGCTTGAAAACTGAAAATGTTTACAATTACATGTACTGCTTCACAGTTAAAAAATATAATGTGTTGTTGTTTAGATTATTCAGAATGTTTTCTTGCTGCTGATCAATATGGTTACTACTATGTGACAAAAGATGGCGTGTATCGTATTACAAACCCAAACTACAGCACACCACTGAACCAGAATGTAAGTTTTACTGAGTCATAATTTATCATTATATATTTTATTTTTTGGTTGAAGTAGCACTGGGACAATACTGATGTGTTTTTCCAGACTATAAATTCTAAAAGTGTATTTGTTGTAGAGATGAGCCAAGTAATCGGTTAAACCGATTAATCAGCCGATAATTGGCTGTTTTTCAATAATCGGTAATCGGCCGATTATTAATCCATAATCGGCCGATTGCCGATTATTACCGAGTTTTCATATTTCTGATAAAAATACGTGAAAATATGTGTCGTCATCTTGTTCTCGAAGTTTGGGTGCGCCTAACGCAATCAGTCAAATCTCAATCTCATGTTTCTCGCTGTCGGAACTCGACATTCAAGTGATTCGACAATAATAACTGACAAAAATAGATGCCAAGATGGCGATATAAGCGCAGTAAATCGAGACAAAGTATAATAGTTTATATTCTCGGGTAAAATTGGCAGAGTCAAGCAACAGACAAGTACTTTGAATGTGAGAGAATTCATCAGCAATTAAAGTGATTTTTGACGTGAAAATAATCGGCTTTGGCCGATTAATCGGCTGATTATGTGTCATGATCGGCCACCAATTAATCGAATCGGCCGATCGGTATTTTTTGGTGATCGGCTCATCTCTAATTTGTTGTTTTTCTTCTTCTAGAGCGCACCTTTCTCTCCCTGGCCACCTCGTGATGGTCGCAGTGGCAGTGCCAGTAGTGGTGGCTCAAGTGATGATGAAGTCAAAATTATTAATGGTAGTGGTAAACGTTTCCACCAAAGGAAAGATCTACCACCTCGATTTATGAAGAAATAGGTGGAGGGTTTTTTATTATTTTTAGTACAGTACCTATTTATTTTTTTTATTTTTAAAGAATGGTATTTGGATCAATACAATACAATTTATTCTGATGATTGTAACTGATCCTAGTGCTATTTTTGGGCTTATTTTTTTGTGAATATGTTTTAGTATTTTATTGGTCTATTTTTTCATAAAAAAGTATATGGTCTGATATTTTTAGTTCTACTGGTAATATTTTCTGATATTACGTACTTATAATATGTTTGAATGAAGTAGTCTTTCCACAGTGGTTATTCATTGGACAGAGATCAGTGTTCTAGCTAGGCTAAAAAAATGACAGTGAGTGCAGACAATTTGTAGAAATTAATTAAATATATTCATAAAATTAGTATTAAATAAATGAATAAATGTTGCATGTTTAAGAAAGATATATCTTCCAGTATTTCTTGGTAAGCAAGCAGAACAGTTCAATGACAATCCCATCATTTTATTTGCTATTTGTCTTGATGGTGAAGAGCTCAGTTGCTCTTTATAGTATTAATATATAGAATTTAGGAGATAAGATTGCTTCATTCAAGACACCAAACTTTACTGTGCTGATATTTGGCATGTGGTACAAATTTAATACTAGATATGTAAGTAAACACTTGAGTGTTAGGACATTGTAGTTTCAATGGAGACCTCTATATATAATACTAAACGTTAAGACTTTAGCTCCATTTTTCTTCTTGCACAATTTAACTACTGTAGTTTAATACCGACAGCTTTTGGGTCCTGAATTCTTATAATTATACATTCCCCTCTACCAATTTAATATTTTGTCCAACAACTTTTCTTGTCCCTCTGGTGTCCATGCATAGCAACATATTTCTACTGTAGTTTTGTGCAAGAGGAAGCAGTGAGTTGTTTGTCTTACTTTTATTGAATCAGATACACTAAATCCAACATTAGATTGTCAAAAACTACAAATACTTTACTGTTAGTCTATTTTACATAGAATAAGTTTACACTTCTTCATCTACAGTATTTCTCTTACTTGGTCAATGGCCAGTAATCTAAAAAGAAGTCAA
Source organism: Corallium rubrum (assembly GCA_964035015.1). NCBI lineage: Eukaryota > Metazoa > Cnidaria > Anthozoa > Scleralcyonacea > Coralliidae > Corallium > Corallium rubrum. The sequence continues at coordinate 6,346,690 of OZ036007.1, read as the reverse complement.
CATATTTTATTACCTTGGCTTCTTGGCTCCGGTTACTACGTCGCAGGAGTCAATGTCAATCACTATTAATTTTGTAAATATAATAACCATGCAACTGAGAGAAGGGAATTGTTTGTAAGTTGCTTAAAATATATTGTAATACAGTAATTAGTTGTCGTTTGAAAGTAGCTGGTATTAATTTGTTAGTAAATGCTATTTATTTAATGTTGTCTGTGTGACAATATGTATCTGTTGATGCATGCTGTATATTGTCCACCATCATCAGCCACAATGTCACTGACCATCATCCACCATTATGAGCATGAGTTATATGTCACTGACCATCATCCACCATCAGTTACCATATGTCATTAACTACCATTGTCAGTTATCACTGACCACTATCTACCATTATCAATTATCATACGTTATGGACCATCATTCATCCACCATTATTAGTTGTATGTCACTGACCATTATCCACCATCATCCACCATCATCTTCATCCATCATCATTAGTCGTATGTCACTGACCATTATCCACCATCATCTTCATCCATCATCATTAGTCATATGTCAGTGACCATTATCCACCATCATCTTCATCCATCATCATTAGTTGTATGTTACTGACCATTATCCACCATCATCATCCACCATCATCTTCATCCACCATCATTAGTTGTATGTCACTGACCATTATCCACCATCATCTTCATCCACCATTATTAGTTGTATGTCACTGACCATTATCCACCATCATCATCCACCTTCATTTTCATCCACCATCAGTTGTATGTCACTGACCATTATCCACCATCATCATCATCTTCATCCACCATCATTAGTTGTATGTCACTGACCATCATGAATTGTATGTCATGAACCATCATCCACTGTCAAACCACTCATAATTATAAAAATCCATAACATCAATCATAAAGCGCGGGAAATTGGGTACGAGAATGAATGTCCCACAATGCCTTGTGCTCCCCATACTAGTTCCCAGGTTCTTCACATGTGCTCGACCATAATGGCGGCAAGACGATATGAGAACGTTTGAAAAGAAATGGTTAAACTCTAGTTTCTTGCTTTTGAATAAAAGAAAACTAACTATTCGTCATGGCAGATGCTACTGCAAGGTCGTTGCAGTATGAATATAAAGCGGTAAGTAGCTTATTTTAGAATAGAACATGAATAATATTTTACTGTTTGTCTTCTGGATCAGTGGGTTGCGTTTACACGTGCTGTGGTTTATAATGAAATTATAAGTTATTACGGTTGTGCTTGTGTGTTTTTACTAGTTAGTTTACTTAAATTTTGTTATATATTATGAAACTAACCACGTCATTGCGAGGATAGGCCGCAATTAATGGTCTAACTTCACTTTCTCATGTCGAAACTTTGCAAGTAAAGTTTAGCAAAATTATGACTGACAACTTCATAAATAATCCTGCTCCAGGGATTTTTGGCAAAAGAAAATTTCCAGTGTTAGAATTTACACATTTTGAGACAAATCCCTGGAGCATCTAGTTTAACTCAGGGAAAATATATATTAATCCAAATAGTGTAATAAAAGTAGCGTGCTGCATAGGCAGTGTAGAAACAACAATTGAAATATAGCAAGGTTAGATATACTGCCAAAACAGAGAATGTAGGAGTCTAACGTTTCGAGCGAGAAGGCCCTTTGGTTCCTCTAGTTTTCTCTCTGACAAAGGGCCTTCGCTTGAAACGTCAGACTCCTTTGTTCTCTGTTTCGGAAGTATATCTAACCTTGCTATATTTCAAAAACATATATTACTTGTGATGTACAGTGGAACCTTGTGAATGCCTCCATCTTTGACCCAAAAAATGTGGTCGTAAAAACAGGGTAGCCATATTAATGGGGGAGTATTACAGTACTTAGAAGTTAGAATGTATTCAGACCAGAAAAAAGTGGTTGTATTAATAACGAGGTGGTTGTATGCTGGGGTTCCACTGATCTCAGAACTTTACTGGTGCCCAGAATGGAAAGTTTGTGAAATGTGCAAGGAAAATGGTATATTTTATGCAACCAGTACTTTTCTGTTAGTTTCAGAAATTGCAGCTTGATGTTACAGTAGTAATAATTGATAAATTATAGTAATAATTTACTAACATCAAGCTGCAATTTCTGAAACTAACTAACAGTGTTTAACTGGAAACTTGCTGTTAGAATGTGACTTGTGGACCTACAAATACTTGTAACTGAATGGTTAAGACTCGTTCCCGAAGGACTAGGTACAGTCTAAGGTATAATTATATGTACCTTAAATAACCTTGTAATGAAAGTAGAGTGCTGCGTAGGCAGTGTAGAAACAACAATCGAAATATAGTAAGGTTAGGTATACCGGAGAGAAACCACTAACGTTTCGAGCAAAGGCCCTTTATCAGACGAAGGGCCTTCGCTCGAAACGTTAGACTCCTACGTTCTCTGTTTTAGCAGTATATCTAACCTTACTATATTTAAATAACCTTGCTCTGCTATCTGAGTTCTAGTAGCCAATAGTAATACAGCATCTGGCAAGCATTCAGAAAGTTGTGGGTTCGAGTCCCGCTTAGAGCTCAGAGTTTTTCTGAGTATTACTAACACAGCTTGTACAGCAAACAACTGACAGTTAGTAGTACTTTTCTATAAGTCATGCTAAACTTGTCAATAATATACACTTGTTGACTGGCGCTGAGGGAAACATCGAGTTTTATGGACCCGAAGGCTTCAATGTCACCCGATGGCTTTAGCCTGAGGGTGATATTGAAACCTGAGGGACTGCAAAAGTCAACAAGCATTTTGTTATATACCAAAGACTTTTAAAATACAAAATACCAAGTTGAATCGAAACTTGCAAAAGGCAAGAAGACTTACCAAAACACTTTGATTTTGTCCTCGTAATTTCAATTTAAGTCATACAACTAAACAAATACACCAGACTCGACACTAAGAACAGCTTTAAATTTCTCCAAGTGTATTTCAGACCTTCTTTGAAGATATATATAGAAATTCTTTCTTTCGGAAAATGGACTATTTTGTACCAAACAAACTCGAAACAAGTTCTAGTTTTCACAATGCCCAAAGGGTCCAAAGTTCTTGATCTGATGTAATAATCATTGTGTATTCACATGATTAAAGTGACGTCAGAAGGAAACATTGCACTGTTTCCCTGTTCATTGTTGACATCAGAGGGAAACAGCGCAATGTTTCCCTCGGCAGAAAGAAACATTGAGTTTGTTGAACAACATGTGACCATGATTTGACCGATAGGATTTCATAATTGGCAAATGAAAGTCTTTGGTATATAACAAGCTCTTTTGGCAACAGCTTTTATAACTCAGTGGTCAGAATACTGCACTAGAATTGCAGGATCATGTATTTGATTCCTAGTGGGAACTAGGTCTTGGTGTTGCATTTGGGTAACTGGTTGCAGTTTGATCCTAAAATGTATAATATTCGAACACTTAAAATTTTCTTTAAAAAAATTTTTTTTAAAAATTTGGACGGCACAAATTTCCTCCATGGGGGGAGCATGGATCTTTTCTGGGTTGACCCATTTGAAGGTGGCAAAAAATGTTGCTTTTATTATTTTTGTGTAATATTGGTATTTTAGTATAGTGCTTCGAGGGTTTTTCTTTGGTTCCTCTAGTTTTCCTTCCTTCCTGTAATGACCACACTCTCAGTTAATTAATAAGAAGTTATTTTGTATAGAACTCTAACCTTGTATTGCAAGCTGATCGTTCTTTAATTGAACGTCGTGGTCGTGATGAAGCCACTGGAGAGGTTGTTAGTTTGGTGGGGAAGCTGAGTGGTACCAAGATGGGAGATCGTTATAAAAGAAATAAACCACAAATATCAGAAGAAAGGAAAACAAAGTAAATTAATTAATACTTTTTACTTAGACTTGTAGTACTCTACTTTTAATTGCCTTTGAGGATGAGGTTGTTGAAACATCATCTCAAGGGCTTTTTTTATTATTTTTGTTAGTAACACAGTGACCAAGGTACTAAGGATTTATTTTTATTTATTTATTTATATACAACAATTTGCAAATATGTGCCATCGTCTGAATAATTAAAAAAAGGAGTCAATTAGACTTAATTCATTATATAGTTAGTCTTCTTGTTCAAAATGATATTGTCGTAACATTAAATTTCTCATAACGCTTAGTACGTTGGTACACTTACTAAATCTGATTGGATAAAATGTTGCTCCAATAAAAGGCATTATATTGAAAAGGGTCATTATTATTCAATATTGTCAACAAATATGTCATTTATTATGAGTGGTACATAATATACTGTAGTGCATGTGGCATTTGGTAGAAGTTTGGCAAGCTCAAATACTTAGAAAATGTTTCTGAGCCAAAGACAGTGATCAAACATGCAACTTCCCAGCCTGAAACCAGCTATTTTGACCAGCTCTATTAGGAATCTAAAACCAATAATTTTTAAAAAAATTTATATGTTTCCTTAGGAGAAAGAAAGTACAAGAGAAAGAAGAATTTGCCAAAAGCAAGGGTTCAACATTGTTATCAGATGATGCAGATGATTTAGCTGGTATTTTTTACCATCCCAAAACCAGGGAAACCAAATCAACCTATGAGGTCTTATTGAGTTTTATTCAAGCAGCCATCGGTGATCAACCTCGTGATATTTTGTCAGGAGCAGCTGATGAAGTCTTGTATACATTAAAAAATGATAAAATTAGGGTTAGTTTGCCTCACTGAATTATGAATTATCGTAATTTCTCTTTTAAGCCCCTGGGGGTCTTATTTGTTTTCAAGCTTCTGGGGGGGGGGCTTATGTCAAATAATGTAAGGCCTAAAAAAAATTCCTGTGGTTCCGGTTTCCCGACCGACTCTCCTTCCTACCTACCAACACACTTTTTTCGGGTCATTGTGGGTTGTACGCATACAACAATGCCAAGATGGCATCTGTTGTCACAGTTTTTGTCGAAACCTTGTGTTCATAATAGCATGACACGAAAAAGATTTTTCACTTCAGTGCCTCACAACAAAACATTCTACGAGTTACTACAAGAATATCATGGAATTCCCATGAATGATTGTAAGAATGAAGTAGCACGGGAAGAACACTTGTGCTGGATATTGTTGCCATTAAATGAAAGTGCAAAATTGACACTACAGTCACTTGCTGGCTGGCTGCTGCCAATGTCAACCCCCCAAAAAATTTTAAAAACAAAACTTTTATCTGACCTACCTACCCTACTTTTTTGAGGACATGAAATAGGAACCACAGGATATTTTTTTTAGGGGGGTGGGGGGCTTATTAGAAGGAGGGGCCAAAATAGTTGGGGGGCTTATAATTAATAGAGTAATACCATGATCAGATTGACTTGGTGTCTTTTGTTCTCACTGGGTATTACTAAAAATTACAGTAGATTAAAGAAAGAAATGCCAAATAGGTTTCCATGTTTGAATACTCTGATCCAAACACGCAGGAAATTGTGAGACTGGAGAAAAGTGTAACAAAACAACAAGCTGTAGGTGAATGTTTTTAGCTTTTCGAAAGTTGAGCAATTTCCCAAGTGTTTGGATAAGAGTCCCAAACACAGAAAAAACCCATTTGGTATATTATAAAATAATCACAAGTGAATATGATATACTGTCCAACATTCTCAAAAAATCGTTTTGGTGGGAATTTTCTGTGTTTGGATACTCTGATCCAAACACAGCAATTGACAAATCAGGGCTCGCGTAGTATATATGTTATTTTATAATTTGTACTACTGTACTGTAAATAACACAAGAGAGAGAGTACTGTGAGTGTAAATACTGTAGCTAACACAATCTAGATAGAGGAGAGGAGCAGAAATTGTCTAATACAGTATGTCTAATACAGTATGTTGAATAATATCAATATTCATTACAGCTCTGGCTCTGAAATGGACTTTTAGTTTAGATAGAGTTAAGCTAGAGTTTTTATTAAAAGTAATGAGTTTGTTTTGTGATAGGATAAAGAACGTCATAAAGAGATTGTTGCTCTTCTTGGTAATATGCCTGATGAGCGATATGCTTTATTAGTCAATCTTGGCAAGAAAATTACAGATTATTATGTTGACCATGACAAAATGGATGAAGGTGTGATATATTTGTTATTTATTTTGAGAGTTAAATTATCTCTACATTGTATGTTTTTTATAACTCCTGCCACTCACAAATATTAATTTGTCTTCTGTATTCTGTTGGTAATTTTTTCTTTATTGTACTTTTTTTTTCATAACAAGATGAAGTAATTGATGAGACGTATGGTGTAGCTGTTCAGTTTGATGAAGAAGAAGAGGTTAGTTGAATTATTTGATTATAAAAAAACTGAAAAAAAAGCTGCAAAGTTTGGACTGGTGTTTCTGCACCAGTCCAAACTTTGTTTTTTGACTCTCAGCACTGAAGTTGTTTGAAAATTAAATTTGTTTTAGGAAGAGAAAGATTACGATGTTATTCAAGAGGAGAATACTCATTCTGGTGATGAAGGTGGAGTGGAGGCTGAGACAAACATGACGTTACATGGCTGGGTAGGTGTTTGCTTCAATTTTAACTCAGTGGTCTGACTGTGTTTCTGGCCATGACATGGCCAACACCATCATACACTAATATACAGTTATTTTAAAGGGTGAGATTGAATGTTAATTTTCCAAAGGTTCCAGGCAAGACCATGTACTGAAGTGTAGGGATTTATTGAGCTTTTCAAAAGGGCATGGACTGCAATGTCCCTAATTACTAGCTGTGCCCCTATTGGTGATAGCTTAATTGCATTACACTGTACCCTAGTACTTTATCTTTCTTTAATAACTTTATTGCCTATTGCAACTGGTGGTCAAACACAGCGAAATGCCCCAATTGAACATGACTACATGTACTGTACCATGATGTAAGCTAGTGTTGGTTTTGCGGAGGGAGGAAAACCGGAGAACCCGGTGAAAAACCCTTGAAGCACAGAGAGACCAACTACAACTCTACTCACATGAGTCCAAGCCTGACAAACGTGGTCATTCCCAAGCAGTCACCCATCCAAGTACTAACCCCTTCTAACAGGGCTTAACTTTTGGTGAGAGGCAGCATGCTAATAGCACACGCCACCCGTGCTCTCCTAAAAGTACTGTCAGTATCAATACCTAGCTAGTTGCGTTACTAAAATTAATGTTAATAATTCAGTAAAACAGTTGTTCATAAACCTGATGATTTTAAATGCTCAGTTTTTCTTTTCACTTTACAGAAAGGTTCTGGCAATGAAGAAAACTCTCAAGACACTCTTCAACCACGAAGCATTGATGCTTTCTGGTTACAGAGAGAACTTGGAAAATATTACAATGAAGCTGAGGCTTCGAGAACAAAATCAGAAGAAGTTTTAGAAATCTTAAAAAATGCAAGCGATGAACGAGAACTGGAAAATAAACTGATGTTGTTGCTTGGTCATGATAAGTTTGCTTTGATTAAATTACTGAGGAAGAATCGTATGGTCGTGTTGTATTGTACATTGCTGGCAAGTGCTCAGAGTGCTAAAGAAAGAAAAGACATTGAGGAGAAAATGGAGACTGATCCAGACTTAGCTCCAATTTTGCACGCACTTACAGAGAATGTAGAGGAAGATTTGATACAGGTAATAAGCTTGGAATAATATATTTGTATATTACACCTAACCCTATTAATTTTTAAGTTATTTGGAGTGTTTGTGGTGCAGTGGTTAGCACACGTGCCTTTCACCTCTGGCTGCATGTGAGAAGAGTGTTTCCAGTTTGACTCTACCAAACACCACAGGTTTCCTCCTGTAGTACTACTCAAATCAGTAGAGCGAGACATGGCAATGTTTTCATCGCTTCCGAAGCGACTGTTTCGTTAACCGCAGATCAATTTCAAAGCAATCATGAGGTGTAGTCTTATGTACCATGTGATAGCTTGTTTACGAGTTAACAATTGGTTCTTTATCACCACGGTACATGAGAAGACACCTTGTGATTGCTTTGAAATTGATCTGCAGTTAATAAAACTCACACTTCGGAAGCGATAAAAAAATCATCCATGTCTCGCTCTACTGATTTGAGTAGTACAGTAACACTGGACCAATAAAGGATGGCCCTTACTGGACCTCTAGGGAGAACAGTTAGCTATAACTGATAGAGTTATCCAGTATAAATAAGATTAGTTTAGTTTAATTTAGTTTAGTTTAGTTTAGTTTAGTTTACTCTAGTTTCCTCCTGTAGAAACACTGGACCAATAAGGGATGGCCCTTACTGGACCTCTAGGAAGAACAGTTAGCTATAACTGATAGAGTTATCCAGTATAAATAAGATTAGTTTAGTTTATATTCATTTATATAGTAAGATTCTGATAATGTATATTGTATAACATTACATTTATTCAAATATGTAAATTACAGTGCTTATTTACAAACTAACTAGAAACACTAAAATAACTAAAAAAAATATTTTGTAATGTTTATTTTAGGAGGAAAGAAGTCGTAAGAAGGCTGCAAGAAATGCTCGGGTGGCTGCCAACTTAGCTGAGGTGGAATCTGTAAGTACATGTATTAGATGCTAAAAGTATTAGATGATAACAGGTTAAAATTTTTCATGATGTCTTACACTGCTAAGGTCAACCGAAAAAGTTTTTGGCTGACTCGAGCGGGATTTGAACTCGCACCTTTGGGATTCCGGTCCGCCGCTCTACCTGTTGAGCTATCGAGCCGCACAGGGATTGGATAAGCGTTAAGATACGGATAAGCGTTAAGTTGTTGCGAGAATATCTTGTGCACTTAAATTTGATAGAACTCACCTCCAATCCCTGTGCGGCTCGATAGCTCAACAGGTACTGTAGAGCGGCGGACCAGAATCCCGAAGGTGCGAGTTCAAATCCCGCTCGAATCAGCCGAAAACGTTTTCGGTTGACTTTAGCAGTGTAAGACATCATGAAAAATTTTCTCATGTCTCTGAGGATGATTCTGAATTAGAATTGAAACACTGCACGTCCTCATGGATAAGCGTTACGTTGTCGAGAGAATATCTTGTGCACTTAAATTTGATAGAACTCGCCTCCAATCCCTGTGCGGCTCGATAGCTCAACAGGTAGAGCGGCGGACCAGAATCCCGAAGGTGCGAGTTCAAATCCCGCTCGAGTCAGCCGAAAACTTTTTTGGTTGACTTTAGCAGTGTAAGACATCATGAAAAATGTTCTCATCTCTCTGAGGATGATTCTGAATTATAACAGGTTAAGGTGGAGGTTTTCTGTACATTGCATTCAGAAAAGTGAATTTAGTAAACAAACTTAGAGCATCTGGCAGTTCATTGGGTTTATTATTATACTTGAAGTTATATGCGCTTTGTGTTTGTTTCAGTCACGCATTGGAGTGAGAAATGTTTTGGATCTTGAAGATTTAGCTTTCAAAGATGGCAGTCATGTTATGGCTAACAAGAAATGTCAGTTGCCAGATGGTTCATTTAGAAAACAAAGAAAAGGATATGAAGAAGTCCATGTACCAGCTTTAAAATCAAAATCATTTGATGAAGGAGAGGTAAGCTTGACTTTGGAAATGCACAGAGTACTAAGTATATGAAATGGGATGTACTTGATCCACTCAGTGAGTGGGTTTAGTTCAGTCTGGCTTGGTGGAAGTTTTATTTAACAAATAAAACATAAAGCTCCGTGCATATGTACTCTTATAAAGGCACGTTTGACGTCATTTGAACACGAAAGAAGTTGAGTAGAGGCACGAGGCGATAGCCGAGTGCCTTTACACTTCTTTCGTGTTCAAATCACGTCAAACGCACCTTTATAAGAGTACATATGCACAGGAGCGATATGTTTTATTTGTTTTATAAAATAAGAAGAAGCAAAACCAAGCTAAAAGTGAGGTAGTTTTGGAATTTGGTGGGCTTTTGCGACCAGCTGACGCCATTTTACGCCATGCTTTTTACTTCGTATTTTGATAGTTGTCTTTTGTTATAATTATATAAATTTTAGATGCTTGTTTGTCTTTTTACTTTGTAATTCAAATATTTAAATATGGTTAAATGTAATTTAAGCAAAGTTAACTGCCGATGTAGTTAGCCAGCGCACTACCCCTTACGATCTTGGGGAGTTCCAAGATCTTGGGGAGGCCCAGTGGCGCACACGCACGGTTCCCATTTGGCGGGGCTTGTGTCTGTAGTGTTGCTGCTATCTTTACTGGCTTAATTTGCTTGCTAGCCTGTTGCTCAGCTCTCGTGTCTTTTGCATTTGGATTGTCACTTGTTCCCCCACCCTTCCCCCACCCCCTTTCAGGTAAGTAAGTTAGACTCGTGTTATACGTAATACATATTCCACTGATTACTCAGTGTGACAGGTGCGGGAGGTCTGCCTTGGCAGAGTTGTCATGATGACCTCTTACTGCTTACAATCTTGTCCCGAAGTCGGGATTGCTCAATTGCTAGCCCCGAAGTCGGGATTGCTCAATTGCTTGCCCTGAAGTCGGGATTGCTCAATTGCTTGCTATGTTGCATTGCTCATTGCTTACGGCTAGATTGCTTAGCCTTGGCCACCTATGGCACCTACCTCCAACCAACAGCGAAGATCTGGCAGTTAATAGTTGTTTCTTGTTGTTATATCAATTTTAGACTCTTGTTCCAATCTCCACATTGCCTCACTATGCTCAGCCAGCATTTGAAGGATATAAAACACTAAACAGAATTCAAAGTCGATTATGTAACACAGCACTAAGCCAAGACGAGAACTTGTTATTGTGCGCTCCTACTGGAGCTGGTAAAACGAACGTAGCATTATTATGCATCTTGCGTGAGATTAGTAAACATATTAACCTTGATGGAACTATCAATGCAGATGAATTCAAAGTGATTTATGTGGCTCCTATGAAATCTCTTGTGCAAGAAATGGTTGCTAATTTCAGCAAGGTAAGAATGGATTTGTCTTGCTTGGAACTTTATTTTCAAACAACAGCTAAATAATGTTTATCATGTTATTATTTTTTAATAACTTGGTCATTTTTTTACACAGAGACTCAGTACATATGGCATCAAAGTAGCAGAACTGACGGGTGACCACCAGCTGAACAGAGAGCAGATTAATGCGACGCAAATTGTTGTGTGTACTCCTGAGAAATGGGATATCATTACTAGAAAAGCTGGAGATCGAACATACACTCAGCTGGTTCGACTTCTTATTATTGATGAAATTCATCTTCTTCATGATGAGCGAGGACCTGTGCTTGAGTCTTTGGTTTCACGGACAATCAGACAGATTGAGGCGACGCAAGAACTTGTGCGCTTAGTTGGTCTGAGTGCTACGTTGCCAAATTATGAAGATGTAGCAACATTCATGAGAGTCAATCCAGCAAAGGGACTTTATTTCTTTGACAACAGTTTTCGACCAGTGCCTTTAGAACAGCAGTATATTGGAGTAACAGAGAAGAAACCTGTGAAACGATTACAGGTAATAATGTTGTTTTTGTTATTGTAATTGTTTCTGTTGTTGGTGTTATCACTGTTGTTGTTGCTCCTGTTGTTGTTGCTGCTGTTGTTGCTGTTGCTGTAATTACTGCTGCTGTTGTTGCTGTTGTTGCTGTTGTTGCTGCTGTTGTTGTTGTTGCTGCTGTTGTTGTTGCTGTTATTGCTGCTGCTGTTGTTGCTGTTATTGCTGCTGCTGTTGTTGCTGTTATTACTGCTGCTGTTGTTGCTGTTATTGCTGCTGCTGTTGTTGTTGCTGCTGCTGTTGTTGCTGTTATTGCTGCTGCTGTTGTTGCTGTTATTGCTGCTGCTGTTGTTGTTGTTGCTGCTGCTGTTGTTGCTGCTGCTGTTGCTGTTGTTGCTGCTGCTGTTGCTGCTTGTTGCTGCTGTTGCTGCTGTTGTTGCTGCTGTTGTTGCTGCTGTTGTTGCTGCTGCTGCTGCTGTTGTTGTTGTTGCTGCTGCTGCTGCTGTTGTTGCTGTTGTGTCCATAGTATACTGACATTGATACTTTTTTGTATACATCTCTTTAGATAATGAATGACATTGTGTATGAAAAAGTGATTGAGAATGCTGGTAAAAACCAAGTTCTAATCTTTGTCCACTCAAGAAAAGAAACTGGGAAAACATCGCGAGCTATTCGAGATCTTTGCTTGGAAAAGGACACTTTAGGTTTGTTCTTGAGAGAAGACTCTGCAAGTACAGAAGTCTTGAGGTAAAACTTTGTTACTGTAGATTACATTACTTAATATGTAAAACCTTAGGAAAATACTTTCTCGTACAGACCTAATTCCTCCAGCTTATTATAGTCCGTTTCAGCTTGCTTTTGAAATCCGATACGTATAATTGAAAGTGAACAGTCCGAACTACGTTGCAAAGTTCAGAACTACGTTGCGAGGTAGATACAAATTTACGTCGGCAATTTGTTTCTGCTTAACCAAGTATCTATTATTATATTCTATACAACAAATAATCTTCTTCTCCGTGATTTTACCAAAGGAATTCAATTCAAAGCTTATTAAATTCGAACTTCACGACGAACTTCACAACGAACTTCGCGAACTTCCAAGTATCTATGATTATATTAACCAAGTATCTATTATTATATTCTATACAACAAATAATCTTCTTCTCCGTGATTTTACCAAAGGAATTCAATTCAAAGTTTATTAAATTCGAACTTCACAACGAACTTCGCGAACTTCCGTATCAAGTTTTCAACCTTCCAACGAATGTTGACAAACGAATTTCAAAAGCAAGCTGAAACTGACTATAAATATGTGAATATAGTAAGGTTTGATATACTGCCGAAACAGAGAACGTAGGAGTGTACCGTTTCGAGCGAAGGCCCTTCGTCAGAGAAAAACGTCTCACGTTCATCTCTAAAGAAGGGCCTTCGCTCGAAACGTTAGACTCCTACGATATTTCGATTGTTGTTTCAACACTGCCAACACAGCACGCTACTTTTATTTCAGTATTAAATATGTGGCTGTCTCATGATTTTTAGGACACAATTTAATGTTAGCCCTACAGACAGAAGAATGATATGGTATAAGAATTCAATTTAAATACTTCTTTTTTCAGAACTGAAGCAGACCAAGTAAAGAATGCAGAATTAAAAGATCTTCTTCCCTATGGCTTTGCAATTCACCACGCTGGAATGACAAGAGTTGATAGAACTTTAGTTGAGGACTTGTTTGCTGATAAGCATGTCCAAGTACTGGTTTCCACGGCAACACTTGCATGGGGAGTCAATCTTCCCGCTCACACTGTGATTATTAAAGGAACACAGGTATGTCTATCTATCTATCTATTTATCTATCTATCTATCTATCTATCTATCTATCTATCTATCTATCTATCTATCTATCTATCTATCTATCTATCTATCTATCTATCTGTCTGTCTGTCTGTCTGTCTGTCTGTCTATCTATCTATCTATCTATCTATCTATCTGCCTGCCTGCCTGCCTGCCTGCCTGCCTGCCTGCCTGCCTGCCTGCCTGCCTGCCTGCCTGCCTGCCTGCCTGCCTGCCTGCCTGCCTGCCTGCCTGCCTGCCTGCCTGCCTGCCTGCCTGCCTGCCTGCCTGCCTGCCTGCCTGCCTGCCTGCCTGCCTGCCTGCCTGCCTGCCTGCCTGTCTGTCTGTCTGTCTGTCTGTCTGTCTGTCTATCTACATGTATCTATCTATCTCTTCATTTTTTAGATCTACAATCCTGAGAAAGGTCGTTGGGTTGAGCTAGGTGCATTAGATGTTCTTCAAATGTTGGGTCGAGCTGGTCGTCCTCAGTATGACTCCAAGGGTGAAGGTATTTTGATCACCAGCCATTCTGAACTGCAGTATTATCTGTCACTGATGAACCAACAAGTAAGCTTCTCTTTTGTTTCTTGCTTAAGTGGCAAACGTTGTTGATTACTGATTAACCTATTTCTGCCGAGGCTGGCCAAAAATGGTCCCTTTATTATTTTACTCTCTCTAACACCAGATGATTTTACATATAATGCAAGGAAGAACCCTCATATATTCTAGACAACAAGCTTTGATATAGCAACGTTTTTGATTGGCTGTCGTGTGTGCTCCATAACTCGATGGAGCACGGCAAAAAAAGCGCGGGGAAAAATTTCAAAACAAAACTGAGTTTTAAATTGATTTTAATTGATTTATGGCCTTTTATATTATCAAAATACCAAGTCATTTAATTTTATTGAGTAATAAAGAACAACGACCCAGAAGACATAAACTAGCTGGGTCTGGGTAACCGAGTTTAAACTGTCCTTTTGGTTGGATTTTAGTGAACAAAAAAGACTTGGCTATGAAAGTAGAAAAACACAACAACCAAAACGATTCGCCGGCTTGTGAAAGGATTTAATGCTATGTTATAAAAGAAATGGCTCCTGATTTAGTGTGCTTTATCGAGTTATGGGTGTACTTGGGAAATTTGGAGAGCACTCAAAAATCTAGAGTACGCCTCGACCAACTATTACGCTTTTTTCGTGCTCTCCCAATTTCCTGCGTGCATCCATAACTCGATGGAGCACACTAAACCATGAGCCATGTCTTAAATTTAAATTAGGTTTATGTTCTATTAATAACACTGATTAAACATTGATTTCTCTTGAAGATATTATATTAGTTTTCTTAAATTGTTATTTGTGTCCTTAGCTTCCTGTGGAAAGTCACTTTATTGACAAGATTGCGGATAGTTTGAATGCTGAGATAGTCTTGGGTACTGTTCAGAATGCAAAAGAAGCAGTTAACTGGCTAGGTGGGTTGTTGAAAAGATTTATTAATTAATAAGTAGTATCTTATTCACTCCTCTAATAATCCTTTTGTGACCACAGTTTATTAAAAATAGTATCAACGTTGTTCAGGTTATACATATTTGTACATTCGTATGTTGCGAAACCCAACATTGTATGGTATTTCTCACGATGATCTGGAGAAAGACAATTTATTGGAACAGGTACAGTATTAGCTTTTGGCAAGCTGGTTATTCTTTTTTAATTCATTTGTTTGTTTGGGAAGTTTCTGAGGTAAAATGTTGTGCATGTGTCTTTTTATTGTAAAATTTTAAATTGAGTAGTTTTTGCTGTAGTGTGAAATGTTGTTGTTTTTAGCGTCGCGCTGATCTGATCCACTCTGCAGCTAGCACATTGGACAAGAACAATCTGATAAGATATGACAGAAAAACTGGAAATTTCCAGGTTGGTTTTTAGTTACAGCAGAATTAGCTTGAGCGTTTAACGACAACAATTGTCGCGTTAGCAGGGACGTAGCCAGGTTACACATGTAACTACAAAACTGATGCGATGTGAATTATGTCAGGAAATAAACTGTGAACAGTGTATTCAATCTACTGAGTGTATGCATTTTGAGTATCTATGTGACGTTTGCATGTTTTGAATATTTTATATGACGTTTTTTAACCTTTAGAGTCTGCAAGATCTTCCTCCAAAAGCCAGGAAATGGCATTTCAGTGACTCTCGATTTCAAAATTTCCCAGGGGAAATTGGATCTGGACTGGACCCCCTTAAAACTTTATTTTGATTTTGGCTCTCCCCCCCCCCCCCCCTTTCAACAGTTTCCAGGCAAAATGTCAGACGTTGGTAAATGTCAGACGTTGGTGGGCGAGACTTACAACTAACAACGTTCTGTCTAAAAATACCTGCGTTGCGTGTGAATTTACTAAGAACTTGTAAGCCCCACCCAGCAACGTCTGACATTTTGCCTAGAAACGTCGTATAATTAATCAGTTGCAACTAACGCGACAATTATTGTCGTTAATTAAACGCTCAACATGAATCTGCTGTATTTTGTGATTATTTTGAAGCATACTGTATGTCTAAACCTGATTGTGGTTGTTATATTTTTGTTGTTGTTTTAGGTGACTGAACTGGGCAGGATAGCCAGCCATTACTACTGCACCCAGCATACAATTTCTGTTTATAACAGTCTTTTAAAACCAACTCTGAGTGAAATTGAACTGTTCAGAGTTTTCTCTTTGTCTTCTGAGTTTAAATATATCACTGTCAGAGAGGTAAGGAGAAATTTTTATTGTTATCATTATTATCATCACCACCACCACCCACAACATAATCACCATCATCATCATCATCATCATCATCACTATCACCACCACCACCATCACCACCATCACCACCATAAACCTCACCATCATCACCACTATTATCATCACCATCCATCATCACCACTATTATCATTACCACCACCATCACCATCACTAACATCACCACCACCGTCATCACCACCATCCATCATCACCACCACCATCATCACCACCACCATCACCACCATCATCACCACCATCATCATCATCACCACCATCATCACCACCATCATCATCATCACCATCATCACTAACATCACCACCACCATCATCACCACCATCCATCATCACCACCACCATCATCACCACCACCACCATCCATCATCACCACCATCATCACCATCACCACCACCATCATTACCACCATCATCATCACCACCATCACCACCATTCATCACCACCATCACCATCATCACCATCTATCATGACCACCACCATCATCACCACTACCATCACCATCACCACCATCATCACCACCATCATCACCACCACCATCACCACCACCATCATCATCACCACCACCACCCACCACCATCACCATCATCACCATCTATCATGACCACCACCATCATCACCACCACCATCATCACCACCATCATCATCACCACCACCATCACCACCACCATCATCATCACCACCACCACCACCATCACCACCATCATCATCACCATTACCACCACCACCACCATCATCGTCACCACCATCATCACCATCATCACCACCACCACCATCACCACCATCATCATCAACACCATCATCACCACCATCATCACCACCACCATCATCATCACCACCATCACCACCATTCATCATCACCATCATCACCATCATCACCATCTATCATGACCACCACCATCATCACCACCATCATCACCACCATCATCATCATCACCACCACCACCACCACCATCACCACCATCATCATCACCATTACCACCACCCCCACCATCATCATCATCACCATCATCACCATCATCACCACCACCACCATCATCACCACCACCATCATCATCACCACCATCATCACCACCATCATCACCACCATCATCACCACCACCATCATCACCATCACCATCATCACCACCACCATCATCACCACCACCACCGTCACCACCATCATCACCATCATCACCACCACCACCATCATCATCACCACCATCATCACCACCATCATCACCACCACCATCATCACCATCACCATCATCACCACCACCATCATCACCACCACCACCGTCACCACCATCATGGTCACCACCATCATCATCACCACCATGTGTTTGTATTTTTAGGAAGAAAAACTTGAGTTGAACAAACTTTTAGAAAGAGTTCCTATTCCAGTAAAAGAAAGTATTGAAGAACCAAGCGCCAAAGTATGTCTTGAATATATTTTAGTTTAGCAAGTTAAAGTGGCGATCTCACCAGGTCACATACGAATATTTATTTAATGTTGGTGGTAAGGGCAAATGTGGTCAACTATAGAACACTCAGACTTGTTGTGAAACCAATTTCAACTCTCTGAACGCTTACCACAGCTACAAGCTATTTCTTCTTGTGTCTGTATATTAGCAGAGAGAAATTAAAACATCTTTAAGCATTGAGGATTGTCAAATTATTTGGCTTCTTTCTGTGTGGACAAAGATACAGTTGTTATGTGGCTACACTCAGTTAAACTGTGGTAGTACGTTGTACTGTTTGTAAAGTTGAATATTTGCTATTTTCTAGGTCAATGTTTTGTTGCAAGCGTATATATCTCAGTTGAAGTTGGAAGGATTTGCTCTTATGTCTGATATGGTTTATGTTACTCAGGTGAGGGAAGGAGAGCGTGTGAGAGAGTGGGTGAATGAGGGAGTGACGGAGGGAGGGCGGGTGCTAGTGAGAGGGAGGGAGAAAGTGAGAGCGGGAGAGGGAGTGAGTCTGAGTGCTTGAGGGAGAAGGTATAGAGGGAGAGGGAGTGAGTGCTTGAGGGAGAAAGTGAGAGAGGGAGAGGGAGTGAGTCTGTCAGTGCTTGAGGGAGAAAGTGAGGGAGGGAGAGGGAGGGAGTCTGTGAGTGCTTGAGGGAGAAAGTGAGAGAGGGAGAGGGAGTGAGTCTGTGAGTGCTCGAGGGAGAGAGAGGGAGAGGGAGAGGGAGTGAGTGCTTGAGAGAGAAAGTGAGGGAGGGAGAGGGAGTGAGTCAAAGTGCTTGAAGAAGAAAGTGAGAGAGGGAGAGGGAGTGAGTGCTTGAGAGAGAAAGTGAGGGAGGGAGAGGGAGTGAGTCAAAGTGCTTGAAGAAGAAAGTGAGAGAGGGAGAGGGAGTGAGTGCTTGAGAGAGAAAGTGAGGGAGGGAGAGGGAGTGAGTCAAAGTGCTTGAAGAAGAAAGTGAGAGAGGGAGAGGGAGTGAGTGCTTGAGAGAGAAAGTGAGGGAGGGAGAGGGAGTGAGTCAAAGTGCTTGAAGAAGAAAGTGAGAGAGGGAGTGAGTCTGTGAGTGCTTGAGGGAGAGAGGGAGAGGGAGTGAGTGCTTGAGAGAGAAAGTGAGGGAGGGAGGGAGGGAGAGGGAGTGAGTCTGTGAGTGCTTGAGGGAGAAAGTGAGGGAGAGAGAAAGAAAGTGAGGAGGATGGGGGAGAAAGTGAAGGAGGGATGACGGGAGAAACATGCGAGAAAGTGAGTGAGAGAGGGAGTGAGTGCTTGAGGGAGAAAGTGAGGAGGTGGTGTTAATGTTTGTTTTAGAACTAATTTGTTTCTTTTCTTCTAGTCTGCGGGGAGACTTGTTTCTGCTATATTTGAGATAGTTCTTAATCGTGGTTGGGCTCAACTTGCTGACAAGACATTAAACTTGTGTAAAATGATTAACAAGAGAATGTAAGTAAAATAATGCGCGCACTAGAACTGTATATTGCATTTACATCTGCGAGTCTCAGTGTATTGGCCTTGGTCTCTGTTGTTTGTTGCCGAATTAAAGTAAATAAATGAAAATTACTCTGAGAAGTAAAGTTGTTAGCCAGAGTAAAGTAACAATCAATATGTGATATGATGAGTTCTACGTATACATGTAGTGCATGTGGTACGTTTGCATGCTTGGTGTAATGGAACAGACGTTTGGTAGACGTTCGTCAAGCTCAATTACTCAGAAAAGATTTCTGAGCCCCAGACAGGGTTCGAACCTGCAACCTTCTAATGACCAGTTAGATGCTCTAACCATTGAGCTACTGAGGCTCAGATAGAGAGCTAAGGTTGCAAATTCATAGTCATATGTGCTCCTAAGTGGTAGCGTGTGCATATGAGATGTAGTTAAAGTGATCTGATAGTTGTAAAGCTCGCAAACGTACCACATGCACTATTTGTTATGTGTAATGTAACAAACGTTTGGTAGTAATATGTCTCTCTTCAACACCTCAGGGATTGATTGTTCATCTTCTGAGCGTTGCAACAGCTAGCACGATATCATTGTATGTCTGTCTAGTAGAAGAGGAATAGAAAGTAATCTTTGAAATATTCGTGACATTTCTCGAGATTGTCGTGTCTTATCTCACAAAGATACATGTTTATCAGATAACTAGTTAACGTATCTAACTGTATAACAAACTGTATTTATAGCCATCTAAAAGTGAACTGTTTTGTTGTTCTGTTTTGTTTTCTTCAGGTGGTTATCAATGACGCCGCTTCGTCAGTTTACCAAGATACCAATGGAAGTAATCAAGAAAATTGAGAAGAAGGATTTTCCATGGGAGAGATTCTATGATCTTGGTACTAAGGAGATTGGTGAGCTCATTCATATGCCAAAGATGGGAAAAACTCTTCATAAGTTTATTCATCAACTTCCTAAACTGGAGTTATCTACACATATCCAACCAATAACAAGGTAGACTGTCGTGTTTCACTTTGCTTTTGTGTGTATCAAATAATATGTTTGTGATGGATGAGTGGGTTGATTGCTTGATTTGATTGATTGATTGTCCTACCCTCTGAACGCTTACCACAGCTACAAGCTATTTCTTCTTGTGTCTGTATATTAGCAGAGGGAAAGTAAAACTTAAAGCATTGAGGATTGCCTAAGAATTTGGCTTTTCTCTTTGCTAGAGTAGAGTAGAGTAGAGTAGAGTAGAGTAGAGTAGAGTAGAGTAGAGTAAAGTAGGGTAGGGTAGAGTAGAGTAGAGCAGAGTAGGGCAGAGTGGAGTGGAGTGGAGTGGAGTGGAGTGGAGTGGAGTAGAGTGGAGTGGAGTAATGTAGAGTGGAGTAGCCAGGTTTTAACATCAACAGTGTGTCCTAGTGACCACGCGCTTACTATTCTTCCTTACTATTTCAGATCTACTCTAAGCGTGGAACTGACCATCACACCAGATTTCCAATGGGATGAGAAGATTCATGGAACATCTGAAGCATTCTGGATCTTGGTGGAGGACGTCGACAGTGAAATTATCTTGCATCATGAGTATTTTCTGCTCAAAAGTAAATACGCAAATGATGAGCACGTGATCAAGCTTTTTGTTCCCGTGTTTGAACCACTGCCACCTCAGTATTTTATCCGAGTTGTGTCAAACCGCTGGCTAGGTGAGACTGCTTTACGTAACCACTTGTTATGATGTTTAAAGCCTAGTTCACACTTGTCGTAAGAATCGCAGCAATGTTATCGTGGACGATGGCATAGAGTGCTGTCAGTCTAGATTGTGTGGTTTGCATATATACAGCAGTCAAAACACAATAGAACAATAGAATAATATTCTAGGGATTTTTGGTGAAGGAAAATTCGAGTGCAGAATACATACATTTTAAGACCAAATACCCAATTCTCTCCTGGCATTACCACCTTAATATATACAGAACTCACGATCAGGCTCTCGGCAACGGCCTCCGTGGCTCAGTGGTCAGAGCATTGCACTAGAATCGCAAGGTCGTGGGTTCAATTCCTGCCGGAAGGCCCGTGTAGTTGCATTTTTCCCTCGACCAACAACTCTACTTACATGAAGCGAACTTGGTCACCCATCCAAGTACTAACCTCATTCACCCGGGTTTAACTTCAGTTGTGAGAGACAGCGCGTTAACAGTTTGGGCAGTGATGGATTTACAGGGGGGTGCGCACCCCCTGGCCTTGGCCAAGGGGGGTGCAGGTGTGGGTGCCAATTGCCTTGTCAAATCCAAGTACATTAAAGGATGCATTCATTCAATGTCCGTGTAAACTTCATGCTATCATATGATTCATAGATATATGATTCGTATATTAGCTATCATATGATTCATAGGTATTAATAGATATGAAAAAATAATTTTCTGGCAGGCTTTGCCCCCTACTCCCCTGCCGGGGGCTGTGTCCCCAGACCCCTGCCATAGCTCCCTCAGCGGCGCTCCACCCTGCCTTGGTCACGCCCCACACCGCAGACCTGATCTCACTTCGCTCGCTGAGCACACCTCCCTACCAGATGAAGCTGGATCCATCACTGAGTTTGGGTCTCTTTGCAGTTGTATTGCTCGTGATTTTTGCTCAGTTTTCTTTGTTGTTTTGTGTTTTCTCATGAAGGTTCAGAAACTCAGCTTCCAGTTTCATTCCGCCATCTAATCCTTCCTGAGAAGAACCCACCATTGACGGAGCTGCTCGACTTGCAGCCTCTTCCTGTGTCAGCAGTGAGGAATGCAGATTTTGAAGCATTGTATAAAGACAAGTTTCCTTACTTTAACCCCATTCAAACACAAGGTATGTTTGTCTGCCTAATGATTTTGTTTGGTAATAAGTCCATGTCCAATATGCACGAATTTATTGGTTAGGATTAGGGGAGTGTTGGGGTAAGGCTTTCATGAAGTACTCAGGTTATTTGGGACATGAACTTACAACCGATTGTTTCATGATTTTTATTTAACAGTCAAACCTCTGCATGCGGATACCTTTCGTATAAAGCGGACACCATTCCTTAGTTCCTACGTTGTCTACTAACAAAATGTTCTACTTTCTTAACATTATCTTTCTTGTTCCTTGTGTTTAAGATTAATTTTCTTTTCGTAGTGTTCAATACGTTGTATAATTCTGAGGAGAATGTGTTCATTGGAGCGCCAACAGGAAGTGGGAAAACAATTTGTGCTGAGTTTGCAATTCTTCACATGTTTGCTCTTAATCCAGACAGCCGATGTGTCTACGTCACTCCGCTCCAGTCCCTCGCTGATCAGGTAAACGCATGTTTGTTTCTTTGGCTGGCTGTCTGTTTGTTTGTTTGTTTGTTTGTTTGTTTGTTTGTTTGTTTGTTTGTTTGTTTGTTTGTTTGTTTGTTTGTTTGTTTGTTTGTTTGTTTGTTTGTTTGTTTGTTTGTTTGTTTGTTTGTTTGTTTGTTTGTTTGTTTGTTTGTTTGTTTGTTTGTTTGTTTGTTTGTTTGTTTGTTTGTTTGTTTGTTTGTTTGTGTGTGTGTCTGTCTGTCTGTCTGTCAGTTTGTCTGTCTGTTTGTTTATCTGTTTGTCTGTCTGTTTATTCGTTTGTCCGTATGTCCGTCCGTCCATCCTTCCGTCCGTCCATCCTTCCGTCCGTCCGTCCGTCCGTCCCTCTCTGTTTGTTTGTTTGTTTGTTTGTTTGTTTGTTTGTTTGTTTGTTTGTTTGTTTGTTTGTTTGTTTGTTTGTTTGTTTGTTTGTTTGTTTGTTTGTTTGTTTGTTTGTCTGTCTGT
Organism: Corallium rubrum; assembly: GCA_964035015.1. NCBI lineage: Eukaryota > Metazoa > Cnidaria > Anthozoa > Scleralcyonacea > Coralliidae > Corallium > Corallium rubrum. The sequence goes on along the minus strand of OZ036007.1, from coordinate 6,324,013 downwards.
CTGTCTGTCTGTCTGTCTGTCTGTCTGTCTGTCCGACCGTCCTGTCCGTCTGTCTGTCCATCTGTTTGTCTGTCTGTCTGTCCGTGTGTTTACCATGCATCTGTACGTCTTTCTCACCTTCTCAGGTCTACGCTGATTGGAACAGTAAGTTTGGTGTTCAGCTTCAGAAGAATGTTGTCATCTTAACTGGAGAAACTAGCGCTGATCTCAAGCTTCTGGCTAAGGTATTGCTTCATTTTGATTTACAATTAACATCTTTTTGAAATAATATTTTGTGAGATTATATCACAAACAAAAACCACGTTAGGCCATTCGCAGTTATTACGTCAAGGGAACTGATGTACATGGATAGTGGGTTATTTCAAACTACTCTGTATGATATAAATAAGTTTTGTGGAAATACCGCGTAAACTATTTCTTTGCTGAGCTTTCGGCCTGTTGACTCAGGCCTTCATTTGTTGTCATTGCTCTGATGAAGGCCTGAGTCAACAGGCCAAAAGCTTAGCAAAGAAATATTTTACGTGGTGTTTCCACAAAACTTATTCATATTACATTATCGCCATGAAAACTTTCAAAGAATTAGTACTCTATATGACTTGCACTTGGTCCTCGTTTGATCCATCAGAACTCTGATCTTATTGTATTCTGTCGTCAGGGTAACATCATTATTGGTACTCCAGAGAAATGGGACGTACTGTCTCGAAGATGGAAACAACGAAAGAATGTTCAGAATGTTAATTTATTTATTTTGGATGAATCTCATCTGATTTCTGGAGACAACGGCGTGAGTACTACTCTAATATATATTTAATTTAGATTAACATCACACTGACATTCTACTGGAAATTAAAACTTTGTTTGTTTTTTTATTATTTTAGCCCGTGATGGAAGTGATTTGCTCTCGTATGCGTTACATTTCTTCGCAAATTGAAAAGAACATTCGCATTGTGGCGCTAAGTTCATCTTTAGGAAACTCTAAGGTATTTAATGTTGAGCCCTACAACAGAATAACGTCATAGAAGAGTGATGTCATTGTCATAGCAGAATGACGTCATTGTTGTTGGAGAATGACGTCATAGGCGAATGATGTCATTGTAATATGAGAACGATGTCATTGCTATGGAAGAATGACGTTACTGTCATGGAGAATTACGTCATTGTTATAGGAGAATGACATCATTGTTATAGGAGAATGACGTCATTGTCATAGGAGAATGACGTTATTGTCATAGGAGAATGACCTCATTGTTATAGGAGAATGACATCGTTGTCGTAAAAGAATGACGTCATTTTCATGGGAGAATGACGTAATTGTTATAGGAGAATGACATTGTTAGGAGAATGACGTCATTGTCATAGGCGAATGACCTCATTGTTATAGGAGAATGACATCTTGTCATAGAAGAATGACGTCACTGTCATAAGAGAATGACGTCATTGTCATAAGAGAATGACGTCATTGTCATAAGAGAATGACGTCATTGTAATAAGAGAATGACATTGTCATAAGAGAATGACGTCATTGTCATAAAAGAATGACGTCATTGCCAGCTATCTTAGTGTATTGATGTCTTATACTGTAGTTATTGTGTGTTTTTAGGATGTTGCTCAATGGCTTGGTGCGCAAGCTACAGGATTATTTAATTTTCATCCCAATGTCAGACCAGTGCCTCTGGAGTTACATATCCAGGTGAATAGAGCTAGGAATACTCAATAATATTATTACAACTTGCATTGTATTGTATTTGAAATAAAACAATTGTTGACTAAGTTTGTTTTTTTAAAAACAGGGCTTTACAATAACTCACACTGGTTCTCGTTTGATTGCCATGGCTAAACCAATCTACCAAGCTATCATGAGACACTCACCTAAGAAACCTGTTATAGTGTTTGTTCCTTCAAGAAGAAATACCAAACTGACAGCTCTTGATCTACTCACGTTCTGCGGCGCAGATAATGAAGCTCAGAGGTAAGACAGAAGCTGTTGGGTACAAGAGATATACCGTACCTGTTGCAACAGGTTTCCATGAATGTTGTTTGTGGTTTTTAGTTGAGTTTGTAACGTGCTAACGTCAGTTTCTTGTTTTCTGTTCAGGTTTTTACATTGTACTGAAGAAGATCTCAAGCCATTTACTAGCCGTCTTACTGACAAGGTTAGCCAATAACCTAGTACTGGTCTCCATGGTGGTGGTGGTGGTGGTCATGGTGATGAGAGTGATAATAATGGCGGTCATGGGAGCACGGGTGGCGTGTGCTAATAGGGCGCTGCCTCTCACCAAAAGTTAAGCCCGGTTAGACGGGGTTAGTATGGATGGGCGACCGTCTGGGAATAACTCCGTTCTCGGGGTGATGACTCATGTGAGTAGAGTTTAGTTGGTCTCTCCTGTGCTTCGAGGGTTTTTCGCCGGGTTCTCCGGTTTTCCTCCCTCCGTAAAATCAACACCTATAGGTATTAGCTGTAAATGGAGGACCCCACTAGCTCTGCTGAAAAACTTACCCTCCTTAAATAAAAGAATAATTATTATAATAATAATCGTGGTGGTGGTGGTGGTGATGATGGTGGTGGTGGTGGTGGTGATGATGATGGTGGTTTTGATGATAATCATGGTGGTAGCATTGATGGTCGTAAGGTGTTTTTAGAGGTGATGATGGTACAGATGTAAAGTAGTTTTTGTTATTTTGAATAGTGAAATATTTTGTTAATCGTTTTGATCTTTTCTTTCACGCAGACGCTGAAAGAAACGTTGACCTATGGTGTAGCTTTTCTTCACGAAGGATTGTCAGATTCAGAAGTTAAGATTGTCGAACAGTTGTTTGTTTCTGGCGCTGTGCAGGTCAGTGAGGAGTTGCATCAAAGACATTATTCACTGCCGTGATAGTGTGTGGCGTTTTGTGTCATTACGCAATGCTATAAGCTGTAAATTTCGGATGTTGTGTAACTTTGGGAGCTGCTGACATCGTAGTTGCCAACGGAATGTTGTTTTCGTTTTGTGATGTCGAAAAGATCACAAAACAAGAAAAAGAATTACCAACTAGAAATAATCCATTACGTTGCGAAGCTAAGTTAGGGAACATTTGGAAAGAAACTGCATAATTCTAACCATAATACATTTGTTGTTTGTCTAGGTCCTTGTGGTATCTCGTAATCTTTGCTGGGCCATTAGTGTTAACGCACACTTGGTCATAATCATGGACACACAGTACTATGAAGGCAAAATACACGCGTGAGTATGACATCACTTTCTCGATCCTCGTGGAAAAACAGCTAGAGCATGCAGACTGATGTAATTTAATGTTTTGTTTTCTAGTTATGTTGATTACCCTATTACAGACATTCTCCAAATGGTGGGTAAGGCCAACAGACCTCTTGTCGATGATGTTGGTAAAGCTGTTATCCTCTGTCAAGGTTCAAAGAAAGAATTCTTTAAGAAGTTTCTTTATGAACCATTACCTATTGAGGTAAGAACGGAACACTATCTGACAAACCCCCCTCCCCCACTGGACTTCTATGCGGAGAGACAGACTTGATCCGAGTCTGTTGTGATCACCTACTGGTCGTCACTATAAAAGCATGACTCGAAAAGACCCTCCCAATCTTTCCGCGGGTTTTCCAAAATATATCGTCAAATATGTTTTTCCAAAAAGCTAGGCGGCAAACCAGATTCCTGACTAGGGTTACGGTTTTTTGTTGTGGTTGGGTTATCTCCAGAAGATTGCTAAAATCTTGAGACTCACTGATGATGCTTGACGACAAATTTGGAAAAGCATATTCGCCGACATATTTTGGAAAAGCTGCCTAAAGACTGGACTTCAGTCCTTCCTTTTAACGACGATCCACTTGTCAAGAAGAGAGCCTAGGAGTTACTATTTCTTGTGTTTCATATATTTTTAATTATGACATACTGAGTTTGATGTGTTGCTTTTCTCTGTTTTAGTCCCATTTAGATCATTGTTTGCATGATCATTTCAATGCTGAGGTGGTTACCAAGACAATTGAAAACAAACAAGATGCTGTGGATTATCTGACGTGGACGTTCTTGTACCGCAGGATGACTCAAAACCCGAATTATTACAACTTACAAGGTGCTGTGTCTGTCTCTGCGTGCGTGCGTGCGTGCGTGCGTGCGTGCGTTGTGTGTGTGTGTCTGTCTGTCTGTCCGTCCGTCCGTCCGTCCGTCCGTCCGTCCGTCCGTCCGTCCGTCCGTCCGTCCGTCCGTCCGTCCGTCCGTCCGTCCGTCCGTCCGTCTGTCTGTCTGTCTGTCTGTCTGTCTGTCTGTCTGTCTGTCTGTCTGTGTCCGTCTGTCCGTCCGTCCGCCTGTCTGTCTGTCTGTCTGTCTGTCTGTCTGTCTGTCTGTCTGTCTGTCTGTCTGTCTGTCTGTCTGTCTGTCTGTCTGTCTGTCTGTCTGTCTGTCTGTCTATCTATCTGTACGTTGCTTCTATCTGTGTTTGTGTGTGTCTCTATACTATTGAGTTTGTGTCTGGTTATCGTTTCGCTGCTCATATTTGTTTTCCTTGTGTCTTTACTTCTACTTTTGTCTGATCTCATGTCTGTTCTTGTATTATATTTATTTTAGGATACTTTATTTATTTTCTTAAATCTCTTCGCTTATTATTTCCTTGTTTGTGTCAAATTATATTTAGGTGTCACACATCGTCATCTGTCAGATCACATGTCTGAGTTAGTAGAAAACACCTTAAACGATTTGGAACAATCCAAGGTAGGTTAAAATATACTAAACGAAGTTGTATCTGAATTATATATTTCCATACAAAACTTCAAATATTTTATTAATCCCTTCTTGTTTGAAGAAAATATTTACAGTAGTCTGGATTTCACCACAGAGTAAAATATAGAAAATACTTTGATTAGAATGGAGTAAAGTTTCATCCTTATTTCATTTTCTATTACAGTGTATTTCCATTGAAGATGATGTGGATGTATCTCCTCTCAACCTGGGCATGATTTCAGCTTATTATTACATCAATTACACAACAATTGGTAAGTAGAAAAATCGCATGATGTGTGTGCTCCGAAGTGTAAAAGTATAATTCGCAAATATTGAACGGTTGGTGTACTGCCAAAATAGTTGGAATCAACGTTTCTTTTTGACGAAAGACGTTAATCAATATTTTGGCAGCACAACAACTTTTCAATCAATACGTTTAAAAATCAGAGTAACTAAAAAGTGAAAACGGCAAGAAATTATATATATGAAAAGTAAAAAGTGAAAACGGCAAGAAATTATATATATGAAAAGTTTTCATATATATAATTTCTTGCCGTTTTCACTTTTTAGTTACTCTGATTTTTAAACGTATTGATTTGTTGCTTTCCTTTTTCGTTAGAACTGTTCAGTGTGTCGTTAAACAACAAGACCAAACTCAAAGGATTAATTGAGATCATTGCATCTGCTTATGAATACGAGAACCTTCCCATAAGACACCACGAGGACACTACTCTGAAACAGGTTTGGTTATTATTGATAAAGAACATTTGAACCTTCTCTGTTGTAATTATGTAGAAATCGACCAAAAACGGGCAGTATTAGCATGGAATATAGGCAGAATTTGAACTCAGTTTACTCATTGATTCTTTACGGATGGTTATCACTGGAAATGGAATTAGAATGCCACTGGGAGATAATAAGGAGGACACGAGACCGCTGGGATTTTAAGATGTGTTGTTAATCGGGGTGGGATTTACTAATAGCTATACGTTGGGAGATGGCATCAAGACTCCCCATACAGGACTCTTTTAAGCCGGTTTTCCACTGGGCGACTTTTCTCGCGCGAAGCGACTTTTTCTTTTGTCTCGCAAGCTCTCGAGTGGAACTAATTAGCCAAGACAAAAGAAAAATGTCGAGTCGGTCGACAAGTGTCGCCAAGTAGAAGACCGCCTTTAAGCCGGTTTTCCACTAGGCGACTTTTTGCGCGCGAAGCGACTTTTTCTTTTGTCTCATGAGCTCTGAGCTGGAACTAATCAAAAATCTATTGAATTCGAACAAAGAAAGTCGCTTCGCGCGAAAAAAATCGCCAAGTGGAAAACCGGCTTAAGGTAAGGGTTCTACCCATAACTAACGTTAATTTTTTTTCCCTTCAGTTATCATCGCGAGTTCCTCACAAGATTGCGAACCAAAAGTTCAATGACCCACACGTGAAAGCCAACCTTCTAATGCAGGCTCATCTGTCGCGTCTCCAGTTGTCAGCGGAGTTACAATCCGATACTGAAAACATTTTAGCAAAGGTGAGAGTCAATGCATTGAAACAATGCATCGAGTAAAGGATTTTGATTCTAATCTGTTTTTCTGTTATTTTAGGCGATGCGTTTGATTCAAGCATGTGTGGACGTCGTGAGTAGTAATGGATGGCTCTCTCCAGCCTTAGCAGCCATGGAGTTGGCTCAGATGGTAAGTGGACCAGCGGTTACTTATGTACGTCTGATAAGTGCTTCATGTAGGTCCACATAATGGTTTGCATATATACATATACCAGTGCTTGTAAGATAAGTGGTTGTCTATGGCAGTGCTAACACTAAGCTTAATCCTAACACTAATCTTAAAATCAATCTTAACCTTATAGTCAGTTTCCGCTTTGCTTTTGAAATTCGTTTGTCAACATTTGTTCATTGTGAAGTTCTAATTAATTAATAAGCTTTGAATTGAATTCCTTTGGTGAAATCACGGAGTAGAAGATTATTTGTTGTATAGTGTTTGGTGGAAATGAAGAATAATAGATACTTGGTTAAACAGAAACAAATTGCCGACTTAAATTTGTATCTACCTCGCAATGTAGTTCTGAACATTGCAACGTAAGTTAGGAATGTTTATTTCAATTATACTTTTCGGATTTCAAAAGCAAGCTGAAACTGACTGTAATCCTAACACTAATCTACATCAATGTTAACCTTAATCCTAAGCCCAAACTAATCTGTGGACTTAACATGAAGTACATGAAGTACTTACGGTACCTCTTTTTTGAATTCTGATTACCATAAAATAAACTAATAAAGAAAAACTACCATGCTTTTTCGTTCAGGCGACTCAAGCAATGTGGAGCAAGGATTCGTACTTAAAACAAATTCCTCATTTTAGTGGTGATTTAATCAAACGCTTCACAGAGAAGGTACGAGTATGCTTCATCAAGTGTAAGGCTACTCAGCTAGGAGCAGTATTATTTACTGGTGTTTGATGGTGATGATGGTGATGATGGTGATGATGATGGTGACGATGATGACGATGATGACGATGGTGATGATGGTGATAATGGTGATGATGGTGATGATGGTGATGATGGTGATGATGGTGATGATGGTAGTGGTGATGATGGTGATGATGGTGATGATGGTGATGGTGATGATGGTGATGATGGTGTTTGATGGTGATGATGGTGATGATGGTGTTTGATGGTGATGATGGTGATGATGGTGATGTTTATATTTCCAGGGAGTCGAGAGTGTGTTTGATGTCATGGAGTTGGAAGACGAAGAAAGAACTAAACTTTTAAAAATGGAAGACAGTCAAATGGCGGTTGGTATTTTTATTTATTTAATTCTCACTACTACTGCAGTGTCTGGCTACTAGTAGTGTTCGGCTGCTGTATGTAACGGACGTTTGGTAGACGTTCATCAATCTCAAATACTCAGAAAATATTTTTGAACGACTGAACCACAGACAGGGTTCAAACATGCAATCTTTCTAATCTCTGGTTAGACGCTCTAACCTTCTAATGAGCAGTTAGAACGTTGCCAAACGTCTGTTATACATTCCACTAAACTTGCACATGCACCGCATGTACACACAGGCTTGGACTGGCCATTGTGCCATATCACCATAGAACAATAGCTGAGTATTGTAGAAGAGTGCCTGCCCGTTGTTCTAAGGCAAGATTTAGTGTTCTCTACTCTGTGGATTGAACCTTGGTGATCTAATTCATTTTATAGGACGTGGCAAGGTTTTGCAATCGTTATCCAAATATTGAATTATCCTACGAGGTTGAAGACAAGGATGGTATCAAAGCGTAAGTACCACGCAGAAAAAAAGGACTGGAGCTAGCGATGCTATCCACTCCTTCCGATCTTTGCCTCATTTTAATGTCTTCCGTAAGAAAGATGACCCCACATGCTAGAAGGGTTTTCCTACCATTGCTTGGCCGCTTGCCTTTCACCCCCAATGAGGCTCACTCCTTGATGGAACTAATTCGTAGAATTAACTGAGGAAACTATGGTGTTGATTTTATGAAGGGAGGAAAACCAGAGAACCTGGTGAGAACCAACAACTCTGCTAGCATGAAGCTAAGGTGGTCACCCTTCCAAGTACTAACCCCAATTCAACCTGGCTTAACTTCAGTGGTGAGAGGCAGCGGGTTAACGGCTTGTGTCACCCATGCTTCCAATAAGACAAGATGTTAGGAGTGATAACGAACATTTTCAATGTTTGTTTAATTTTTCTAGGGGTTGGCCTGTGGTTGTCCTTGTCGACTTAGAAAGAGAAGATGAGCAGACTGGATCAGTTATTGCACCATTCTTCCCTGGGAAACGAGAAGAAGGTTGGTGGCTGGTTATTGGAGACTCCAAGGCTAACAGGTTTGTGATGATGTCATTTTCACTCTTTCTACTCTTCCCTCCCCATTCCTCCACATCATTCTTAACCTTCTCCATTTTACATGCACTGTCATCTCAGTCCTATCAGTCTATCACACTCCTGTCCATGCACAGCAACACAAATTGCTTAGAGCAAAGTGAAAAGATGGTAAACTGCCGAGAATAGTTTTGATAACGAAATACTGACGTTTCGAGCCGAGCTCTTACTCTGATGAAGGGCTACGCTTGAAACGTCAGTATTTCGTTATTAAAACTATTCTCAGCAGTTTACCATCTTTTCACTTTGCTCTATCCAAAACACTGCCTACACAACACTCTACTTTTTACTCTGATGAAGGGCTCCGCGCGAAACGTCAGTATTTCGTTATCAAAACTATTCTCAGCAGTTTACCATCTTTTCACTTTACTCTATCAAAAACACTGCCTACACAACACTCTACTTTTTACTCTGATGAAGGGCTCTGCTTGAAACGTCAGTATTTCGTTATCAAAACTATTCTCAGCAGTTTACCATCTTTTCACTTTGCTCTATCTAAAACACTGCCTACACAACACTCTAATTTTTAATACTATAATTTGTTGTTTCCATGTTTTTCTTTATCTTAGTTTGATTTCCATCAAAAGATTGACACTACAACAGAAAGCACGAGTTAAACTGGACTTTGTTGCTCCGTCTCAAACTGGAAGCCATTCGTATGTCTTGTACTTCATGTGTGATGCTTATCTTGGCTGTGACCAAGAATACACCTTCAAAATTGATGTCAAAGAACCACCAAGTGATGAAGAAAGCGAAGAAAGTTCATAAATCGTGTTTTTTTAATCCTTTTTTTTCTTCCCAACACTCCTTGTAATATTTCGGTACTGTTTTAATGGCATTCACTAGCATTGTTTCCTTTTCAAGCTTTTTTTTTTATTGGTATACCAGCTGGGAAACTAGCATTCAAACAAAATCTCAGCATTCCATTATCAATGAGTGATGTTATCTATACTTGAAGATGGAGGAAACATTTTCGCGCCATGGCAGTTTTTTGAAAGCTTTTTCTTTTTCAAGTATGACACTTTTGATTGTAAAAATAGATTTTTAGTGCACTCTCTCTCGCTTACATAATTATTATTATAGCTGATCGAGGGATACCCCTCTCACATTAGAGAGGTGTCCAATGACATAGGCGTAGAGTTTTGTTTTCGTCTAGGGGGGTTGAAGTGTTGAACAGGGCCTTTCTAAGAGTTTTCCCGGGGGGGGGGTACAAAAAGGGACTCTTAGGGGCATGCCCCAGAAATGTTTGAAATCTAGAGTCTTGTAAATGCCATTTCCTGCATTCTGAGGGGTGATTTTTAAGAACACTGAAGGTCATGAAATGTCATAAAAATTAGTTAAAATACAACACATTTCAACAATTTTCCGATGTTATGTTTACTGGGTTGACTTATCACTGTATATGGGTGCTTTTGGTTGACAGGAATGAGGCTGTAACAGTTACTTTAGCCTAACAAGTAACCTATAATTTGTGAATGGTGATTGATGAGTCAGTTGCTGCAAAATTTCTGGGAGCCCCCCTATTGAGATTTCTCTGGGGGCTAAAGCCCCTCAGCCCTCCCCCCCCCCCCCCCCCCCATACTCTACGCCTATGTCCAATGATAAAATACAATGCACCCTCCTTCTGTTGCAGCACATTTGGCTCTGTAATCTGAGTATCTTAAGAATCTGGCAATAGTGAAACTACAATCTCGGACAAAAATATTGGGACACTTCAGCCTTTCCCCCTCTCCCCCTATTCAATGTTGTTCACTGTTAGTGTGTGTTTTTGATGTTTTTTTATTCCAGTTGATAAACACGCGAAATATTTCAACATTGAATAGGGGCATGGGGGTTGAAGACGAAAAATCTCAAGTGTCCCAACGATTAATGTCTGAGGTTGTATAAGTAGGATATAAATAATTTGACGTACTGACTGTGTGCATAGAGAGAGATTAACCAACGGTTAACCCTTTCCTTCAACGATAATTCCACATTACCAGTGGTCCGTACGATGAACATTAGTGTATATTAAAGTTAATGTTAAGTAGAACTTATTTGCTATATTCAGCTCTATTTTATTGCTAAAACAAAGGTTTGAGGCAAGATTTTAAAGGTTAATCGTCATTGTTAAATGAAAGAGTATTTAATAGTTAACTATTATCTTGAGAGAGACGATTAACCAATATGTGTAGTGACTAAAAAGTACTATTACCCGCATGGCTTCCCTATACTTCACTAATTGCTACAATTGGGTTCAAAGTTTTATCATAATTAAGAAAGACGCCAAGAAATGAAAGAAATCACGTCGAAATTGCAGTCCGAAAAGGTTATTCGTGAGGGTTAATCGTTTAATTTGTCTACACCGGAAGTTTATTCATCATGGTCACTTTAACAAGTGCAAAACACTAGAAGTACACTTCGCAGTTTCAACGAATTGTTTGAAGAGTGTAATCGATAACATCTGCAAATTGTCGGTAGGTTTATATTTGGGATCCTGATAATGAGTTTTGGGATGATTTTGACCCGTTTTCTGTTAAGAGTGAAGAAGTGCTTTTAAGATAAAAATGACATGCTTTTGTATGTTATAATTGAAAGCCTGATAACATTCGAAGGAGATCGTTGTTTGGTTTGCAAAGCACAATTTGGTATTTTATTCGATTTCCTTTATTTGCAATAACATAGTTCACGCGTGTATTCATGCATGCGATTAAATTCCTTTCGGATCGATTTTATTGTGTTTATCACTCTTGCTTGAAACTCCTCGAAGCACTCTGGTGATTTTCTGTGATATCGCATTTTGCCTCAAGATTTTGGATGTCAGATTGAACAGATTTTCAATAGGGTTTAAGTCTGGACTTCGTTCAGGTATTCTTAAAAATTCACATTGTGCACGTGACATGGCTCTGCCTTTCTTTGCGAACGAGTTTTGAGAGCCTCGAGTGCCTCGTTCTTCCTTGCTTATTCGGAGAACGCTTCCACGCGAAACATCGCAGAGTTCTGCGACCCTGCGAAAGGATATTAAATAATGTACTCGCGCACGAGTATCGCTGTTCATACGAGATTTTTACACCATTGTGTTTAAAACTCCTTTCTGTTGTAACTGATATAACGAAATAGTATGATGACTGTTCTTAAATAGTGTATGAGAATTAAACTACATGTTTCGTAGATTAATGTAGAAAGTTGTTTATCACATATGTTTCTTTATCATGAATTGAACACGCGCAATCGCCATAATTAAGATACGGCGAACGCGAACATTTCGAAACACGAAACGTCAACAAGTTTTCGAGAGGATTCTTAAGTATGTATACAATACAATCTCGGACAAAAATATTGGGACACTTCAGCCTTTCCCCCTCTCCCCCTATTCAATGTTGTTCACTAGTGTCTGTTAGTGTGTGTTTTTGATGTTTTTTTATTCCAGTTGATAAACACGCGAAATATTTGAACATTGAATAGGGGCATGGGGTTGAAGACGAAAAATCTCAAGTGTCCCAACGATTAATGTCTGAGGTTGTAGCTCACTGATATTTGAGAATTTCTATTATGATGTGGTGGTATCTTTGAACTCATTTGGTGAATCAGTTTGGTCGTTTTAATGCAAATGGCTTCCTTTTCTATTTATGCTCAAATTTTGGCTTTCTCAAACCATAGCAGGGGCAGACTGACCACATTTGAAAATCATCTCAGAATGCATGAAATAGTGGGGAGCATGCCCCTGAACCCCCTAAATGTGCCTCTCCACTTCCAACAATCCTGATGGTGGGCCACTTCCATGATACTTCCCAGTAAACATTTTGAGCCCAGGCTCTGAGGGGGGGGGGGGTGGGGGAAGGAGGGTAGCAAACTCCTCAGGGGGGGCTAGCTCCTCCCTTACACCCCACCCCACAGGGAGAGCGGGTTCACCGGCTATCAAACCAAAATATGTAGATGCCAAACAATGTTAAAATATATAATTAAACATAAGTACTGTATGTCATTCACTTTTGACTCTCCTCTACAACTTTGCCACTTTTTCTAAGCCTTGAAAAAACGAACTTCTGTAGTTATTTGTTGAATCTAACAGCCAAACCATACCCTGCCACTTCCCACTTATCCACCTTGTATCCTTGTGTGCCCCCATTATCCCTAACAGCTTCAGTATTCATACTCTCATTAGTACATTAATACATCAAAAAATTGACAACAGTAAGAGTATTTGCCATTGAGTGCTTAATCTTTCTTCAAACAAATTTCTAAAAAGTTCTCAAGAAGTTCAATATATTCTTTTGGGTACTTCATGTAGTGTGTTACATGTGTTGAATCTTCCCAGCACTTGTCAGTTACATTCACCCCTCGAGACTTGCGACAAGCAATATGTTCCTCAATCCCTTCATAACTTGCAAAGTTGTCTCCCTTGGAATACAAGAAAAGCTCTGGACCACGTAATGGCATGTTTCCTAAGTCTTTAAAAAACCTTTTCACTGTTTTACTGCTTTTGACCCTAATTGGAATGAGAACACCCAAGGTATACCACACCAACGAGCGAATAACTGGATTCCTGATTCTTTCAGTAACACTTATTTGTACTTTTTGGATAGTTTCCATGCCAGGTTTAACTGGACAGCTATCAAATATTGATCCAACCACCTTGAATGCATTAAAATTCTGTTGACCAGCAGTTGTCAAGGCTTCCATAAGGTGAAAATAAACTGCGCAACCACCATTACTAAATGAATATAAAACAACAGGATTGCCTTTCTCTGCTGTGAGATCTTTTATAAGATCAATAATATAAAAACTGATTGTCTTCACTTTGCTGCCAGTCCTAAGGAATGTGTTAAATGAATTGGTTGGAAGACAGATGGTAGACCAATCTTTGTTTTCAAATAACTCGCTGTATTTTTGTAAATGCTTCACTCTGCAATCATTCCAGCCAAGAATGACGACCAAAGGTTTAGATGTATTTGCCTTTGTCACAATTGCTCCATATTTTACCTTTTCGATGGTTGAATTTGTTCTGGTTGTAGTTGCCAGGCAGTGTGGTAGTTTTAAACTGGATCTTGGAAAATATTTAAACCAATTACAAGCCTGACGTGCTGAGAACATTTCAACACAGATATCACAATTACTAAAATATGAATTTAGTTTTCTTGCAGAACTTTGAGACAGTCAAAACTGGTATTAATTATTAACCAGATCCACCACACAAGTTGTGGCGTTGTGCAGGATCTACGCATGCGTGAACGTGGCAAGTGTTCATATATAAGACTGGGATCTAATGAGTTGTAAGAGAAAGTCCTGGGGATGAGCTTGGATTAAAAATGGCGGACGAAACAGAAGACTCTTCAAAATATGATAAAGAAGGTAAAACAATACAGTTTATTTACGATAGAATACGTATTTTAGTAATAGGAAAACAATATGTACATGATGATGAATTATTGGCGAACAGAGTACAAAATAACGGCACTAACAGTGAATTTACTAGTGAAGATATACATGAGTGATGAGTATATTTTTACTGGCATTCGGTATAAATTCTAATTGAGACTTTTCATGTTTCAATTTAACATGAAGAGGGTCAGAATATAAAAAACATTGAAGAAATGAACACAGTGTATATTGTATTAATTGAAGATATTGTCTTGTTTTAAATACTGTACAAATAATATCAGACAATATTACTTGCTAAAGCCTCGGTTAAAGCTGCGCCTGTGGCCGCGGAAATGATTGTGCAAAACTAAAAAAGTAAAGAGCTGTGTATGTAGTGTTTTAGATAGAGCAAAGTGAAAAGACGATAAACTGTTGAGAATAGTTTTGATATCTGATGAAGGGCTGTGCTTGAAACATCAGTATTTCATTATCAAAACTATTTGGTGTTCAGACTGAGTGCCCATGCCCAGGCACCAGTCTGAATATCGTACCCAAGGGGAAAACCAGGCACAGTACCACAGAATAGTAATACAACCAGAAGTCCAACTCGCGTCGGAACCTTTGAAGTTTATATCCTTGCGCATCTTGATTCCACACCATCCCATGCCATCCTGGCAAGTTCCCCCAGCAGTTTGGACCTTCAAAAGAAGGTTAAAACTGCCGGGGGAACTTGCCAGGATGGTGTAGGACATTGCGTAGAATCACATAGGATGGCATCGGATGGTGTAAAATATCGCGCCTGCGCATTGAAGAAATGCGGACAAGTTTTCACTCGAGTTGGACTTCTAGTTGTATTACTATTCTGTGACAGTACCTAGGCATGGACACTACCTCAAGAGGTAGTACCCAGGCATGAGCACCAATCTGAACAGGATTTTTACAGTGCCCCAGCACTTTTAATCAAAACAACATACATAAACTGAGCCAACAACATACATTTGTAATAGGAACAAACAGTGGAAACACATTGACAAAATATATTTTGGCACCAAGAAGCATCCAGTGTTTGGGTATGCATCTGAACACCAGTGCATTTAGTGCCTGTTCCCAGGCACTCTGTCTGAACGCTGACTTATTGAGGTTACATTATTTATCCAGACAGACAGGCCTGGGCAGGTGACACCAATATTCTGAAATGTCCCCTTTGTAATTTTC
Source organism: Corallium rubrum (assembly GCA_964035015.1). Classification (NCBI taxonomy): domain Eukaryota; kingdom Metazoa; phylum Cnidaria; class Anthozoa; order Scleralcyonacea; family Coralliidae; genus Corallium; species Corallium rubrum. The sequence continues at coordinate 6,308,822 of OZ036007.1, read as the reverse complement.
ATGCCCCTTTTTTTAAAACACATTGAATAGTCGAGTCTTACTTAGTCTTCACTCTGATTGTTGTTGCCATGGCTAGTTCCCAAATCTCTTGCAATGTTTACTCTAGCAAGTTCACACATGCACAAACATTTGGCAGTGGTGTATCTGGAGGGGACCTCTATGGTTCATCAGGTCCTATTATAAATTTCCATACATCAAGCGGATACATCTTTAGAAGAGGTAATGCTTGGGGGCCTCTATGGACGAGTTGTGGTGGCGGAGTTGCAATGAAAGTCCTGGGGATGAGTTTGTTTTCAAGATGGCGGACGAGAAGAAGGGCAAAGTGGAAAATGTTGTTAATAAAGGCGGTCAAAATGTACAAATAAGATCGACTCTCGCTTCGAGAATGATTAATCCTGAGCTATTTATTCGTCCTGTAAGTATCTGACGATGTAAGTTTGATATAAAATGAATTTAGACCTTGATTTTGGCGTTGTATTAATGTACATGCACCTCAACACATGAAACATAAGATTATTAACGACTTGTGTTCATATTTTGGGAGAATAATACGTTAGCTTTGCAGTGGGATGTTATGGAATACATGTATATGGAATTCGAGAAAAAATAATAGGTTATTTTGGCTGACTCTGGCAGGAAAATGGTTGATAATAATGTTAAAATTTATTAATATTGGAATTATTTTAGAACAAAGTTGTGATGGGTGTTGGTGTGATAATGATTACTGGTTGTGTTATATGTCTTGCGTTGATGAACTCTGACTCTGATGACAAATCAAATGTCAAGAAAAGAACAACAAGAACAGAGACAATAAGAAAAAGATCAAAATGGGACTGAGAGTTGAGGTCTGAGGAAATAGGAATTACTTTTGTTACTGGAAGCTCCTGGTTGGACCTAGCTTGCAAATATGAAGTGCACTCAACCTCTAAATTATTGAATAATGAAGAACTATCACACAAGGTTGCCAGGCTTCATTCAAAATGGCTGGATCAAGGATCAGACAAGTGACTAAAATACAGGAATGGCATTGACTTCATATTAGCCAGTTTGCAGAGTATGGCAGAACTCGACGAGATCTTGTGCGTGCAAAAAAAATTTTAGTGGCGTGCATCGCGTGCAAACGGACAGGTATCTTGGCAATAATCAACCAGCAACTTCTGAGTTTTGATGAAACATTTCTTGACTCAATGACTCTTGTCTCTTGAGTTGTGTCTAACGATTAAAATAAGTCTCAGAACAGAGCTAGGTTACAGAGCTTAGAGCAAGTAGTCGAGTACTTCATTTAACTTACTACAAAGTGGCATGTTGTATTTGGCCTGTACAATGTGACATTTTAGTGTGCAAAATGACGAAGCACAAAAAAAACTTGTGCGTGCACATGTCATACTCTGCAAACTGACATATTAGTCAATATTTTAAGAGGGGGGCTTTGGGATTTTTGGTATTGCAATACTGTGGTGTTTTCACCGTGTTGGTAATTTTGCAGCTTTGGTATAATGGTATTCGGTTTTATCTATCCAAGAAGCTCTGGTGTTCATTTAATTTTCAACATAGTGCTGCATTCTTTGACTTTTACAGTATTGCAGTAATGAGCTTTAAGAAAGACAAAGTCGATGACAGAATAGAGTGGAAAGAGGTGTTGAGATGACCTGACCCCCCTTGAGGGGACAAACAGGATGATGATGATCTTTAAGAAGCTTACTGGAGTAGGCGATCTTTGAAATGAAATATATCAAATATCTTTGTTACAATACAAACACACAGTTAAAATATACCCTTTGTTCATTTCTCTTATTAAACTGTAAAATTAATATAGTTACATAACATGCCTTTCAATATTATCATTATTATACATGTATAGGGATATTCACATCTGCCAGGAGGTTACTTTCACCTTGGTTCATTCCTTTATTTAAACATATATATTCCTAACGTTTACCCAAGAGCGTGCTCTTTGATCGAGGGGCTCACATAAGTCCTTTATTGTCTGGCAGTAAGACCAAAAATTATATAGATGGATGGAAGGGCTGGCCATAGACCAAGGACCAATCCATTGAATTTTGAAGAAATTACTGAAATTGCGAGAAAACACTCAGTCCCCCTTGCACAAATAGTTAATCATAGAAAAAGGATTTATCGGTCCATTTGCTGTTTATGCACTGAAAATATTATCAAGCAAGGAGCAAGGAGCAACCTTCCATTAATTTTAAAAATTACAATGTCATTAACTCACTGTCCAAAATCTATGAGTTACATCTGTTACTAAAACTTACTTTTCTAACTTGCAAAACAACTTTCCTAACTATAAAAAGCAACTTCTCTAATTAAAACACAGCTACACGCTGTAAAAACGCATAAATTACTATTTAAAAAAACTCTTAAAAATCTTTCATTTTTCTGCTTGCACTGCTCTGTATGTAAAACTAGGATGTGCGTTAAACGCGACACGTGTACCAGTTAAAATAGATTGTTTTAACCAGTGAATGGTTACTGTGGGAATAGAAAGTAGTCGAGCCTTCAGTATTGTACTGTGAGACACGTGACCACTCCCGACGACGATGACGTCACACATACAATCTTGGTTTTCGTATTGGAGTTGTTTCACAACATTGGTTGGTAGTTTGATGACAAGTTGACAACCAGCTGCACTCAATACTTTCCTCCATTTCGCTTTGAAGTCATCATCAGCAACAAGGTATACCTTTGAGAAAATAAAATAAAACATTTAGGGTCTACAGAAAGGTGTAGGATACCAAATGTTCGCTGTCGTCAGGCGTAGCATCAGATACTACCAAAATCAGTAGTGTCTTTAACGGAAGAAAAAAGGTTGTTTAGAAGGCGGCCAAACGTTTATGTTTTGTGACGTCAACGGCTCAGGAATGCAGCGTGGCGTGTGAACGAATTCAACGAAATCAACGAATTCTGTTGAACAAGATGTTTTTTGAATGGCGTGTACTACAGTATCACATTCATTTTACACTACGTTCAAAATTAACATCTTATTCAACTAATTTGTCTATTTTGTTGAATTCGTTCACACGCCACGCGGCATTCGCGAGCCATTGACGTCACAAAACATAAACGTTTGGCCGCCTTCCAGACAACCTTTTTTCTTCCGGAAAAGACATCGGGAAGCACGGGTGGCGTGTGCTTTTAGGGCGCTGCCTCTCACTGCTGTAGTTAAGCCCATTGGACGGGGTTAGTACTTGGATGGGTGACCGTCTGGGAATAGCCCCGTTCTCGAACTTAAATTTCACGTGAGTAGAGTTTAGTTGGTCTCTCCTGTGCTTCGAGGGTTTTTCGCAGGGTTCTGCGGTTTTCCTCCCTCCTTAAAATCAACACTTGAGTCTTAGATTATGTCGTGCACTTTAATCATGAGCCTCTGGCTCGGATGATTGGGCGACCACATCCTGTGTTTACGACGTTAAATAAATCACTACTCACTACTCTACTGATTTTGGTAGTATAAAATGATGGGCTCCGCTTGAAACGTCAGAATTTCGTCATCAAAACCAATCTTGGCAGTTTTCACTTTGCTCTATCTGGAACACTGCCCACACAGCACTATACTTTTTTTTGTGCAATACCCTGGTTGCTTATGCGCGTTTTCATTGGTTGTTGGCCATGATCTACACGCGTAAAAATCTCGCAAGTTGTTACAGCATTGTTGCCTGAACAATGCTGTAACAACTTGTTGACATATGTGAACAACATTGATAAATGAACAACATTGTTCATCATTGTTTCAACAAGTTGTTACTGCTTGATGAAACAACAACCGTTGTTCACGCATGTTGTAACAACCGAAGAACGTGTTGATACATCAACCATGTTCACCATTGTTGTAACATTGTTGTTCATCGTTGTTATTTCGTCATGCTGTTACAACATGTTGTATCATGTGCAAACAACGTTGGCTATAAAAATGTGCTGTTGGAACAACTTGTTCATGACTGTTGATTTATCCGTGAACAAGTTGTTCGAACCATAAGTGAACAACTTGTTGACAACTTGTTCACGCCTGTTGACAACCGTGAAAACGTTGTGCGTTTTTACGCGTGTGTTAGAGGACAGACACGTCAGATCACGTCAGCTGACTTGCTTTTTCCTTTCTTCATGTCCCAAAATCCGGCAAGAGTTTCGATGAAAACATTTTAAATTTTTGTATTGTATAAAACAAATAGATTCCATTTTTTGTTGTCTGTTCAGTTATAGATGCACAGAAGACGTCACAGCGTGGTAAGAACGCCCGCATCTTGACTGCGTCTCGTGGGCCACTTTTTTGTTCTTACCACGTTGTGACGTCATCTGTGCATCTATAACTGAACAGACAACGGCAAAATGGAATCTATTTGTTCAATACATATTTGGATATTTTGCGGTCTACTGTTTTTCCTACCTTCATTCCTCGCAAGGCACCAATGCATTTCTGTTTCTCTACCAGTCCTCCTGTTATGAGATCTCGTCCAGCGGGCAACAAGTAGTTTTCATAATCAATTAATTTGTTGGCATTACAGCAATCTCGTACCCAGACATGAGACAAGCACGGCACTCCAGCTACAAGTGCATAGAAATATTTCACTGTCGTTTGACACGAGTTAGAGATCAAAATATACGATACCTCACTGCTTGAATTTTCCTTGAAATTGTCAAGGATGACTCCACCTCCAACCTTAATCTGTCGATTAATTTGACTTCGGTTAAAGGTAGTATTTTCCTCTCTGGGACTGTTCTCGTCTCCTTCCGACGCATGGATGACGTCACTTCCAGTAATGACAAACCCATAGCCCCGGAAGAGGTCTGTATTGGTTGGCATGATCAAGTTTTCGTCGTTGCCTTGGGAGTCCTTTCGAGTGGTTAACTTTCTGGGTGACGTTCTCGTCGGGATTGACTCTGCTTTGTTCAGAGCTGTACACAGACGTTGCCGTACCTTCCCTGTACGTCTCCCTGCATGTACCCCCGTGTCCTTGTTACCATTCTGGTTCCTCACTTCTTTTGCTGTCGACTTATGGCTAGACTTTGGTGTTTCTGATGAACTAAGGCTTTGAGGTTTTGTCTCAGAATTTCTGGGCGATGGTTTTTTGGCAAAGTCTTTTCCATCGCCGTCGTTTTGTTTCGTAACTTTATCGTGAGACTTCCGTGATGAACTAGCGGCCTTGTCTTGAGACGTTCGCAACTTTTTCGTTGCCTTCTCGGGAGACGTTCGTGATTTACTCGTAGGTTTCTCGAGAGACGTTCGTGATTTACTCGTAGCTTTCTCGAGAGACGTTCGTGATTTACTCGTAGCTTTCTCGAGAGACGTTCGTGATGTACTCGTAGCTTTTTCGGGCGAAGTCGTCGACACATTTGGTCGTTGAGCAGAGCTCTTGCGAGGCGAGGAGCGCACGGCATCAGTTTGTTCCAAGCTGGTCATAACTCGGGAAGAACCGGAAGAACTGATCGGGCTTGCTTGACTGGTTCTACCGCCACCGCTCTTACTATGGTTAGAACTTTCCAACGAGAGAAAAATGGTGGCCTGTTCCACATCCAGAATAACTCTGCTTCGTGGACACTTATGTACATTGCCGTCTTCTTGAACTACCTTGTAGCCCTTTTCATTACGAGTTTGATAAAATCCACGAATAACACCGTTGTCATAGCAATCCTCATGCTCCTGGCGAAACATCACGGGCTGATCACGTGGCAAGTAGTCAACGACCAATAGATCTTGTCTGCGTATAAAGCGGGAATCACCATCATCAAACACTACACGATATTTGGAGTCTGTTCCATTCTTTGATACTAAGGTACCTGGGTAATAATATTTATCAAACCACTTGGCTAAAACACGTGACCCTTCTTGAACAGTCTCCACTTCGCTGGTCACGTGATCCTCGGAACTCTTGCGTAGAGCCCGCTGTCGTCCAGCGGATACAGAACGTTTGTTCGTCCGTTGTGTTTTTGTCTCGGCTCCTGGGCGCTGACCACTGCCAGACGTCGTATTTTTCTTCGGATGAATAACTAAGTTTTCGTTGTTGTTTCTTGGGCTTGTTTCATCTGGAAGATCTTCAACTCTTACTCTTGGTTGTTCACTGTCACATGCTTTCGTAGCGTACGTTGGTTCTTCAAACTCGTGTGTAGTGACGCGTTTGAGAACCTCGCCATCATAGTTAGAATAAGTTGCCAGGATTTCTCTTTCGACCATCGTGGATGTTGTTGTTATGGTTCTAATTTTAAGAACCTTCCAGATCCCAGGTTTTGATTTGTTCATTTCTTTATCTGATTCAGGATCATCGACATCTAAAGAGGACGAATAAACTTATAAATACACCTTGTCTGTCTGTCTGTCTGTCTGTCTGTCTGTCTGTCTGTCTGTCTGTCTGTCTGTCTGTCTGTCTGTCTGTCTGTCTGTCTGTCTTCTCTGTCTGTCTCTGTCTGTCTGTCTGTCTCTGTCTGTCTGTCTGTCTCTGTCTGTCTGTCTCTGTCTGTCTGTCTGTCTGTCTGTCTGTCTGTCTGTCTGTCTGTCTGTCTGTCTGTCTGTCTGTCTGTCTGTCTGTCTGTCTCTGTCTGTCTGTCTGTCTGTCTCTGTCTGTCTGTCTGTCTCTGTCTGTCTCTGTCTGTCTGTCTGTCTGTCTGTCTGTCTGTCTGTCTGTCTGTCTGTCTGTCTGTCTGTCTGTCTGTCTGTCTGTCTGTCTGTCTGTCTGTCTGTCTGTCTGTCTGTCTGTCTGTCTCTGTCTGTCTGTCTCTGTCTGTCTGTCTCTGTCTGTCTGTCTGTCTGTCTGTCTGTCTGTCTGTCTGTCTGTCTGTCTGTCTGTCTGTCTGTCTGTCTGTCTGTCTGTCTGTCTGTCTGTCTGTCTGTCTCTGTCTGTCTGTCTGTCTGTCTCTGTCTGTCTGTCTCTGTCTGTCTGTCTGTCTGTCTGTCTGTCTGTCTGTCTGTCTGTCTGTCTGTCTGTCTGTCTGTCTGTCTGTCTGTCTGTCTGTCTGTCTGTCTGTCTGTCTGTCTGTCTGTCTGTCTGTCTGTCTGTCTGTCTGTCTGTCTGTCTGTCTGTCTCTGTCTGTCTGTCTGTCTGTCTCTGTCTGTCTGTCTGTCTCTGTCTGTCTGTCTGTCTGTCTGTCTGTCTGTCTGTCTGTCTGTCTGTCTGTCTGTCTGTCTGTCTTTCTGTGTGTGTGTGTGTGTGTGTGTGTGTGTCTGTCTGTCTGTCTGTCTGGCTTTCCGTGTGTGTGTGTGTGTGTGTGTGTGTGTGTGTGTGTGTGTGTCTTTCTCTGTGTCTGTGTCCGTCTTTTCTCATCCATACACTCTTTCATTCCTTTCTCTCCCTCGACCTTTTCCATCCCCTCACACCACCTACCAATAACTGCTCGGGGTTTAATATTTCCTTTCCTCCGCTTTCCAAGACATTCCTCCAAATCTCTATCATCGTTCAGTCTTCTTTTAGTACCAGCTCTTTCCTCGTTATTCCTTCCCAGGTCTTCATGCAGCGCCACATCTTTTCTCTCGTCTATCCTTCTTCGCTTTCCCAATGGCAGGTTATGAATTTCATCTCTAAATTCAAAGGGATCTTGTTCCTCGTCGAATTCCCTTACAGCAGAAGTTTGAAATCTTTCTCGGATATTTGTAAAAATAGATCGAGCTGGCTTGGCGATGACTTCAGTTCTTCGTTCAGCATCTGAAACCAAGTCTTCCTTTTGAAGATTAAATGCGACATCACTATCGACACCATCTTCGCTGTTTTCGTAGTAGGGGACTGGTGCTGAGAGAGAAAGTGTCGTTGCTGGTACCTCGGGCAAGACTGATTCGAACTCGGAAGTTGTTTCAATTTCTTCATGTGACGATTCTATATGAAGGGGGAAAACAAATTAAGTTGTATCATCCAACTTTGGGCATCAAGATCCGGTTGAGAGCTCAGACGCCGAACCTAATAAGGCACTGAACAAGTAATCAACCAGAGTTTTGCGCACGTTGCTTCGCGCACGTTGTTTTGCGCACGTTGCTTCGCGCACGTTGCTTCGCGCACGTTGCTTCGCGCACGTTGCTTCGCGCACGTTGCTTCGCGCACGTTGTTTTGCGCACGTTGCCTCGCGCACGTTGTTTTGCGCAAGTTTTGCGCACGTTGCTTCGCGCACGTTGCTTCGCGCACGTTGTTTTGCGCACGTTGCCTCGCGCACGTTTTGCGCACGTTGCTTCGCGCATTATATCCCTGTGTATAGTTTATAACTAATACGTGCGACTTATCCACGTACCGTTCAAACTTTCTATTTGACTTTCAAAACTAGTTTCATGGCACGGAGATGGCGCAATGGTTAACATAGGTCTCAAGAGAAAGTTAGGTGGTGAGAAGTGGAATGCCACGTGGCTAGATTCTACTGACTCAGTAAATGTTGCTTGTTTGCAGTCAGGAGAAGATACCCGTATGTACTCTGGTTTGCCATGATTCTCGTCAAACTCTGGCTCTTCGTCTGTTTCAACTTGCCGAAGATTTCCAATACAATGTTTGTCTTTCTCATCTAACTCTGGCTCATTATCTGTTTCAACTACAAGGGGAGGAGTTTCCAATATTTCAATACATGGTTGTTCATCTCTTTCACGTAACTCTGGCTCTTCGTCAGTTTCATCTTGCGGAAGATTCCCAATACAATGTTTGTCTTTCTCATGCAACTCTGGTTCTTTGTCTGTTTCAACTACAAGGGGAGGAGTTTCCAATATTTCAATACATGGTTGTTCATCTCTTTCACGTAACTCTGGCTCTTTCTCTGTTTCAACTTGCGGAAGATTCCCAATACAATGTTGTTTATCCTTCTCCGTTGGATCTTCTTCCTGTTGTTCATCTTGTGACTCTGGCTCTTTGTCTGTTTCAACTAGGGGAGGACTTTCTAATATTACAATACAATCTTGTTCATCTCTTTCACCTAACTCTTGTTTGTCAGTTTCAGGATGGAAAAAATTCCTCACCCAATGTTGCTCCTCTGTCTGGTTCTTGTCGCGTGGCTTTACGGATACTTGAGCTAAAATAGACTGACTAGAAACTGCATGAGGCGTATCTACACTTTCATAACTTGTAGCAGCAACCAATTGCTTTTCGTGTTCTGCGTCTGGTCTAGACCGTATCTGAGATGGTGCATTACTGGACTGCGACTGCGTTAGGTACAATTTAAAAGCATTGTCTTCTTGGGATGGGAAAATGACGTAATTGTCGATGGGTGATGGCTCTTGATGTACTGCTTTTGGATCATCACTCAAACCTACATGAAAGAGAGATTAAAATACGAACTTACGAAAAATTTTGCGCGCACAGTTAAAACTCTAGCGCACACAGCTAAAAATTTTGCGCGCGCACAGCAAAAAAATCTTACGCGCGCACAGCAAAAAGTCTTACGCACGCACAGCAAAAAGTCTTACGCACGCACAGCAAAAAGTCTTACGCACACAGCTAAACATCTTGCGCGCACAGCAAAAAATCTTACGCACGCAGCAAAAAAATCTTACGCGCGCACAGCAAAAAGTCTTACGCACACAGCTAAACATCTTGTGCGCACAGCAAAAGTCTTACGCACGCACAGCAAAAAGTCTTACGCACACAGCTAAACATCTTGAGCGCACAGCAAAAAAAATCTTGCGCGCACACTTACAAAATGTGAACGCTATCCATATATGGGTGGTAAATTAAACGTTTTTAATAAGGGCATCTTAAAAATCGAATTGAAAGGTGCGGTCAGCTGGTTAATTTTTAAGTGTGATATGATTATTTTACCTTCAGTTCTGTGGTGAAAAATGTCTTGAGACAACTCAGGCAATGGCAATGTAAAACAGGATTTTTGATTTGGGGCTTGTAAACTACTAGAAACTTGTAAGTTTGTAGTTTCTGAAGAACTCTCAAATAATTCATCACTGCTGCTTTGTTGTGATTGCCACTGATGCAGAGATGATTCCTCATTCACAGATGATGATGATTTATTACTGGTTGAATTAGTTGATAATGTTCTAATAAGATCCCCAACACTCTCCACAGAAGACATTCCTTCAGGAAGACAGACCTGTTGCCATTTGGGAAGACTAGTATCAATTTGGCATTCACTGACTGGCCTCTCTTCACTGCAGTTGCTTTCCAAAAATGTTGATTGAATTGGCTTGTTTTTTTCTCCATCACTTGATAATGATGATGGCTTCAATTCTTCAAAAGATGAAGATACAACATCATCTGAACTGGATGTGGCTATAATTTCTCTATGTAAACTATGAGTACTTTCTTCTGCACAATCTGAACTCGATGTATCTCTTGCTAAAATCTCTCCGGGTGGAGTGTCTGTAGTTCCTTCCAATGGGGTAAGATGAGCAACTTGCTTATTCACTGTATTGTAAGATGAAACTGCAGTGCTGAAGTTAGCATCTGGTGTTGAGCTAAAAAAATTATTACTTCTTACATTCCTTGAAAAAAATAAAATGAAAATGAAATTAGATTATATGCACAGTTCATGGTTTGCATTTTTAATTGTTTTATGGAAATTATTAAGGAATTTAACTGTTCCTAAAATATCATTCTCAAACTCATTAATAATTCATGAGATAATCAATCAATCAGAAGCACTGAATTGCACCACGTGAAGGGACTTGAAATACCAGGGAAGTACTGGGCAGAGGACTTGAAATATTATTTCCAGTCCAAGGACTTGAAATAATATTTCAAGTCCTTGGACTTGAAATATTACTTCACACAATCGGTTATTCATCCATACACTAATTTCTAATGCACTAATTCATTTTAGGAATACACACTAAGTGATTTTGAGAAGTCATGTAAAGGCTGACAATGAGGACTAGACCGGGTTTTCAAGTACTCGGAATTCATTCCAGTCCTCGGCTTCACCTCGGACTGGAGCGAATTCCTCGTACTTGAAAACCCGGTCTAGTCCTCATTGTCGGCCTTTACATATTACTTGTGAAATTCATTACTAATTCATGAGTTTTGCAGCCAATCCAATTTCAGAAATACGTCACATGTATACCCCTGTAAACCCCATACAAACTAAAACCAATGATGCTAATTAGTTACAACCACTAGTGGATGTATACTCTTCTGATACAACCACTAGTGCTTGTAACTAATTAGCAATTAGCATCTCAATATCCCAAAGGGATATTCGCATCCTTGTTGTATTGAATATACAATCACTCGCCTTTGGCTCGTGATTGTATATTCAATACAACACGGCCACTCGTGTTGTAAACATTACTTGCAATATAATCTTTAACAAGTTGACCAATTCATTTGATGAAAATTATTGCTAACTTCCTGTTTTTAATTTGATTGCTTTCTGGTTTTTAAACAACCAATAAGAAACAGGATTATTGCCAAACAACAATCAAATTCAGAACAGGAAGTTGTCAATGAATCTTATCAAATGAATTGTTCAACTTGACGAATCAACATGGTCTCTCGTTCCGTATGATGATATATAACATACAACCCAACACACGTGTATAATGCATTTCATCATACATGTGCATGATGTGCCAATTAACGGATTAAAACTCACTGCACATCCCACAATCTTTGTCAAGAACTGTTGACCATAAATTACAAACACTATTAGGGGGGTTGGACGGGGAGGAGGTTGCTAAAAAAAACCCCCGACACTTTTCAAGTTAGGGTTAGGGTTCCCCCTGGGAAATTCACATTTTTGAGATTAGGGTTAGGGGGTTCAGGGGGGGGGGGGGGGGAAGGGTTTCATTAATAACCTCTTTATTAAAAAAACATGCACATGTATGATGAAATGCATCATACACGCATGTTGGGTTGTATGTTATATATCATCATACGGAATGAGAGACCATCTTGGATGAATATATTGCAACAATATTTCATGGAACGCTTCTATTGCCACGACAGTAAAACCAGTATATTTTCTGGGCAATAACCCACAGGTTATCCCTTAATTTTGCTAGGAATCATAATTAGTGCGGGTAATAGGGTGGTCCCAAACCTATTATTAGCAGATTTATTTTTCAAGTGACATTTTTGTTGCTGTGTGTGTTATACACCATGTGGGTTATCACCCAGAAAATATGGTATTAAAGAATCATCATTGATTAAAGAACATGCAAACTCACTTCAGAGCATGCATTTTGACCTTTAATCCACTATCATCGCTAGATGAAGTACCAGATGATGTACTAGTAGAATTAGGATGAGGTGATTCTGAGCTGCTGCTCTCTGTAGCTGAAGGAAGAGTCAAATAAATAGAAATCCACATAAATAGAAAGAAAACATATAAAAAGCATGTCAGTTGCTATGATCAATTTGATTGACTTAGCAATGTTCTTCACACACACACTCAGTTAGTCATTTATCTTTTCACATTTTGTATACTCAAGTGCTAGGGTCAGGCCCACCCAGAGGGGGGGGGGGGAACTGGGGCAATTTGCCCCAGGCCCCCAGCTTGAGAGGGGCCCCCTAATTATATATTATATATATAGATTGGAAGCCAGTCAACTCGGCCCATTAACCAACTCAGCCCATACCAACCCGGCCCACGTGCATGCCATCTCGGTCCAGCACTTGGCCCATGCGCATGCCATCTCGGCCCATGTACATGTCATGCATTCCTGTTCCGCAAAGAACATATTTCATTGCCGAAAATATCATTTCACAAGATAACAGTACCTCTTGGTCCTCTTGGTTTTCATTTAGTATTCGATTTTCGCTAGCTGTCTCAAACGCTGAATTTGAACACATGCAGGCATCAGGAGTAAACTGCTTTTAGCATAATCTGCTCCTATTTTAGGATTTAGAACATGGTCATCTTGTCGATTCATCCTATCAAAACCCAGTATTCTTCTTCTGCTCTATTTCTTACGGAGTATATAGAATTCTGAAAAAAAAATTTTTTTGGCCCGATTTTAAGCGAGTAACTTAATAACTCAGTTGTAAGGATTACGTTTCATTTTAGCTAGCAAAATACACCGCTATGCCCAATAAATTTATTGTTTGATTTAAAATTATTAAGTGGGCCGAGTTGGTTTTTGACTGGACCGAGTTGGCACGTGATTGGGCCGAGTTGGCATAATCGTTGGGCCGAGTTAGTACTTGACTGGGCCGAGTTGGTGGTCCGAGTTGGTAAGTGGGCCGAGTTGACTGTAAAACTATAGATTTATCTGTAAAATGGCATGCGTAATTTTTGCAAGGGGGGCCCCAATTCTTTATTTTGCCCTGGGCCCACTTTAGTCTCTGTTCGGGCCCGGCTAGGGTGAAGCTCTTGCAGCTCTGCATACCAGATGATTTGCAGAGGGAATGGGCAGGGGTTCCACATCTAAGTACAAAACAATGAGATTTTTAGCAATCATTGTTTTGAGCAGAGTCCTTCATCAGAGCAAAAAATCTTGGAAGTTCACCCCCTGTTCTCATTTACTGTATATATAAAACACAGCTCTGCTCTCTAGTTTATAACTCTACACTTTGTGGTTCCGTATAAATCTGCATCTACACTGGACCTAAAACATCGATGTTCTGTTTATATTTATATATCCACCCTACACAATATCATATATATAAGAATAAGTCTCCATGCTTTACCCTTCTCTGGAATAGATGATTGGCTTTTATATTCTCGTTCATTTGAGTTCGTGGAAACACTAGAGTCAGTGTTTCTATCACTGTGTTGATCATGTTCCTGGTCACTTGACGTGTTCTTCTTGCTCATGCCCACTCCTGGCAAAGATGGTGATCGTAGCATTGCTAGACCTTTTAAAGAACTCTCAATCTTTAAATCGCAACGTTGTGCTGTTTCTTCGCTTTCAGACTGTGAGTTGGGTACAATAAAACAAGGTGATTCCTCTTCAATATCGTCCGAAAACTCCATTCCATAAAAGCACTCACTCAAGACGCCATCTTGTTTTCGTGTTGTGGCGAAGACAAGACAAGTTCAAACTTGCCCCAACACACGGTCAATGAGAATCTGGGGTCTGGGTACGAGATTGAAGAGATCCCTATTTTCCCACGATATCCCAATTATTCCCAAGTGGTCACAATTATCCTCAGGTATCCTTATAATTCCCAAGCCATTCATAGTTTTTCCAAAAGATCCATATTTTTCCCAACCAATCCCAATTGTTCCCAAGAATTCCCTAATTTCCTGAAACGACCTCAATTGTTCCGAAGGGACACCCATCTTCCCAAAGAAACCCATTTTATCCCCAAAGGTCCTAATTATTCCCTAGAATTCCAAATTATCCCAAGATATCCCGAAATTTTTTAAGAGATCCCATTTTAGCCTAAGAAGTCCCAATTGTTTCCTAGAGACCCCATATTTCCCACGATATCCCTAAAGTTCCCAAATGGTCCCATTTTATCCTAAGGAATCCCAACTGCTCCTAAGGGTCCCAATTCTTCCCATAATATCCCACGAAATTCCTTTCTTGCGAAAGACATCTTCGATCGAGTTGGGAACTTGGGAAAATATTTGGAGTTTTCGGACAAGAAGATGACAACTCGTACAAGTAATTCTGCTAGTTTAAGTGATTTAATCCGTAGGGAAAGCTCTGCAGGAGTGCCTGGTCTTCCTAAATGTTCTCTGAGCAGTGTCGAGAGACGTAATTTGGGTTCTTCCATGTCTTCGAGTGCTGAATGGCAAGATGTCGTTAATCAAGTTACTGCTTTATTTCAAACGAAAAAAATGACAATGAAACTGCAAGAACTAACAGATAAAGTGATTAATGTGAAAGCAGCTGCTGGTAACTCGATTATTGACTATTATAAAGAGTCTATTTTAAAGAAAGGAATGATTATCTTGCGAGAAGAAGTCAGAGAGAAGTCTGGAGAATATTTGAATAAACTGGCTAACTGTTGGACGGTTTTCTTCTGTAATATCTTGCCGACATTACAAGCAATTTTTGCCTCATTACCTCAAGCCAATGGACTGCCCGTTCGCGAGATATCTTTGGTTTATTTTAGAGATATTGTTGTATTAAAAACTAAATTAGATGAAGCTATTGCTACAGGTCTTGAAATACCACCAAGAATTATTCAAATGCTATTGGTTTTACAGGTGTGGGTACTAAATAATTTGTAGGATAACAATTATTTGTCAGAGTATGGCCCCATTTAAACTATGCCCAATTTTAGGTATGGCTTGGGGAGGATGAAAGGTATCTGCACCAATCAAAGCCATACCAAAAATCAAGCATCTGAGCATTGTGTAAATGATGGGCCTTATGAGTATTTTCAGTGGCAGTAGCAGAAATTCATTTTTTTGAAATTGAAGGGTAAAGCTTCATAAATGTACAGCAGTTCACGCTCAGCATCAAATTTGGTTTTGTCAGGTGAAAGTTTCTGATAATTTGACATAATGGCTCTCTCTCTCCCCTCCATCCCATCGTAATGTCTGTTTAGCTGTACTACATCATCTTTTAACATTTTTAATTTCCAGTTGAACCCCTATTGACGGACACCCTTTTTAAGTGGACACCTCTCTTAAGGCCAGACTTTTTTTATTCATTGGTTTACGGATTTGACTTTAAAAAAAACTGGTCGGTAGGTCGGAAAAAAATTTAAAAAAACACTGAGTAATGACAACCAAATTTAATAATCTCTATTTTTAAACATTAAAAACACAACATATTGATTGTTGGTACACAGTTTTATATATAAAAACTGGAATAGTTAGTGCTTGCTCTTCTTCCCAACTTTTAATGCGTTACGGACAGCTAGTTGTAATCCTTTCACATGGCAGCCAGTGCAAATAGGGCGCACAATTGAATACTCCAATTTGTATTGTGCTGCCCCTCCCCCCTGAGGCATATGACGTTTTGTCACAGTAACAAAAATATATCGGTGACCAAACGTGTTGTTGATTAAAATACATGGTGTTTCACTTGCTACTTGGACTGCTGTTGTCTGGTTGTTCGTTTCTGATGACTTGATTATTTCTTCAATTCTAACAGCATCTACTTCTCTTTCGGTGAACAAAGCAGAAATAAATTCCCCGATAGTCGTATTTTCATATTTCACTTGTCTCGGCTGTTTAAAATCGATGTTTTTATCTTCTAAACATTTAACTTCTACCTGAAAAAACGTGGCTAATCTCCATATTGATCATGCCACAACGATAACATGAGCCAGCAGTACTTAGAGTCTAAGTTCACTTGGTATGTACTTCATGTCGGAACCCCAAAACTAAAATCGTAAAATTGTTGACCTCCAAATGTTTTTATTTTTTTTTCACTTTCTGAATTTTTACGGTCGGTGGATCCGTAAACCAATGAATAAAAAAAGTCTGGCCTAAGCGGACACCTAGGTGAGGTCCTGGCCATTTCTTTAATAAAACACTAGTTACAACCCCTTTTTAAATATACACCCCTCTTAAATGGAAACTGAAGCCTACCCTGGGTCCCAGTGAGCAAATTAACCTCTCTTAACCCTTTATCGCCCAACGATGTCTTTAGTATTTTACTCTGGCTAACACCAGATGATTTTACTCATCAACGGAGTGGCTACTGGGTGATAAAGGGTTAATAGACTATCTCTGTTAACCGTTTATCGCCCAATGATGTCTTTAGTATTTTACTCTTGCTAACGCCAGATGATTTTACTCATCAATGGAGTGGCTACTGGGTGATAAAGGGCTAAGTGGACAAATCCATATCAAAATTATGAGAGACCAACACTTTGAATTGTGAACCTGTTTAAGTCAGTGCTGTATTGATTGTTTTATAGAATTACAAACAGCTTGTCACAACATATGTATGTACCCCTTACTGTGAGACCACTTTTAAGTGGACACCCCTCTTCAGCGGACAGCTCAGTGTGAAGTCCTTAAGGTGTCTGCTTAATAGACGTTCAACTGCATTAACTTATTGCTGCCTAACATCCTAATCAAACGAGAACGCAAGTCATCGCAAGTTGCCAGTCACGCTATCTCAGCCAGCCACTCTGAATAATTTCCTGAAAATATTATGTACCGTGACAAAGTTAAAACTTGTTTAAAACACTCATGAAACCTTTATTTTGTTAATTTGGGTGTTCGAATGACCGCCACAGAAATTTGTGACTGCCAACTTGCGATGACTTGCATTCTCGTTTGATTAGGGCTTAAGATGTATGAGGACTCAGCCTTTGACAAGCAAAATGATCTGCATACCCAGACCCATGCAAGGGGGAGGGGGATTGCGTGGGTCTGGGAATCAGAATGAACATCTGGTGTTATACAGAGTAAAATAGTAAAAGGGTGTTTTTGGCTGGCTCAGGCAGGAATGGGTTAACAGATTATTAACTGAGAATGAGGTCTGGGAAAACGTCAGACCAAGGTCTTCACAATAAAGTACAAGTTTTAGTACACAACATCATTGAACCAGTCTAATATACCCAGGTGTTGAGGGTGCTTGGGAAGGAAGTAATGGGCCATCCTGACCTGACCTTCATGAAAAATCCTTGAGTTTCTCTAACCTGGATTCACTCTATCTTTCAGAGTGTACATGATACAAATGTTGAAAATTATCAAAAATTGGAACGGTTGGTTGCAAAAACAGTGAGTCCTTACCTGAGTACTTCTGTACTGCAAGACAGTATGATTAATAAAATGGTTAATGGAAGCTCGGTTAATGAAGCAGCAGAACAACATCAAATGAAAAGTTATCTACCAGCAAATGAAAGACTGGATCCTGTTTTGGAAGTAGACACAGGTTCCCAACGTTCATCTGTGTCCTCTATGTCGGCTACATTTGGTGGAGATCTACATGTATCCTCACAAACCCCTATGTCAACCTCTGAAGAATATCACACAATGCCTAAAGTGTAGAAATTTATGTCAACTGTATGTAGAAATTACAGTATGCACCCATTATTAATATAGATTTCATATACCACTGTGTTGTGAAGTTTGTTGGAAAGTTCCAAAGTTTGTTCAGAACTATGTAAACAAAGTTGCCAAATTATCCAATCAAATTGCAAGCTGTGAATCAAAGCTCATTTTTGTTGGATAATTGGCAACCTTTTTACATAGTTCCTGAATGAACTTCGGAACTTCTCAATGAACTTCACAACACAGTGGTAAAGTACGGTAATATGATATCATTCAACAGTAAGAGCTTCCATCTAACTGAAATTTGAAATTTCCCCAACTAAATCAAAATGTTTTTGAACAAGTTCTTACTGGTGTTTAGAAAAAAATAAATTATTTTATCCATCTACAGTTGATTTCACATTACTTTACCACTGTGTGTTGCGAAGTTTGTTGGGAAGTTCAGATTCCTCATATTTGTTTGGAAGTTCGGAATTACATTGCCAAGGCTGAAAAATTATCCAATCATAAGTTCTGATGCGAAGCTCACAATTTGATTGGATAATTTTCAACCTTGGCAATGTAATAACGAACTTCCGAGTGAATATCTGAACTTCCCACCGAACGTTGCAACACACGGTGGTAAAGTAATGTGAAATCATCTGTACAGTATACTAAATCTGAACTCTAATTCTTATTTCAGAAACATGGAGATCATCTTTCTTGATGCTTCTCTATTAATAGGGCAACAAAAAAAAAATACCTAAGTTTTTGTGAAGAGAAATAGGAAACCCAGGTAGGGTAGGTCGGATTTTTTTTTCTTTTTTTTTTTAATTTAGTGCCTTGGAATAACAATAATATTCTTTCCAACACCAAATGTCAATTACACTAGCACATCTATTAAAGCTAATTTTGAGCACATTACTAGGTTCTGATGCCACGCTTGCTATCCCAAGATGCAAATCATGCTGCAACTTGGGCCGATGCTCCTTAAAAATTCAATAAAAAGATTAGGGTCAGCATTTTGCTAGCAAAAAACTAGGTAGGGTCGGGAAACCGGAAACCCAGGTATATTTTTTTTGCCTAATAAGTGTTCAGGGTGAAAAATTTACTTAATTGAATCTGAACTTGACCATCTTGCTGTCCAAAGAACCATTGGAAAAGAGCTCTTAACAGCTCTGCATTTCACAATTAGAAAATACATTTAAGTTTTCCTGAAAGTTTTAAACTTTCTCTGGAACTTCTTTTCATATTGTCTTGCAGAGGAAAATAGTCCGATGTTTTAGCCACAATAAAATACTAAAGGTTGGTTTTCACTCAGGGAAATTTTCCTCAGGAAATCGGTTGGAACTAATGACCTTAACATAAAGGAAACTTTCCTGTCCACTCCTATCCTGCAGAAGATTTTCCTGAGTGGAAACTAGCCTTAAGGATCCCGGACAGGAAAAAGTTAATTAGAGTTTAAACCCTTGAGGAGAACGTTGATTGAATTATCTGCATGTTTGAATGAACTAGAATGAAAAGATAATTAGGTATGCAGTCTGTGGAGTACACGTCCGGATCTTCACGCTGACTGATTCCTCAAAATGTCGTGTTGTACGCTCTGGGTTTGCGTGCTGACGTAAAATGTCTCGAAAGATCCCCTTGGAACCTAGGTTAGCGTGAGAATGCGGTGATTGGGGTCAATGGAACATAAAAAAATTCCCCTTAAAAAAACTGTAGTAAGTTGCCGAAGGATAAAATTACAGTGCTTAAGGAGACCAACACCACCAAAAGACCATGAAAAAAGATCTGTTTTTACCGTTTTTGGCCATGAAGATTTACGTAATGATAATTTATTTAATGTCGTTAGATAGAACTAATTTTTATTCAGGATATAACACTTCAGTACAAATGGACTGTTATGAATGTGTGTCCTGAGTGAATAAATACATAAGTAATAAATATGAATACTATTAATATTTATACAATCTATTAATTGAAATACAGTTTCACAGAGTGTATACAAATTCGTTCAAGTTGTCAATCTTTCGAATACCCAAAGGAAGGTCATTGAAAAGTTTATCTCCCATGTAATAGAAAGAATTTCTGGCATATTCTGTGCGGATTTTGGGTAGTTGAATCAAACATGAAGCATTCCTACCATAATTATGCGCATTTATCTGAAAGTAATTTTCAAAATTCTTACATACATTTTCCGACCAAGGACTTTTTAACCTAACACAGGGCGTGGTTTTACCCAATCACCCACTGTATAGGGCATACTCGTTCCTTTGTTGGCTAGAATCTTCAAGTACTTGAGAAAAAATACCTCTAATTTGGCATTATTGACCATGTAAAGTATTTTATATCTTGTTCCGTTTCGCTGTCTACCCATCTCTGTGGAAACACCCTTGCTAAATGTAGCTTTATGGTAGCCATACTCTGCAGTGAAATAACGTTTTGACTTGGAATCACGTAAGTATATTTTTAGATGTTTTTTGCAATAACTTGTAAGACACGATTATGAAAGACTCCTTCATAATTCCATTCAAAGCGCTTCTTTTAAACACAGAACTTCATATATTCTGATTAAGAGTATACTCTGTATCAATTATAGCACAGTTTGGCCGCGTTCAATTGAAGTTTGTGTATTTGAAATTAACAGACTGCGGTTTTCAGTTGCTTGTGGTTTTCAACTCGTGGTTTCTGGCCGAATGCTCCTGAAATTGCCTTGAATAAACTCTTTATATAAATTGCGTAGTCACTTCCACGTCAGTTTAACCAGTCAAGGTAAGATATTATTTCTTTAACTTTCTTTTTGTATGTAAATATACACGTACACACTATAATTGAAAATAGTTATTTTTCGACGCACCAATACCAAACTAATTTCAGTAAATGGTTCTATCTGAAGCAGAAATTACGTTAGTTTTGTGCATGTTTCTAACCAACCAGAATTATACCCCGATCGCGAGACCATCCGATCGTGATTATTTAAAATATATGTTTATAGCTTGGCAGTAACATTGCCACAACAACTAGCATAAAACACCACTTGATATTCGGATGCCAATACCTTTAATATTTCGCCTTTATTAAGTGCTAGCAAATGCTTTGCGATTTCTTCACCAAAACTAGGTATTTGACGGACACCAGAAGTCGAACTCCATCTGGTAAATGGTTCATCGAATGGAGAGAAAACGAAGGTCGTTTATGTTTGGATTGATTGTTCTTCTTGTGGATTGTCTATACGTTCAAGCTATTTCGACGGCGAAGTTTTATCCCTTTGGTGATATAAATCACGACAGGAGGCTGGCACACAACGATGATGGGAGCTCTGGTCCACTACCTATTTCTGTTTCCTTTCCTTTCTTCCAAGCTATGTATGATAGTTTATACGTAAGTCTTAATTTCTTGTATCTTAATTAAACTACATTGTATAGTCAATGGATGAAAACGGCCTTTATTTACGTTGCGTTAACTGGGATAAACATAAATAGAGTGTTACCGTTGTTACGTCGTTTCCAACTTAATGTTGACACGTCTGGAACGGGATTGTTTGCAAGTTTCTTACAAGATTAGTGACTTTAGTATACAGTTATCAGAATTGTTGCAACTTATTGCAGATTTGGTACAAATTGCTGACTGTATACCTCGAACTTGTGCAACTCTTCTGAAATCGTTTGCTGTTAACAAGCGTATTGAAACTTTCTTCAAAACAACTTGCTACGGTTTACTTACTGTAACAAGTGGTTATGATACAGTATATAGAGAGAGAGACTAATACGGTGGATGTGGAAATATGATTTTCTTTTTTGGGGGTGTTGACCAGAATGTCTCACAATTGGGCAAAGCGAATGAGCGAGATCTTGTTCAACACGACAAAATTGAAAAAATAATATATTTTCAAACATTGTCCGTACACATGATTATATCAGTGATGAAAACGTGAATTAAATTAATTTCTTTTTAAAACACGCCATTATTACAACTTGTTTACTCAAATTTACTTTTTACAAGCCTTAGGCAGTGTTTTGGATAGAGCAAAGTGAAACGGCGATGAGCTGTCGAGATATTTTGAACGAAATACACTGACGTTCCAAGCGAAGCTCTTCATCAGAGTATAAAATGTGATTTTTCGCATTTTACTTTGATCAAGGGCTTCGCAAGAAATATCAGTATTTCGTTCAAAAAAATCCCAGCTGCTAGAGCAAAAAATGCCAGAGTCAACAGGTCGAAAGCTCTGCAATACTGAAATAATATACTACAAATTCCCGCTTCTACTGCAATTTGTCACCATGTAAACATTCAAGGAATTAAACATATAATATCGTAGCGTCTCGGATAATGTGCTGCAAAGTCTCTTGTCTTCTTTACCTAAGGTCTAGAAATGGTCTTGTGACCATATAGTTTATAGGAGATTTCCTGTGATGTGGTTCAAGGGCTGCGTTGAGAGAAACATCGTTTTGAAAGATCCATTTTAGTCTTTTGAGGTTCCTACGTTCATCCGTGAATCAAATATAACTATATATCTAATTTGACAACACACGCAACACACCAAACTCTGTTCCATCCTTCAGGCGTCAGGTATAATACACAATGCAATGGTTGAGTCGGGTTGTTAGTTTAAATGTGTATTAGATCACAGATATCTTCAATCTGAACCTCTTGGCTGTAGGAAAACCTGTGCTATATACATACCATAGTTAATATTCATAATGGTAGTCAAGGCACCCCAAGATGATAGCAAATAATGATGTTTAACTTCTTTTTTAAATGCTTTTCTGAATGCCGGTCATATCCGATTTTTAATAAATAATTACTCATTATATTTTATAATCCCCCTCCCCCCTCTCACCCTTCAAGTGTTTGCTGTGTGAAAAAAAGAAAGATCACGATAATTTGTCGAAAAACCATTTTAAGAGTTTTTGATATGTTGTATGTTGCCTGAGCTCTTCAACAGAGCAATAAAGTCCCGAGTTAACATATCCAAGGCTCAGTAAATAGAAACAAACATTGTTTCAACAAATGATCGTTCACTGGTTAACCTTTTCATTTGCTTTGTTATTGTGAAACAACTTTAGCTTTTTACTCTGTCTAACACCAGACGATTTTACTCTGTCTACGTCTAACAACAGACTATTTTACTCTGTCTAACACCACACTATTTTACTCTGTCTAACAGCAGACTATTTTATTCTGACTAACGCCAGACTATTTTACTCTGTCTAACACCACACTATTTTACTCTGTCTAACAGCAGACTATTTTACTCTGTCTAACACCAGACTATTTTACTGTGTCTAACGCCAGACTATTTTACTGTGTCTAATTAACGCCAGACGATTTTACTCTGTCTAACACCAGACAATTTTACTCTGTCTAATTAACACCAGACGATTTTACTCTGTCTAACACCAGACGATTTTACTCTGTCTAATTAACACCAGACGATTTTACTCGGTCTAACACCAGACGATTTTACTCTGTCTAACACCAGACGATTTTACTCTGTCTAACACCAGACGATTTTACTCTGTCTAATTAACACCAGACGATTTTACTCGGTCTAACACCAGACGATTTTACTCGGTCTAACACCAGACGATTTTACTCTGTCTAACACCAGACGATTTTACTCTGTCTAATTAACACCAGACGATTTTCCTCTGTCTAACACCAGACGATTTTACTCTGTCTAACACCAGACGATTTTACTCGGTCTAACACCAGACGATTTTACTCTGTCTAACACCAGACGATTTTACTCTGTCTAATTAACACCAGACGATTTTCCTCTGTCTAACACCAGACGATTTTACTCTGTCTAACACCAGACGATTTTACTCTGTCTAATTAACACCAGACGATTTTCCTCTGTCTAACACCAAACGATTTTACTCTGTCTAATTAACACCAGACGATCTTACTCTGTCTAACACCAGACGATTTTACTCTGTCTAACACCAGACGATTTTACTCTGTCTAACACCAGACGATTTTACTCTGTCTAACACCAGACGATTTTACTCTGTCTAACACCAGACGATTTTACTCTGTCTAACACCAGACGATTTTACTCTGTCTAACACCAGACGATTTTACTCTGTCTAACACCAGACGATTTTACTCTGTCTAATTAACACCAGACGATTTTACTCTGTCTAACACCAGACGATTTTACTCTGTCTAATTAACACCAGACTATTTTACTCTGTCTAACACCAGACGATTTTACTCTGTCTAACACCAGATGATTTTACTCTGTCTAACACCAGACGATTTTACTCTGTCTAACACCAGACGATTTTACTCTGTCTAACACCAGACGATTTTACTCTGTCTAACACCAGATGATTTTACTCTGTCTAACACCAGACGATTTTACTCTGTCTAACACCAGACGATTTTACTCTGTCTAACACCAGACGATTTTACTCTGTCTAACACCAGACGATTTTACTCTGTCTAACACCAGACGATATTACTCTGTCTAACACCAGACGATTTTACTCTGTCTAACACCAGACGATTTTACTCTGTCTAACACCAGACGATTTTACTCTGTCTAACACCAGACGATTTTACTCTGTCTAACACCAGACGATTTTACTCTGTCTAATTAACGGCAGATGATTTTACTCTGGCTAATTAACACCAGACTATTTTACTCTGTCTTAAGCTGGATTTCCATTCAGTACATTTTGTCGCGCGATCGACTTTTTGCGATCGTTTTCTTTTGAATTGTGGGTTGTCAAGCGGAACGCATTTCATTAGCTTTGGTTGAATACACACATTTCAAAAGAAAGCGATCGAGAAAAGTCGATCGCGCGACAAAATGCACTGAATGGAAATCCACCTTAACACCAGACGATTTTACTCTGTCTAACACCAGACGATTTTACTCTGTCTAACACCAGGCGATTTTACTCTGTCTAACACCAGACGATTTTACTCTGTCTAACACCAGACGATTTTACTCTGTCTAATTAACGGCAGATGATTTTACTCTGTCTAATTAACACCAGACGATTTTACTCTGTCTAACACCAGACGATTTTACTCTGTCTAACACCAGACGATTTTACTCTGTCTAACACCAGACGATTTTACTCTGTCTAACACCAGACGATTTTACTCTGTCTAACACCAGACGATTTTACTCTGTCTAACACCAGACGATTTTACTCTGTCTAATTAACACCAGACGATTTTACTCTGTCTAATTAACACCAGACGATTTTACTCTGTCTAACACCAGACGATTTTACTCTGTCTAACACCAGACGATTTTACTCTGTCTAACACCAGACGATTTTACTCTGTCTAACACCAGACGATTTTACTCTGTCTAACACCAGACGATTTTACTCTGTCTAACACCAGACGATTTTACTCTGTCTAACACCAGACGATTTTACTCTGTCTAACACCAGACGATTTTACTCTGTCTAACACCAGACGATTTTACTCTGTCTAACACCAGATGATTTTACTCTGTCTAACACCAGACGATTTTACTCTGTCTAACACCAGATGATTTTACTCTGTCTAACACCAGATGATTTTACTCTGTCTAATTAACGGCAGATGATTTTACTCGGCAAGGAGAGAAGTCTAGGAAGGCCATGCATAAGATGGTTAATTTTTTTATGGTGATAATTGTATAATAATCAAGATATGGTTATCAGCCTGCTCTCAGCTAGCCTGTAGCTCTCAGCCTGTTGACTCAGGTCTTTGTCAGCATATTGCTGTATAATGAAATCCGGCGTATATACCGTAGCTAGCGTGAGAGAAACCTGGGTGAACAAGAGTCTAACTGTTCCTGCGGTTTGTGGTGAACTCCTAGTTGACCATAGAACAGGAAGAACGCCAAAAGAACATTGTGGTGAATTATAGCGGTTGAACACTTGGGATGCAGCCAAACGGCCACTTCAGTCGGCATCATGCGTGAGCGTCAGTGAATCGTGCCAAGCAGGCAAGATGAGATCGTGCCAAGCAGGCAAGATGAGACCATAAATAAACAGTGAACCATATAACAAGCACTTTAAATATGGCAAGAAACAATTCAATTGTTCTTCAGTAGCATTTGTGAACGAAGAAGACTCAGGTGAAATGAGGTCAAATGACTGCATGGTGTCAAAAAATGTTATGTGACCATCCAGGAATCCAACCCACCTTTACTAAAGAAACTCGTGCTCCATTATATATAAGTCCACGGTCAGCGCTCTAACCACTGATGAGCTTTTGGGCCTCTAGCGGCTAAGACAATCAGAAGTATATCCGATATTGCATGCATACACTATATACTCTAACACTACTCAACGGAGCATATTTAATTCCCCTCAATCAAAAGTTAGGTATCTTTCTCCAGGTGAATTACATATCTCATGTTGCGTTGGGTATTGTATGAAAGTATAAGGATGCATCAATATTTTACGCTGATGAAGGGGTCTGCTTGAAACGTGAGGATTTCGTTATCAAAAACTATTCTTGGCAGTTTATCATCTTTTCACTTTGCTCTATCAATATTTTCGACTGTCCTGACCATGAGTGCGATGGTTCAATGGCCGGAATACTGGTACCTATAAGGCGGTTTTCCGCTAGCCGACATTTGTCGACCGAGTCGACATTTTTCTTTTGTCTTGGCTAATTAGTTCCACTCAAGAGCTTGCGAGACAAAAGAAAATGTCGCTTCGCGCGACATTTTTCGCCTAGTGGAAACCTTAAGCCAAAGCCTATATCGTGCCAATCCTGGTTGAGACACTCAGATAAGCAGATAGCAGCGGGAATTCGATGTCATTCGGATCCAGTCTTCTTCATTCTGAAACGCAGCTTAGTTCAAATTTCACGCTCTTTTCTTTGTTATTCGCTTATTCATACGTCTTTATTTTCCGGTTGTCGCTAATTAACTCTTATTAAATCTGAACTGTTTGTTTACTTGGTAAAGTTTTGGTAGCTGCCATGTTTGGAGTGCACGATTGTGCACTTATGTTTTTCACAAAAATACAAGTAGCTACTTGTTCCTATATAAAGACCATTTCAACAATATAATAAACTAACCAATCAAATGCAAGAATATGAGCCTCGTGATTTCGTCCTCACGTGATGACGTCACTCTTCACCAAGGTTGCTAGCAGCAAGTGTTAGGGGCTGTTCATATAACGCGGACTGGCCCGGCAGCCTGTATTGTATTGTATAAGAAAGAATATTTTGAAACAGATATGATTGTCAAGTCCGAACGTTATCAGCATTATATAACTGCATGGATTATTAGGGTGTACAAAACTATTATTAGGAATATTTTTAAACTGTTTAACGCTGAAAAAATTTAGTGTTTTAACAACATTAAATTAAGTGATATGAAACAAATAACGTCTTAATTTTTCATAAACACATTCTACAATTATAAACACGTAAAAAAATTAACTAGTATTGCAAAACGTGTTACAATTGAACAGACGTTTGGTAGCTCGAATATATACTCAGAAAACGTTTCTGACATTAGGAATCTTAAGCAAGCTAGAACGACGGCAATCTAAAGTTCAGTATCTAGTAGAAACCACGAATCATTTACGTAGTATTGAATACATAATGTATGTTTTTCGACATCCAAAAGCTTTAGAGTTCTAAAAGGATTTTGTCGCATAGTTTGAAGTCAAATTCAACTCAACAGGTTTCGCCGTTTCACGAGTTAACGTCGTCCTGAAGACGTGAAAATGATCTGAGTAACGTATTAATAACGTATTAATAACGGGGACGGCGTTAGAAGTACTCTTGGGACTAAAAATTATTCATTTTCTTTGGTGTGTGAGGAAAATTATATTGTATTAAGGACGTTGTTCTTGACGTTCACGCTGTATTTGCTTAAGCTCTCTAATATGAGTTTGGCGACCGTCTACCATGTGTCTCGATAGTTCGAATGTCTAACCAGTCGTCAAAAGATTGAAGGTTCGATTCCTGTCTGGAGTCAAGAATATTTTCTGAGAATTTGCATGAGCTCGACGAACGTCTTATACTGGCCAACGTCTGTTACATTACCCTAAAGGTGCTGTTACACGATGTGATTTTTCTTGCAACTTGCAACAAATTTACATATCAAAAAAAAAATCGCAAGTTGCAGGAAGGGTGTTACACGTTCAGCAACTTGCGATTTTTATTGTAAGTTGCAGCAAAAAGTAGAACCCATCCAACTTTTCTTGCAACTTGCAACACGGCAAAAATAACAAAATCGCAAGTTGCTACGGGGTGTTACACGGTGCGATTTTTTATGCAACTTACAACATTCAGTGATTTGTTGCAAGAAAAGTCGCATGGTATAACAGCACCGTAAGTCGTACCCTGCGAGTCAGACCCCCTTTCCGACCTACACGAGCTTCGGGGGAAAGTGGGCTCTGCCAACAAACTCGATATTTCTATTTCAGTATGCGTGAACGGTTGCCAAAATACTATTTTGGGCTCAGGCTCTAACGCGTTACTCGTGCTATTTTCCTGCTAAATTTGTGTTCGTAAACTAGAACTTGTTTGACCAGTTTAAAACCTGACTGATTCGCCCCAAACTTGGGGCGAAGATCGTGTTTGTTGGCAGAGCCCACTTTCCCCCGAAGCCTGCGTAGGTCGGACCTAAGTCGCAGATATACAGTAAACCAAATGTACACGTACAAATTTCAAACGTATATTTACAACGTAAAACAATTGAGTTAGTTATACCAAAGTAGTGTGCTGCGTAGGCAGTGTTGAAATACAAATCGAAATATATAGTAAAGTTTGATTTAGTAAATAAGATTTAGTTTGTAAAGTTTCGAGCGAAGACCCTTCATCAGAGAGAAAAGTTTTTCGTTTGAAACATTAGAAAACTACGTTCAATAACAAGCAATATTGGGCACTTCACTCGACTACATAGCATGTTCCAAGGATTTTGGGTGAAGGAAAATTCCAGTGTAGAGTATATACATTCTAAGACCAAACCGGGACCAGTTGCGAAAAATGCAACTACACAGGCCTTCCGGCAGGAATTGAACTCACGACCTTGCGATTCTAGTGCAATGCTCTGACCACTGAGTCACGGAGGCCGTTGCCGAGAGCCTGATCGCGAGTTCTGTATATATAATAAGGTGGTAATGCCAGGAGAGAATTGGGTATATTAGAAGTAATATTGGGCATTTCACTCGACAACATAGCATGTTCCAAGGATTTTGGGTGAAGGAAAATTCGAGTGTTGAATAGTAGTTGTATTTTTCGCAGCTGGTCCCGGTTTGGTCTTAGAATGTGTATATTCTACACTCGAACTTATGTTCAATAATTTCGGCAGATACTCAAACCTTACTGTATTTTGAGTTATAGTTGTTTATTTTACTAGTTCAAATAAAATAATTATCCATATGTTTTACCACGACATATTGTCTTTAAAGAGCCTACTTCTTGCTAGACAAAGAAAATCTTAGTATTCTTTGCGACCAGGGCAACGGTATTTTGAAAGCAAGTATTTCGTTAAATTATATTTCATCATATTTGGGATTGTAAAGGTTTATTTGTATTTTTAATGATTGTGTTGGAAAGAATGTTCTCTGGATAGTTCGCAATCGGTATATAGTTCTTTCCACGTCATATTAGGTCATTAGAGTTAAGATTCAACATTAGCTCTTACTCCCACGCATAAACATTAGCTTCAAAATGCAAGTTGCCTCTCCCATAACTGTAGCTATGTTTGGCCATCATGGAGTTATGACGTAGTAAGTTGCAGTCAAACCGAATGTTCTTTCTCGCATGACTTTGCAATATTGACAGCAACATTGCAGTGTTGACTTGCAAACGCAGCCGATCCGAACGTTGTATCTAATAAACTACTAGACATTATATACACATTGTATCCAGTAAGTTACTGGAAATTGTTTAATAAAGAAGTTATTAATGAAACCCTCCCCCCCCCCCGAACCCCCTAACCCTAATCTCAAAAATGTCAATTTCCCGGGGGTAACCCTAACTTGAAAAGTGTCGGGGGGGGGCGTTATTACTCCTCCTCCCCCGCCAACCACCCTAATAGTGTTTGTAACTTATGGTCAACATTTCTTGACAAAGATTGTGGGATGCGCAGTGAGTTTTAATCCGTTAATTGGCGCATCTTAGAATTAAACAATTTCCAGTAACTTACTGGATACAATGTGTATATAACGTCCAGTAGTTTATTAGATACAACGTGCGGATCGGGTGGCAAACGGTACACGGCAACTCCTGGCCGCGTTCTTTAGGCTCGTAGGCTCTCATGCAGTCGAGTTGCAGACGCTCATTTGGTGAGAGCCTATACGAGCCTAAAGGACGCGGCTGCTTTGGCAGGCTAGGCAACTCCTTGGCAAGTTGCTAAAAATTCGCATTTTAAATATCGAATTTCACATAACATGAAGTTTACTTAGAGTTAATTGTTCTGACTTTCAGTAGAACTTCATTAGAACTTCATATTATGTGAAGTTCGATATTTAAAATGCAAGTCAACATTGCAATTTCAATTCGCGCGGGAAAGAAAATCTGCTTTGACCTGTAAATTTGGAAAAAATTACTACAACTGATTTATTCTAAATATTGTAGTTAATGTATATATTATCAATAATAATTACTTAATATATGTCTGTTGTTTTACTTTATGAATCATTAATGATATTTAAATGTAACTCCATTCTTTTCTTCTGTAGGTCAACACCAATGGAGCTATTTCATTTAATGAAAACCTGGAAGCATTTACACCAGATGCGTTCCCAGTAGGCGATGGCCGTCGTCTTATTGCGCCATTTTGGGCTGACGTGGACACGACAAATGGCGGCAACGTATTTTATCGTGAATCGAAAAACCTGGAAATATTACAACGAGCGACGAATGATGTGAAAAGATATTTCTCGCGTGATTTTACGTCTTTTCAAGCTTCATGGGTGTTTATTGCTACATGGAGTGATGTTTCTCACTTTATGAAGATCAGATATTCAGCAAGAAATCCCAAGGCTGGATCGGTGAGTACCTTTGATCTATAATTATCCAATCATTAATAATTCATAAGGAAAATTTAAAAGAAATGAATGTTTAAGCAGGTCTTGTAAATCAGATACACAAATTCGTCCGCTGATTTACATAAACTCTCAGATCGGTTTTCTCAGCTTAAACAACTTGTATTGGATAAGTCGTATATTTTGAATTGTAAATGCCCATACAGTATGACCTATTACCTGGATTCTGCATTTCTTATGATCAGTCAACCTCGTCCCCAGGGCCATTTGTGGGGGCTGGGCCAAGATGGCGGCCAAAAACAAAATGGCGGGAACAAATGGCCCTGGTGGAGGCTAGCTCAAAATGCGCAGTATATTGCGCATTTTATTAACTAGAACTCAGTTCTTTACACAGTAATTATACCTAATTACACCTAATTATTGCATGGTTCAAAATATAATTTCCCGTGCCGTGTGCAGGAACAACCGACAATTGTCCTTGACAATTGACCTTGCAAGGTCAAAATACATTTTAAAAAAAAAATACAAAATCAAACCGTCTGATTTACGCCATAAGCTCTTGACCAATCAGAGGCTGAGATAGCCTAGCCTCCACCAGGGCCATTTGTTCCCGCCATCTTGGTCCAGTTCCCTACAAATGGCCCTGGGTACGAGGTTGATGATCAGCAGTCACAATTTTAAAGCCACTTGAGCCGCCATTTTACTGCTTCCTGTCCAGAGCTCTTTGCGCGCTTGGAGAACAGTGCCCAATCCTATATCGCGCGCAAAAAGCAATCTTGATGTCATAGTAAAATGAAAAGATAGTAAACTGCCGAAAATGCACAACGAAATAATTGATGTTTTGAGGGGAGTCCTTTATCAAAATAAAGCAAGCCTTCGCCGATGGTCCCCGATTGTTGCCGACCCATGATTTAGATGCATGTTAAGTAAAAGAATAAAAGCACTGCTTTTCTGCATTGTTCTTTATTACTTAACAAGCTGCTGCACTTCCCGTTTTAACATGCATCTAAATCACAAATCGGCGAACAATCGGCGACATATGAGAACCAAGTCTTAAAGTGCTTATGTCACAAAAAAAAATTTTGGACTTTTGAGTAGAGGACAAAAAGTTAGTTAATAGGTTCTTTAACATTTTTCGGTTTTCTCTTTTCATTCGCGAGATATGCAGCTCTAAACCTTGAAAAATTGGCTTTTAGCAAAAAATTGTCGCGCCCGAGCAAAAAACGGAAAAGGCTCTGGGGCGACAGCCGTGTGACGTAGCTTAAGGGACGGAGGTTCGAATTCACATGTGAAGGAGTACTAAACAGCTATTGTTAAAATTAATAAGTCCCTTAAGCTACGTCACACCACGCTCGTCCCAGACTCTTGTTGATACGCGACATTTTCACAAAAATTGCTGTTTAGAGCCGCATATCTCGCGAATGAAAAGAGAAAACCGAAAAATGTTAAAGAACCTATTAACTAACTTTTTGTCCACTACTCAACAGTTAAAAAAATTTTTTTGTGACATAAGCACTTTAATAAATTGTGGACAGCTTGCAAGCCAGGTAAGCATATCCACTGAGAGGTCAATCAGGTCATACAAGATAGGACCTTAGAAATCAAAATATTCTAATAATAATTTCAAAACATTATAGGGGCCATGCTCTAGACAGGGTGAAACCTTTTGTGTAGTACTTATTAATTTTTTAGTGGAACAACTCAGCTACAAAGGTCCCTGACCAGATGCATATTTTAATATTACCGGGTGGCTATTAATGAACGTCACTTGGCAAATTGACGTCATATGTCGTTCATTTGTCGCTGGTTTTGTGATTAGGCAAGTTTATGGTTTACCGCGAACTACAGTACGGTAGGGATGAGCCGATAATCGGAAATTAATCGGTAGAAGCCGATAATCGGCAGCTTTCAGGCTGATCGGTTATCGGCTGATTACGTCGACATATATCGGCGGTCCGATAAATACTATTCTGGATTTTATACTTGTGAATTTCATTTTCTTTTTTAAGAAAAACGCCAGGTTATAGTGATTCCACAAAGAAACTATAAAATTTAATTAATTTGATAAGGTGCATCATGTTTAACACGTCATATTTCTTGTTTGGTGAAACATTTTTTGTTTTCGACTTTCGTCAATCCTATTTTATTTTTCATATTTCAACTTAAACTCCGTCTTGCTGATGACTGATGGTTAATGATCACATTATATTTGTCAAAGAATATACGTTATGTTTTGCCGCAAGTCAAGTGTCAGGAATTCCTGTTGACAAATATCGGTAACCGCCGATAAATCGGCCGATCAGATCATAAATCGTATCGGAATTTATCGGATCGGTAAATTTGATTTTTCTTGATCGGCTCATCCCTACAGTACAGTATATTAAACTACAAAAATAAATCGTTTTAGTAATCGCAACGAATGCAAAAACTCAACTTACACCTTGTACATTGTCTTTTCTTTGATACTAATAACAGAATTAATTTGAACAAGTTCGGCATTTTAACCTTAACTTCGTTGGTGGTCTTGATAGCTGACCATGCAGAGTTAAGTCAATACATACAACTTAACAGATGTAATTTAGATTTAGATTTATTAAATTTGCCAACGAAAAAATGTACATTACAAATACAAAAAAACTAAACTACAAAACTAGCCTAGAAAGAAAAATGGCAGGGACACCACAACAGCAATCGCCAATTACCGTGGGCCCTGTGTAAAAATGTAAAAAAAACAAATGTTCTTACATGCAGAAAGAAATTGGTTTATTCAGCGAACGTCCTCGATTACACTTAATGCAAACCGTTTTGAAAGAGCGTGGATCGTCCCATTGATAATTTGACAATGATGCTTTGTAATAATTGAGCATAATTGTTTTAAAAGACATCAGATTATTAGTACTCAAACAGAGTTCATCTGCCAAAGCGTTCCATACTCTACATGTTCGTACAAAATAAGAACGCTGATATGTAGTTGTCTTGCATTTTGGCACTTCAAACTTTATCACGTTGCTCGCAGATGATCTGGTCGACCTGGTGTTTCTGGCCGTAGGTATAACGGTATGATCTATAATGACTAGTCCGTGAATAATCTTGAAGAAAAATATCATATCCTGCAGTTCATGCCAGTAGGTAATATTGAGACTTATCTGTAATATTGAGACTTTACATACAATTTTTAAACCGTTTAGCGCGTATTTAGACAATAAAAATGAAGAAAAAGGTTGTCGGCAATTGATATAGAAAAAGATAAAACTAACCAAGAAATATTAATGTTAAAAACTCCCATCATCCAATATAACATGCAGCAGGGCCGACATTAACATGCACACTATAGTCAGTTAAAAAGTCAAAAGTAATCTGAATTATGAACAGGAGGTTGGTCTTTAAACAAATGTGAACTTTCTTAATGCGAAATTCGAGCAATCTTATATAGAGCGATTTTAATGTGGATAGCTACGCGGCATTGAAGCCGTTCATACACGGCAGAAATCAAAGCAAGCCGCGGAAAATATTTACCGTCCATACGTCCAAAAAAACCAAATCTTTTTAATTTGTTTTTACCTTCCGTCCACACGTCACCGTTTTTGAATCAGCGTTTTTGAAAGTCTTAATTTTCACCAAAAAAACGAGTGTGGACGGAAAGTACGATACAAAAAACGATCTATGGAGGGAAATATTTTGAAGCGTTTTTAGTTTTAATTAAAATGAAGAGATTTAAAAACGCGTATGTGTGCAGATGTATTTTAAACTGCGTGCATATACGTGCATAGCACGCGAGAGAATTATTATAAGTAATAACATGACTTGAGGGAAATTAGCGATTAAATTGCCCGCCGCCGAGGGAAGATTTCGCCCTCGGACTTTTACAAATCTTCCCGAGGCGAAGGGCAATTTAATCGCTAATTTCCCGACAAGTCATGTTATCAGTTTGTAATATTATGATCGCCGAGGAAAACTCAGAGAAGTATGCTGAGATAAGTTTAGGTGTTTGTTTTTGTATGGTTCAGTGAAGTTGTTTACGAGTTTTACTATTGATTGAAGTAATCATACCTTTGGGACATGCTTTGTGTTTGTAGAATAGATGTCTGTTAATAAAAATGTTGTGAGTGTTCTAGGACCGCCTGTTTGCATAATAGATATGCAAGCGGGAAATTTAGTAAAAGACAAAGGATTTCTTTGTCTACTAATTTTCCCCTGCATGCTTGATGAGGGAAAATTAGTAGACAAAGAAATCTTTTGTTTTCTACTAAATTTCCATTTAGAAGACAAAGGCGTATGCATGGGTAATGAGGAAAATACGGGATTTACATTCCCTTTGAGAACAATGAAAACCGAGGTGATCATGATATTAGATGAGTTAATCTATAACAGTATTAGTTGATGTTTAGTGGAGATCGTTGCCCAGGTTATATAGTGTATAAAAGTAGATAGATTTATTAACATATATTACATCGCAGCCCAAAGGCTGAATTGCGTAAGTTTCAATACAATGTGTTAAAACTATGTATAGAGAATAAGTTTTGCTAGGAGACTATATTACAAATGTGTGAAAATAAATATTCAACTAAAAATTAAGATCAACTATGTTACTAATAAATAACAATTATTAAAAGCTAATACTACTAATATAATGGATCATTGTCTGCACATGGCTGGAATAAAATACAATAAGAGTAGGAACCTTATAATGGTTCAAAGTCCGCACATGGTCGGAATAAAAAAATTTTTTAGCGTGGTGCGTAGGCAGTGTTGAAACAACAATCGAAATATACTTTCTTAGGAAGGTCTAATATTAGTGTTGACCAATTTTCTACCTTTTCCTCTGGGGGGCTGTTATCTGCTGTTCTGAGGAGAAGAGAGGAATAAAGGAGAGGAAAGGAGAGGAGGGGGAGGGGAGGGGAGAGGAGAGGAGAGGAGGGGAGGGGAGAGGAGAGGAGGGGAGAAGAAAGGAGAGGAAAGGAGAGGAGATGAGGGGAGAGGAGAGGAAAGGAGAGGAAAGGAGGGGAGAGGAGAGGAAAGGAGAGGAGAGGAAATGAAAGGAAAGGAAAGGAGAGGAAAGGAGGGGAGAGGAGAGGAGAGGAAAGGAGAGGAAAGGAGAGGAAAGGAGGGGAGAGGAGGGGAGAGGAGAGGAGAGGAGAGGAAAGGAGGGGAGAGGAAAGGAGGGGAGAGGAGAGGAAAGGAGGGGAGAGGAGAGGAAAGGAGGGGAGAGGAAAGGAGAGGAAAGGAGAGGAAAGAAGAGGAGAGGAAAGGAGAGGAAAGGAGGGGAGAGGAGAGGAAAGGAGGGGAGAGTAGGGGAGGGGAGAGGAGGGGTGAGGAGAGGAAATGAAAGGAGGGGAGAGGAGGGGAGGGGAAAGGAGAGGAAAGGAGAGGAGGGGAGGGGAGATGAGATGAAAGATGAGATGAAAGATGAGATGAAAGATGAGATGAAAGATGAGATGAAAGATGAGATGAAAGATGAGATGAAAGATGAGATGAAAAATGAGATGAAAGATGAGATGAAAGATGAGATGAAAGATGAGATGAGTTGCTCAGGTTTGAATTTTTCTTAATTTTTAGAGGAATACTTTCCAAGTGATTTTAACCACCAATGGTCGTCATTCGTTTGCAACATTTCTCTACAATAAAACAGAATGGACAACAGGCGATGCCAGTAAAGGGTTTAATGGAGAGGGAGGCATACCTGCTCAGGTAAATACATGAATAGTCTTTAATAAATACTGCGCAACAACCGTGCGAGTTTACTTCCTAAGGTCGTCCTCGCAGCTTGCTAATACTCTTTTTCTTTAGGCTGGTTTCAATTTCGGTGATGGTCGACGTTATTACAGCATCAGAGGTTCACGAACAAGCTTAGTGGCTCGCTTGCCATTCTTAACTAACGTTGGAGTGCCTGGAATTTTTATGTTTCGAATAGACGAAGCACGTATAAGAAAAGGAGGTTGTAACACGGGAGGTGGGTCATTCTGTTTGTTTGTTTGTTTGTTTGTTTGTTTGTTTGTTTGTTTGTTTGTTTGTTTGTTTGTTTGTTTGTTTGTTTGTTTGTTTGTTTGTTTGTTTGTTTGTTTGTTTGTTTGTTTGTTTGTTTGTTTGTTTGTTTGTTTGTTTGTTTGTTTGTTTGTTTGTTTGTTTGTTTGTTTGTTTGTTTGTTTGTTTGTTTGTTTGTTTGTTTGTTTGTTTGTTTGTTTGTCTGTTGGTATCCCTGTCTGTCAGTTTGTCTGTCAGTTTGTTTGTTTGTTTGTTTGTTTGTTTGTTTGTTTGTTTGTTTGTTTGTTTGTTTGTTTGTTTGTTTGTTTGTTTGTTTGTTTGTTTGTTTGTTTGTTTGTTTGTTTGTTTGTTTGTTTGTGTGTGTGTGTGTGTGTGTGTGTGTGTGTGTGTGTCTGTCTGTCTGTCTGCCTGCCTGCCTGCCTGCCTGCCTGTCTGTTTGTTTGTTTGTTTGTTTGTTTGTTTGTCTGTCTGTCTGTCTGTCTGTCTGTCTGTCTGTCTGTCTGTCTGTCTGTCTGTCTGTCTGTCTGTCCGTTTGTCTGTCCGTTTGTCTGTCCGTTTGTCTGTCCGTTTGTCTGTCTGTTTACCTGTGTGTCTGTCAGTTCGTTGGTTGGTTGGTCTGTCTCTTTCTCTGTCTGTCTGTCGGTCAGTCTGTCTGTCTGTCTGTCTGTCTGTCTGTCTGTCTGTCTGTCTGTCTGTCTGTCTGTCTGTCTGTCTGTCTGTCTGTCTGTCTGTCTGTCTGTCTGTCTGTCTGTCTGTCTGTCTGTCTGTCTGTCTGTCTGTCTGTCTGTCTGTCTGTCTGTCTGTCTGTCTGTCTGTCTGTCTGTCTGTCTGTCTGTCTGTCTGTCTGTCTGTCTGTCTGTCTGTCTGTCTGTCTGTCTGTCTGTCTGTCTGTCTGTCTGTCTGTCTGTCTGTCTGTCAAAACATGTCGGATAATAATTAGATCGAGACGAAGAAACAATAAATCTTTGATCTTCTATTTTTAGGTAGCTTAACTTTATCACCAAGGCGTGGAGTCGTGCTTGGAGGAACGTGTATTTCTGTCACTGGTCCGTGTTTTAATTCAAGTGACGTCATTGTTTGTCGATTTAATGGCAACTATACAGTTGACGGGAATTTTGAGAATGGTTACAAGGCGTCTTGTGTTAGTCCACCGTTGCATAAACTTGGAAAAATACGTTTGGAGGTGTCGTTAGATAATGGAGCAACCTTTGATCATTCAACAACGTTTACCTCAGGTAGGAATATCACTGAACAACATTGGTAGACATATAATATTGGATATTATTGTTTCAGCAATGTTGTTTGGCATTGATCAAGTAACGACATGTTCACAGTTGACAGCACAACATTGTTGACAGTTGACAGCACAACATTGTTTACAGTTGACAGCACAACATTGTTTACAGTTGACAGCACAACATTGTTTACAGTTGACAGCACAACATTGTTTACAGTTGACAGCACAACATTGTTTACAGTTGACAGCACAACATTGTTCACAGTTGATAGCACAACATTGTTTACAGTTGACAGCACAACATTGTTTACAGTTGACAGCACAACATTGTTCACAGTTGACAGCACAACATTGTTTTGTTTGTTTGTTTTTTTAATTTCCAACAGTCGCGTTTGGACGACATGGTCCAGAAATCTCAGGTCTGGCTTCAAAAGACTGGACCCGACATCTCAATCCGTTGTATTTGGCCTGGAGTCCAGAAGACCTCAAAAGCAAGCTTGTTGATATAGAGGTCGCGAAATTCGATTGGAAGACGCTAGAAATTTTGGAAGACAATATTGTAGTAAAGGAGAATGTTAGCAACTATGGATTTCACACTATTAAGGATTTGGTAGAAACTGCGATACCAATGTAAGTTGAAATAACTTAGACCCGTATACACCGTACCGGACGAATTCGGAAGTGGTCTCGAATTAGTACGATTTCGCCTGTTTACACGGAAGGCATTAACCTTGCTCCGCTATCTGAGTTCTAGTGGCTCAATGGTTAGAGCGTCTGGCTAGCATTCAGAAGGTTGTGGGTTCGAGTCCCGCTTAGAACTCAGAGTTTTTCTGAGTATTACTAACTAACACAGCTTGTACAGCAAACAACTGACAATTATTACTAACATCAAGCTGCAATTTCTGAAACTAACTAAATTCGGAACCGTTCTCGAATTAGTACGGTTCCGTCTGTTTACACGGAAGACAAATTCGGAACCGTTCTCAAATTCGTACGGTTCCGCCTGTTTACACGGTGAAATAGGACGAATTCGAGACTGGTCTCCTAAAACGTAGTATACGTGTACATTTATAAATCCCAATTGATTAATAGAACATTGAATTTCTTATTTCTTTTCAGGCCATCGTCCTTAGATAACGGCGGCAAAAAGTACCTTTCTCCTCTGGCTGTGGTATCTATTCGCGCTCGGACTTCAAAACGAGGCTTGCCTCCACGTGTCTACAGTGCTCCGTTCTTAACTATTCCATATTTTAATAATTTAACTGACGATGCGAAGGAAGCTTATGATAATGTTAATATCACTCGGTTATGTAAAGTCTGGTTTGCACAACAAGATGAAAAAGAGTTGGAAAAAATTCTAAGTAAGCTGACGTAAAATAATAATAAGGTGTTACTCCGAGGGACGAACCATTGCGGATGGCCCAGGTGGGATTCCAACCTGCGACCTTCGGTTTACTAGTCCGATGTAGGGATGGGCGATACTAGTACAAAATATCGATACCAACGATACTTACAAAAGTATTGATACTTTCGATACTCGCAAAAAGTATTGGTAATTTCGATACCACTTGAGCCTGCGATGTTTTTGGTCAGTATCTATGAAAATCGGTGAATACTTCATCATGCAGGGTTGTATGATGCTGTTTTTAAATAAAAACACTGCCTCGTACCCAGGCGTCTCCACATACATATTTGCATACATATATACATTCATATTTACACGAAGTACTGCAATACTTTGTGTAAATATGAATGTATATATGTATGCAAATATGTATGTGGAGACGCCTGGGTACGAGGCAGCTAAAAACATTTAACTAAATAGTTATCACTTACATATTTAGGAAAACATTGAACATGCACGTTGATATTGTTCAGTTTAAGATTTAAAATCATAATTGCAAATGTTTATGCAGCTGATAGACTATTCCTTGACTTGTTATATTTGTTACTTAATATTCTTCTTATTTTAAAAGTTATTTCAGTCAATGTAAAAATTGAAGTATCGGTATCGATTTTGGTATCGGTATCGACCAAAATTCTTAGTATCGGACTGGTATCGTATCGAACAAAAAAAGCTGGTATCGCCCATCCCTAGTCCGATGCTCTACCAACTGAGCTACAGGTCAAGTTGGGAGCTGAAGGTCGAATGATAGTACTTAGGCTATTTGAT
The DNA here is from genome assembly GCA_964035015.1 of Corallium rubrum. NCBI lineage: Eukaryota > Metazoa > Cnidaria > Anthozoa > Scleralcyonacea > Coralliidae > Corallium > Corallium rubrum. Next base: position 6,268,708 of record OZ036007.1, on the reverse strand, counting down.
ATTTCGAAACAGACTAGTTTCTTCAATATCTAGACAACAGTCTTCATACATGACGATTTTGAATGATTATTGTGGGACAATGAAATAGCCTAAGTACTATCATTCGACCTTCAGCTCCCAACTTGACCTGTAGCTCAGTTGGTAGATCATCGAAATAGTAAAGCGAAGGCCGCGGGTTCGAATCCCAGCTGGGCCAAGTAGAGTTTTCTCTCAGTACTTGTCCAGTATGGTTCGTCACTCGGAGTAACACCTTATTATTATTCTCCACCACTGTCCCACAGTAAGTTGATGTAGAGTTGATAAATAATATTTTTTAATCCTATTGCTTATTATTATTTTTTTTCAGATGAGTTAATAGGATGTCCCCGAAGCGTAGAGCAAGCAGAAGCTGACAGTGGACGATTCACATCAGATGATTTCTGTAAGCCACCGAGGACGTCCTCTTGTTTGACGTATCATAATGGATCATATCATTGTTTTAAATCAATCTTTCCAAGGTAAGTTCCAAGAGCAAGCACGCTTTCTTGCTCTAATGTTTCTTTTGTTCAATTTTAATGGAATTTTAGTAGTTCTGACGTTTGTTCCGTTCCGTCCCAGATGTCGGCCTACATATAAACCTGCTTCAGACTTCGTAAGACCACCAGGCAGATCTCTAAAATAATGTAGTATTATCTAATCTGTAGTCTTACCTAAACTATTCTATTCTGTCTTATTGTGTTCTTTTCTATTCTACTTATTCTATTTTATCCCATTCTATTCTATTATATCCATTATTATATTCATTATATCCTATTATATCCCATTTTATTCTGTTCTGTCCTATTCTGCCCTGTTCTAATCTATACTGTCCTTTTGCATCATTTTCTATCCCGCTCTATCCTATTCTATTCCATTTTATCCTATTCTATCCCATTATATCCCATTCTATGCTATTCTATCCCATTCTATCCTATTCTATCCTATCCTATTCTATTCTATCGCATTCTATTCCATTCTATCCTAACCTATCCTATTCTATCCCATTCGATCCTATTCTATCCCAGTCTATCCTATTCTATTCTATCCTATTCTATCCCATTCTATCCTGTCCTATTCTATCCCATTCTACCCTATTCTATCCCATACTATCCTATCCTATTCTATCCCATTCTGTCCTATTCTATTCTATCCCATTTTATCATATTCTCTCCCCTTCTGTTCTCTTGCATCCTTTTCTACTCCATTCTCTCCCATTTTATTCTATTCTCTTCTATCGTATTTATTCCCATTTTGTTTTGTTATAGTGTGTAATAAACTTTGTGTGTTTTTTGTTCCTAGTCCCAGTGGAGCAGGTCAGCAATGTTGTTACAATAGAGAAGGAAGTCTTGTTGTAGGTCCAAACGGAGGGGGGACAATTGACAAATATCATGCAGAAAGTTCTAGATTTGCTACTCTAAGACATCTCAAAGAAGATATCTATCCCTGGTACTTGTGCTGTCAACTGGAAAAGCGATGTGGTCTATACTACGAAAGAAGACCCTCGGAAAATGGTACCCGATATGCGCCTCCCCAGATATGTAAGCAATGCACATAGCTGAATTAATGCAAGGGACACTCTCTACTGGGAAAAATGGTTTTGACGATCTATTTCTGTAGGGAATTTGAAATAACAATAATTTAAGCACCATCATTCCACAACTTGCTCTCAGCTTGATCATGTAGCTCAGTCGGTAGAGCGTCGGACTAGTAAACCGAAGATCGCGAGGCAGTCGGTAGAGCGTCGGACTAGGAAACCGAAGGTCGCGAGGCAGTCGGTAGAGCGTCGGACTAGGAAACCGAAGGTCGCGAGGCAGTCGGTAGAGCGTCGGACTAGGAAACCGAAGGTCGCGAGGCAGTCGGTAGAGCGTCGGACTAGGAAACCGAAGGCCGCGAGGCAGTCGGTAGAGCGTCGGACTAGTAAACCGAAGGTCGCGAGGCAGTCGGTAGAGCGTCGGACTAGGAAACCGAAGGTCGCGGGTTCGAATCCCAGTCGCGGTCGAGAAGAGGAGTGGAGGGGGGTGGTTTGGAAGCTACATTGTCTTTCAAGATTATGCAATGGTCATGTTGATGAACACAATAGTTCATGTTGGAGGAAGGCAATTGGTTGAAGAAAGGAAATTCTATGGACACGTGACGACGAAGGACTACACAACGAACAAAGGACTTACAACACGTGACGACGAAGGACTATACTAATTAAACCCGAACGTTGGTATTGGGTGACTGCTTCATTATATAGAAAATACAATACGTTCAGTGACCGTGAAATTAGACAAATTGAACAAAAGCATGGAACGATGACTTCTGCCGAGTTTCCAAACCATCCCCTCCACTAACTATGAGTAGAGTTTTCCTCTACTTACCCAGTATGGTCATTAACATACATGCATACTTACATATATATACATGGCCGAGTCGAAGGCACATATTAAAGGCCATAGGCGTCGAGTTTTGTTTTTGTCTAGGGGAGCTGAGGTGCTGAACAGGGCCTTTCTAAGAATTTTTCCGTGGGGGGCGTTTTCAAAAAGGGACTCTTCTAGGGGGTCCGGGAGGCTGTAACAGTTACTTTAGCCTAACGAGTAACCTATAATTTGTGAATGGTGATTGATGAGTCAGTCACCCGACACACATCGGACCACGGATTACAGCTAAGACCTACAGGTGTTGGTTTTGTGGAGGGAGGAAAACCGGACAACCCGGCGAAAAACCCTCGAAGCACAGGAGAGATCAACTCAACTTTACTCACATGAGTCTCAAGCTCGAGACCGGGGTTATTCCCAAACGGTCACCCATCCAAGTACTAACCCTGTCCAACTGGGCTTAACTTCCTGTAGTTGTGTAACAGCACACGCCTGCAACCGTGCTAACACCTTACATTACTTTATTCTCTGCACGAGTTGTAACTGGTTTTAACCAGTTTTTATCGTGGCCCTCTGATTTGTTCTTTTTTATCTGTTCCAGCAACTTCTTTTGGTGACCCTCATCTGATAACTCTTGATGGGTTTTCATACACTTTTAACGGCTTTGGTGAATATACAATGCTACAGATAGAAGAAAATGGCTTCATATTTCAAGCAAGAATGCAGCCTTTGAGTACGAGCGAAACCAGTACATCTCGTGGAACATTTCTAACAGCATTTGTTCTTAAAGAAAGGAATAGTGACACTGTCCAGGTAAGATGGTACCTCGTCGTATTAACGTCTTATATAGACTTCATCATTAATTGCTAGCTATGTCATCTAATGTATTGTTTTGTTAATTATATGAAAATATTCACGGGGTGCAAATCAATTTTTATCAAAAATGTTCTCGCAACGCCAACGGCTTTGACGGAAATGCTGGAAGACAAGTTGTACAAACCATTGTATAACATGCTGTGTAATGACAGCATGTTACACGCTGCAATGGTTCGTACAACTTGTCTCGCAATAATTGACGGTACCGAAAAAGATGGCGGCGGTACATTAAGCCTTAATAGTCCATTGGCCACTTTAAGAATTTTATTCTGGCTAACGCCAGACGATTTTCTGCAGCATATGGGAAGGTCTTGGGCTATAAAGGGTTAACCCTAATGCTTTGTGACCTCAAATAACAACTAAACATTGTTTATCATGCTAAGATGAATTATGTAAGCAAGAACTTCATTCCTATCAAAGTTTACCCTTTTCAAACTTCCAATTATTCTGCAAGAAACACGATTTAATGTCCGCAAAGGATTGTGGTTAAATGTACGCCATCTTTTTTGGTACGATCAATTACATAACATCAATTTTATTAGTGATGAAAATATTCATAAAACGCTGTTTAAATATAATAAGTATAGGTTATTTTGAGGTCACGAGGGGATGTGTTTATTCACATATCCCCGAGGTGCCTCAAAATAACGTACTTATTTTTCACATGGCGAGGTTGACAGGATTTCATAAGATAAGGAGTGGTGCGGGGATATTAGACGGGAAGATTAGAGGAGAATATTATAAGCGAAGAATGGTAGGGGGAATATTAGAGCCTTAGAGGAGAATATTATAGCGAGGAATGGTAGAGGGGAATATTAGAGCCTTAGAGGAGAATATTATAGCGAGGAATGGTAGAGGGGAATATTAGAGCCTTGGAGGAGAATATTATAGCGAGGAATGGTAGGGGGGAATATTAGAGCCTTAGAGGAGAATATTATAGCGAGGAATGGTAGGGGGGAATATTAGAGCCTTAGAGGAGAATATTATAGCGAGGAATGGTAGAGGGGAATATTAGAGCCTTAGAGGAGAATATTATAGCGAGGAATGGTAGAGGGGAATATTAGAGCCTTAGAGGAGAATATTATAGCGAGGAATGGTAGAGGGGAATATTAGAGCCTTATAGAGGGGAATATTAATCTATTGTTTTGCCAGGGGCTATTTGAATATATTCCCCTAAAAGAAGAAAGGAAACCGAGGCATGTGAAAAATAAAGTAAAATAAACCAAACTTAATTTTAGATTGAACTTAACAGCCTCAAGTTGTTGGACATTTTCGTGAATGATGAAAGGGAGACCTTTGATCCAAAAACATCATTGTTGGAGTTTGAAGATTTAATGTTGGTTCGAAGAAATGACTCCGTAATTCAAGTTATTTTCAAATCTGGGATTGTGGTTAACGTCAGACAAAATGATATATCTCTTTCTTTTGTTATGTTGTTACCCAAAACGTTTAAAGGTTAGTAATGATGGTGGTGATTGGTGGTGGTGGTGGTGGTGGTGGTTGTTATGGTGGTGGTGATGATGGTGATTGTGGTGGTGGTGGTGATGATGATGATGGTTATTATGATGATGATGGTGGTGGTGATGATGATGATGGTGATGATGGTGATTATGATGGTGGTGGTGATGGTGATGATGGTGATTATGATGGTGATGGTGATGGTGATTATGGTGGTGGTGGTGGTGATGATGATGGTGGTGGTGGTGGTGATGATGATGATGATGACGATGGTGGTGATTATGATGGTGGTGGTGGTGGTGATGATGATGATAACGATGGTGGTGATTATGGTGGTGGTGGTGGTGATGATGGTGATTATGGTGGTGGTAGTGATGATGGTGATGGTGGTGATAAGTGATGGTGATAGTCATGGTGATAATAAAATTGTGAATGGCATTCTGTTTTAGGAAAAACAAAAGGCTTGCTTGGAGTATGGGACGACAACAAAAAGAATGATTTGACATTGCCAGATGGCCGAAAATTATCCATCACTTTAAATGATTCGCAAATTCACTCACAATTTGGACAAAAATGTAAGATTGTTGTTTAGCACATCGTCTAAAATGTACTTTTTTACACACGTCAAATCTCTTGTCAACAAGGTGTGTTCGCAACAGACAGGCTTGGAAGAAACCTGTGAGCAAGTTTGTAACAATTGCGTTATTTTATGAAGCTGCTGTCAAGCTCACACAAACACAAACACAAACACAAACACAAACACAAACACAAACACAAACACAAACACAAACACAAACACAAACACAAACACAAACACAAACACAAACACAAACACAAACACAAACACAAACACAAACACAAACACAAACACAAACACAAACACAAAACACACACACACAAACACAAACACAAACACAAACACAAACACAAACACAAACACAAACACAAACACAAACACAAACACAAACACAAACACAGACACAAACACAAACACAAACACAAACACAAACACACAGACACAGACACAGACACAGACACAGACACAGACACAGACACAGACACAGACACAGACACAGACACAGACACAGACACAGACACAGACACAGACACAGACACAGACACAGACACAGACACAGACACAGACACAGACACAGACACAGACACAGACACAGACACAGACACAGACACAGACACAGACACAGACACAGACACAGACACAGACACAGACACAGACACAGACACAGACACAGACACAGACACAGACACAGACACAGACACAGACACAGACACAGACACAGACACAGACACAGACACAGACACAGACACAGACACAGACACAGACACAGACACCGACACCGACACAGACACAGACACAGACACCGACAACAAACAAACAAACAAACAAACAAACAAACAAACAAACAAACAAACAAACAAACAAACAAACAAACAAACAAACAAACAAACAAACAAACAAACAAACAAACAAACAAACAAACA
>OZ036007.1:6184996-6257496 GCA_964035015.1 Corallium rubrum | reverse complement strand
ACTAACCAACCAACTAATCCAATCCAATCCAACCAACCAACCAACCAACTAACCAACCAACTAACCAACCAATTAACTAATCCAATCCAACTAATCCAATCCAATCCAACCTAACCAATCCAACTAACCAACCAAACCAATCCAACTAATCCAATCGAACTAACTAACTAACCAACGGAACCAAACTAACTAACGAACTAATCCAACGAACTAACTAACTAACTAACTAACTAACCGAATCCAATCCAATCCAACGAACTAACTAACCAATCGAACGGAATTAACCAACTAACCAACGAACCAATCCAACTAACCAACTAACTAATCCAATCCAATCCAACCAACTAACCAACCAACTAACCAATCAACCACCTAACTAACCAATCTAACGAACTAACCAACTAACTAACCAACTAACTAATCCAATCCAATCCAATCCAATCCAATCCAACTAACCAATCCAACTAACTAACTAACTAACTAACCAATCCAACTAACTAATCCAATCGAACCAACTAACCAATCCAATCCAACTAACTAACCAATCCAACCAACCAATCCAATCCAATCCAACTAACCAATCCAATCCAACTAATCCAATCCAACTAACCTAATCCAACTAACCAATCCAACTAACCAATCCAATCCAATAACCAATCTAACTAACCAATCCAATCCAATCCAATCCAATCCAATCTAACTAATCCAATCCAACCAATCCAACCAATCCAATCCAACCGAATCTAACCTAACCAATCCACCAATCCAATCTAACCAACCAATCCAACCAATCCAACCAATCCAATCCAACTAACCAATCCAACTAACCAATCCAACTAACTAACCAACCAATCCAATCCAACTAACCAATCCAATCCAACTAACCAATCCAACTAACCAACTAACTAACTAACTAACTAACCTAATCCAACCTAATCCAATCCGAAACGAATCAACTAATCCAACTAACCAATCAACTAACCAACTAACTAATCTAATCCAACTAACTAACCTAACCAACTAATCCAATCCAACTAATCCAACTAACCAACGAACTAATCCAACCAACCAATCCAACTAACTAACTAACCAACCAACCAACCAACGAACTAACTAACCAATCCAACTAACCAATCCAATCCAACTAACCAATCCACCTAACAACTAACCAATCCAACTAACCAATCCAACGAACCAATCCAACTAACCAACTAACCAATCCAACTAACCGAATCCAACCAATCCAATCCAACCAATCCAACTAACCAATCCAATCCAATCCAATCCAATCCAATCCAATCCGAATCCAACGAACTAACTAACGAATCGAAACTAACCAACCTAACCAATCCAACTAACCAACCAATCCAATCCAATCCAACCTAACTAACTAACCAATCCAACTAACCAATCTAACCAATCCAACTAACCAATCCAACCTAATCCAACTAACCAACTAACCAACTAACCAACCTAATCCAATCCAACCTAACTAACCAACTAACCAACTAACCAACTAACTAATCCAACCAACCAATCCAACGAAACGAACGAACGAACGAACGAACGAACGAACGAACGAACGAACGAACGAACGAACGAACGAACGAACGAACGAACGAACGAACGAACGAACGAACGAACGAACGAACGAACGAACGAACGAACGAACGAACGAACGAACGAACGAACGAACGAACGAACGAACGAACGAACGAACGAACGAACGAACGAACGAACAAACAAACAAACAAACAAACAAACAAACAAACAAACAAACAAACAAACAAACAAACAAACAAACAAACAAACAAACAAACAAACAAACAAACAAACAAACAAACAAACAAACAAACAAACAAACAAACAAACAAACAAACAAACAAACAAACAAACAAACAAACAAACAAACAAACAAACAAACAAACAAACAAACAAACAAACAAACAAACAAACAAACAAACAAACAAACAAACAAACAAACAAACAAACAAACAAACAAACAAACAAACAAACAAACAAACAAACAAACAAACAAACAAACAAACAAACAAACAAACGGACGAACAGACAGACACACTTGGACTGACTAGCTTGATGAACTACTTTTAAATCCAAATTTAAATAAAATTATTCATTCATTCATTCATTCGTTCATTCGTTCGTTCGTTCGTTCGTTCGTTCGTTTGTTCGTTCGTTCGTTCGTTCGTTCGTTCGTTCGTTCGTTCGTTCGTTCGTTCGTTCGTTCGTTCGTTCGTTCGTTCGTTCGTACGCTCGTTCGTTCGTTCGTTCGTTCGTTCGTTCGTTCGTTCGTTCGTTCGTTCGTTCGTTCGTTCGTTCGTGTTGTAATTCGTGACATTGATATTGCGAGTGTGTAGCGCGCGTGAGTCTCGCGTGTGCGTGAAACACATGGAAAATTGTTCTTTTTTTGTTGAATTGTTGAACAGTTAAAGAGTTGAAGAGTACAGTTCTGAGTGAAGTTCTTGAAGATTTATATAGTCTTTATTTAGTTATTAAAGGAACAAAAAACCAAGAATACAGACCTAAATTATTACATGGTCCTTCGAAGTCGGATAGAAGAACGAAAATGTCTCTGGAGAAGAACAAGAAAGCAGTTCGTAGGGGAAACCGAGCTTTTGTAACGAAGATAATACAAACAACAAACGAAGCTATCAATGGGTTTGGTGGAACTCAACACGAGAAAGATTTGTTGGAAGGTTATAAGATTACGTTGATGGATAAAAAGGAAGCTTTGAAGAAGCTAGACGAGGCTGTTTTGGAAGAGCTCGAAGATGAAGAAAAGATTGTCGACGAAGTATTTGATGCAAGCGAAGTCGGTGAGTCTATTAATAGAACACTTGCTAAAATTGACAATGTGATTAAACTTATGGAAGCTAGTAAAGTCTCTACACCAGAAATAATGAGTCCAAGCCATTCGAGTGAGGCAAGTCATACAGTTCATCCACCATTAGCTAGAGCGAAATTACCAAAATTATCATTAAAAAGATTTTCTGGTAACCCCACCAATTGGCAATCATTTTGGGATAGCTACACTGCAGCTGTTCATAGTAATGAAACTATATCGAAAGTTGATAAATTTAATTATTTGAAGAGTCTGCTAGAGGGTCCAGCAGCATCTGCCATTGCAGGATTTGCATTAACCAATGAAAATTATGAAGCAGCCATCAAACTTTTGACAGATAGATTTGCAAATCCACAAGTGATAGTGTCAAGCCATATGGATGCCCTGTTAAAGCTAGAACCGGTGTCAAACATACTTGAAGTAGGAAAAATTCGAAAGTTATATGATAGTATTGAAACTCACATCCGAAGTCTCAGCAATTTGAAAATTCCTTCTGAGTCTTATGGAACACTCCTGATTCCAATGATTCTTGCAAAAATTCCAGATGAGATGCAGTTATTGATCAGTCGGAAGGTGGGTAAAGACAACTGGAAAATAGATAATCTTCTTGAAGAGTTTAAGGTAGAATTAGAAGCAAGAGAAAGATGCTCCTTATTGAGCACTTCTACTCAGGCCAAAAGAGACGATGCAAAGAAAAGATTTATTCCACATACATCGTCAGCATTATTATCTGGAAATGCCAGCTTCTATACAACCCAAACCTGCACATTCTGTGGTCAGCAACACTTGTCATCCAAGTGCAACATTGTCACTGATGTGTCAGCTCGCAGGACAATCCTTCGAAAAAGGGCAAGTGTTTTGCATGTCTGAAATCTGGTCACATCATTAGAGATTGCCCTTCTAAATTTAAATGTTTTAAATGTGGAAATCACCACCACATCTCTCTGTGTGAAGTTCCCAAGAAAAAGGATGATTCTAAAGTTGATAAGAACAAGAGCAGTGGTGCAGAAAAGAGTGATGGTGAAGGAAAAAACTCCCAATCTCCAGAAGAAAAGACAACAACAAATCTGTGTTCAAATAGCAGTACATCAGTGCTATTACAAACTGCATCAGCTATGGTTGGCAACCCAAGCAACCCTAACCAACAGAAGATACAAGCAAGAATTGTGTTTGATTCATGCAGCCAGAGATCGTATATATCTCATCATCTACAGAAATCACTGCAGTTACTACCAGTTAATGAACAGTCACTGTTAGTTAAGACATTTGGAAATGACTCTCCAAAATTGATGACTTGTGATCTGGTTCAAGTGTCCATTACAGCCACAGATGGGTTGGAGCTGTATGTCAATGCCTTCAGCACTCCAGTTATTTGCAGCCCTGTTAGTAACCAAGCTGTGGAGGTGGCTGTGGAAAAGTATCCATACTTACAAGATTTGGTATTAGCAGACGAGATTAATTCATCACATGATGTGGATATTGACATCCTTATTGGAGCAGACTTTTACTGGAACTTTGTCTCCAATGAGTCTAGAAGGGGAGAGCAATCTGGTCCAGTGGCCCTACTGACAAGGCTGGGATGGGTTTTGTCAGGACCCGTCAGTGGCAGCTGTGATGAGTCACACTGTACGACCAACCTCAATGCAACCCATGTCTTACGAATTGATGCTACACCAGTCCAACATGAGCTAAACACGAAGATGAACGAGCAACTTAAGAAGTTCTGGGATTTGGAAACGGTTGGTATCCGCAGCCATGAGAGTTCAGTTTACGATAAGTTTGTTGAAGATATTCATTTTGACGGAGAAAGGTATGAAGCAAAACTACCGTTTAAGGAACATCATTCATTGCTACCAGATAATTACGCAGGCAGTGTAAAGAGATTGGGATCACTGATTCATCGCCTCCAGAACCAACCAAGTCTTTTACATGAATATGACAAGATTATTCAAGACCAGATCCAGAAGGGTATTGTGGAACCAGTCAATCCTGAAGCAAGAGTGAAACCTGGAAATGTTCACTACCTTCCCCACAGAGAAGTGGTACGAACTGACAAGGACACCACGAAAGTAAGAGTAGTGTATGATGCATCGGCCAAAACTACAGGACCCAGCCTGAATGATTGTTTGTATGCTGGCCCATCTCTAACGCCTTTGATTTTTGATATTTTGCTTCGATTTCGAGTGCATCGAGTAGCCATGGTAGCTGATATAGAGAAGGCTTTCCTGAACATTTCCATAGCCCAAGAGCATCGTGATCTCCTGAGGTTTCTGTGGGTGGACGACCCAAATAGCACGAGTCCAACAGTTCAGCCATTAAGATTCACACGAGTCGTCTTCGGTGTTACCTCGAGTCCATTCATCCTTAATGCTACTCTGCGTTATTACATGAATCGATATTTGGCAGAAGATCCAGAATTCGTCCAGGAAGTGTTGAGGTCTCTTTATGTCGACGATTACGCGTCAGGTTCTACGAGTGTATCGAGTGCCCTGGAATTGGCCAGAAAAATAAAACACCGACTGTCTTGTGGAGGTTTCAACATGCGAAAATGGCAAACCAACTCCGAGAGTCTTCAGCAAGTATTTCAAGAAGGCCAAGAATTTGCTGAATGTTCTTCAAGCCCAGAATTAGGATCGTCAGTTAAGGAAGAAGATCGTGGTTATACAAAGTCCGTTCTTGGTGACCATCATGAAGCCAAAAACAAGGTACATGTACTTGGTCAAACATGGGACACTTGTAACGACAAATTTGAAATCAACGTGTCTAAGGTCGTAGCTGACCATGATCCGAATGTTTGTACCAAACGAACAGTACTGAGTCTCTCCGCAAAGTTTTACGACCCATTGGGTCTGATATCTCCCATAGTCCTCCAGTTGAAGCTTCTATTCCAAGAACTGTGTGGAAACAACGTCGCATGGGATGATCAATTGAGCGAGAATTTCTGTCTTCGATGGAATTCGATCATCTCCTGTTTGAAGAAAACAGATATAATCTCAGTGGACCGATGTTACTTCGCCAAAGAATCAACTGGTCAAGTCCAGCTGCATGCTTTTGCTGATGCAAGTGAGACCTCCTATGGTGCCTGTGTATACGTGCGTTACGAACACGAAGCTGGGGTCCACTGCAATTTAGTTGCTTCCAAGACAAGAGTAGCTCCGACAAATAAACAGTCCATACCACGCCTCGAATTGCTATCTTGTTTGGTTTCAGTGCGACTCGTTGAAAGTATAAGGAAAGCACTTCAAGATGTTATGAAGATCGACACCATTGTCTTCTGGTCTGACTCCACTGTTGCCATCCACTGGATACGAAGTGTGCACAAGGAATACAAGCAGTTTGTGGAGAATAGAGTGCAAGAAATCCGTAGATTGTCAGACCCAGAGTGCTGGAGATATTGCCCAACAAAGGAGAATCCAGCCGACACTGCTTCGAGAGGAGAAACGGCGAAGAAGCTCGTAGCAAATGACAAGTGGTGGCATGGACCAAAGTTTTTGGAAAAACATAAAGAGTCCTGGCCTGAACAGCCATTTAGCGAAGCAAATGACAGCCCTGATACACTACGAGAGTTGAAAGCAAGCGAGCAGAAGGTAACCGTAGCTGTGGTAGGTGCTGAAGTACAACAGACCCACAACGTCCAGAAACTGTTGGATCCATCGAAATACAGCAAGATTGAAACCTTGTTAAGAGTAACAGCCTACATTCAAAGATTTATTACTAATCTAAAGCGACGCTTGAGGGGATTGGATATGATCAAAGGTCCACTTACCGCGGAGGAACTTGATGCAGCAGAGAAATCCTGGATAAAGCAAGTACAAGCTGCATTGCCAAGATTGTCAAAGTACCAGAAGATGAAACAATCTCTATGTTTATTTGAAGATGATGAACAAATAATACGTTGCCGTGGACGCATTGAGAGATCTAGCCTTCCTCAAGAAACAAAGTTCCCCATATTGCTTTCGAGTGAACATGCATTTACCAAGCTCGTGGTTCTTCGCTGTCATCGAGAAGTCATGCACGACGGAGTGGGAGAAACCTTAACTCAATTAAGGTCAAGATTTTGGATCGTCAAAGGTAGACAAGTGGTAAAAAAGATCGTATATCGGTGTACCACTTGCAGAAGATGGGAAGGAAAGTCTTACGGAGTACCACCTGCGCCGCCTTTGCCAGAATACCGTTTGGATAACACTGCCGCATTCACCAGAGTGGGAGTCGACTACGCCGGCCCCTTGTTTGTAAGAAATATTTACCCTAGTGATGAAAACATGCACAAAACGTACATTGTTCTCTACACATGTGCCTCGAGTCGTGCTGTTCATTTGGATCTAGTTCCCGATGCGACAAGCGAAGCATTCATCCGTAGTTTCAAACGATTCATCAGTCGCAGAGGAGTCCCAGCTACGATGATTTCAGATAACGGCAAGACCTTCAAGGCCAAAGAGGTGAAAGAATTCACCGCATCTAAGAGGATCAAATGGGTACACATTGTAGCACGTTCTCCATGGTGGGGAGGATTCTATGAACGACTAGTTCGGTCAGTCAAGAGATGTCTAAAAAAGGTACTACGTACAGCCAAATTAACCTATGAGGAACTGCTGACGTTGCTTATACAAGTAGAAGGTGTGATGAATTCCCGTCCTCTCACCTATGTTTATGAAGACAACGAACCGTTAACTCCGTCGCATTTGGTTTTAGGACGGCGAGTACTGTCTCAAGCCCAGGAAGTTGACGTAAACGAGACCGATCAAGCCGAGAGTTCTGAGAAAGCCACGCGGCGACAAAAGCATCTAAAAACCGTCCTACTACAATTTTGGAGAAGGTGGCAACAAGAATATCTTACCCAATTACGTGAGTATCACCGTCCGAAGAAAGCGTTGGGACCACCAGTAAACGTAGGTGACGTTGTGACGATCCGAGAAGATAACATAAAACGGCTGAATTGGAACATTGGACGAGTTGAAAAACTGCTGACGGGACGAGACGGAAATACTCGAGCAGTCGTATTGCGTACAATTAGCAAGGACGGAAGACCAAAAGAGATGAAACGACCGATACAGAGATTGTACCCAGTAGAGCTCCAATCTGATCGGAATGAGAACATCCAAATTCCGATAACTTTTGTCGAACACGCTAATCAAGAAAACCGATTATAGTATTTAGTACTGTTGATTGCTTTCTCATCAATCAAGGTGGGGAGTATGTTGTAATTCGTGACATTGATATTGCGAGTGTGTAGCGCGCGTGAGTCTCGCGTGTGCGTGAAACACATGGAAAATTGTTCTTTTTTTGTTGAATTGTTGAACAGTTAAAGAGTTGAAGAGTACAGTTCTGAGTGAAGTTCTTGAAGATTTATATAGTCTTTATTTAGTTATTAAAGGAACAAAAAACCAAGAATACAGACCTAAATTATTACAGTTCGTTCGTTCGTTCGTTCGTTCGTTCGTTCGTTCGTTCGTTCGTTCGTTCGTTCGTTCGTTCGTTCGTTCGTTCGTTCGTTCGTTCGTTCGTTCGTTCGTTCGTTCGTTCGTTCGTTCGTTCGTTCGTTCGTTCGTTCGTTCGTTCGTTCGTTCGTTCGTTCGTTCGTTCGTTCGTTCGTTCGTTCGTTCGTTCGTTCGTTCGTTCGTTCGTTCGTTCGTTCGTTCGTTCGTTCGTTCATTCATTCATTCACAGACAAACGAACGGACTGACAAACGGACGGGGGAGCGGAGAGGCCCTTGGAATGGCCCTGGGACCCCCCCTGTTCTAACATGAAGTCCCTTCGAGCAAGCTTCTTTTTTTTGTTCACGAGTTTTGACAAGGATGAACAAACGGTATATTTCTTGAACAACAAATTAATTATTCGCTGTTTTTAAAAGAAAGTCATTTGATACAAAGATGCCTAAAACTAACTGGGGATATTTAAAGCCGCAAACTGGCTGTAAAAGCTTTAAAAAACGCCAAAGAACAGAAGCAAGTAAACATTGAAACAGCGAAATTCTCCTGGTTTTGCCAAGAAAACATGTTCTCCTACAACTACAACAACAATTGATCCAGAAAAGAAGGTTGGTTGGTGTATTTTCTATTTTATAAATTGATTTCATGCACAAAATTAGAAAAAAAGGAATTCTTAAAAGAGGTCAAAAAGTATGGACAAGGGAAAATTTGAGAGAAATATTTGCGGAGGTTGAAAAGTCCAAATATTATTCTGGAGTTTCAACCTGTGTAATATCATTTTTTCATTTCATCTCTTCCAGAAAAAATAATGGGTCTATGCTTAAGTGTAATAATTAATTTGCATTATAATATTTAATTAAGAAAATATGGAAAATGGTTTCCTGTGTTTAATTATATAGCCTGATGCAAACACAAGAGTGAGTTTCTGGGAGAATTAAAAAGTTTATGTGAACCTAAGCTCTAAGCGAGAGTTTGCAGAAGTACTTTCAAATTCTCTTAAACTTAATTACCCAAATGTTTGCATCCGGTTATATAAACAGGCAACCATTTTCAATTTCAGAGAAAAACAGAAAAACCAGTGATGGACTTACAGGGGGTTTTGGGGGTGTTGGGGGTGTGTGCACCCCCCCCTGGCCTTGGCCAAGGGGGTGCAGGGGGGGTGTCAATTGCCTTGTCAAAGCCAGGTACATTAAAGGAAGCATTCATTCAATGTCTGTAAACTTCATGTTATATGATTCATAGATATATGGTTATCATATGATTCATAGGGCTTCACCCCCTACCCCCACCACCAGCTTGGCCCCTGGACCCTGCCTGGGGCTGTGTCCCCAGACCCCTGCTGTAGCTCCCTCAGCAGCACTCCACCCTGCCTCTGTCGCACCCCACGCCGCAGGCCTGATCTCACTTCGCTCGCTCAGCACCCCCCCCCCCCCCCCCTACCAGATCAAGCTGGATCCATCACTGAGAAAAACAACTGAGTAAAAAGACATTATTTAATTACATTTACATCTTAATTTACATACATTTATCACTAAACTTTACTGTATCTAATCACTACAAATGAATGGTTTGTATATATATATGGATATGCATTGATGTTTTTATATTAGTGTTCTTTTGCAACAAAAGCATGTGTAAGTGCACTTTATATCTTTATATTCTGGTTCACAAGTCATTAAATAATATGGACCAAAAGCCAGGAGGTGAAGCATCAAGACATTTTACCATAAAGGATGATCAAAAAGATCTCAACCAGTTTAACCAAAGGGTGCACCAACAGGACCACCAATGCCAACAGGACCACCTACACCAACACCAACAGGACCACCAACACCAACAGGACCACCTACACCAACAGGACCACCTACACCAACAGGGCCACCAATGCCAACAGGACCACCAATGCCAGCAGGACCACCAGCAGGACCACCAAACCCTTGACCGTAGTGACCACTGTAATCTACTGGTAGTCTGATGCATGTATAATCTTAAAATAAGAGAAGGAAGACAAATTTAATACAACACAGTATAACATGGGACAACACAGTACAACATGGGACAACACAGTATAGCACAGTACAACATGGGACAACACAGTATAGCACAGTACAACATGGGACAACACAGTATAGCACAGTACAACATGGGACAATACAGTATAGCACAGCACAACATGGGACAACACAGTAAGCACAGTAAGCACAGTACAACATGGGACAATACAGTACAGCACAGCACAACATGGGACAACACAGTATAGCACAGTACAACGTGGGACAACACAGTATAGCACAGTACAACATGGGACAACACAGTATAGCACAGTACAACATGGGACAACACAGTATAGCACAGTACAACATAGGACAACACAGTACAACATGGGACAACACAGTATAGCACATTACAACATGGGACAACACAGTAATATAGCACAGTACAACATGGGACAACACAGTATAGCACAGTACAACCTGGGACAACACAGTATAGCACAGTACAACATGGGACAACACAGTATAGCACAGTACAACATGGGACAACACAGTATAGCACAGTACAACATGGGACAATACAGTATAGCACAGTACAACATGGGACAACACAGTATAGCACAGTACAACATGGGATATCACAGTATAGCACATTACAACATGGGACAACACAGTATAGCACATTACAACATGGGACAACACAGTATAGCACAGTACAACATGGGATATCACAGTATAGCACATTACAACATGGGACAACACAGTATAGCACATTACAACATGGGACAACACAGTATAGCACAGTACAACATGGGACAACACAGTATAGCACATTACAACATGGGATAACACAGTATAGCACAGTACAACATGGGACAACACAGTATAGCACAGTACAACATGGGACAACACAGTATAGCACATTACAACATGGGACAACACAGTATAGCACAGTACAACATGGGACAACACAGTATAGCACAGTACAACATGGGACAACACAGTATAGCACATTACAACATGGGACAACACAGTATAGCACATTACAACATGGGACAACACGGTATAGCACATTACAACCTGGGACAACACAGTATAGCACAGTACAACATGGGACAACACAGTATAGCACAGTACAACATGGGACAACACAGTATAGCACATTACAACATGGGACAACACAGTATAGCACAGTACAACATGGGACAACACAGTATAGCACATTACAACCTGGGACAACACAGTATAGCACATTACAACATGGGACAACACAGTATAGCACAGTACAACATGGGACAACACAGTATAGCACATTACAACCTGGGACAACCAACACAGTGGTTCTATATATACTTACTTGTATTGCAGACAAAGCCAGCACAACAGTCATATTTTGTTTTGCATGGAGTACCAGGCAAATATCCACAGCCAGCATTTTTGGGGGGTTGTACAGCTTGGCCAATCAATGATTTCAGTGCTCCGAGAGGATCACTAATCGGCTTACATTTGCGAGTAATTTTAACTAGAAAAGATTTGCAATGTTTGAGCTTGAAGGTCCTCAATTGTTCTCTTATTAGCTTATTTCATGTGGATGAAACATTTGTTCTTTATGGGATGGTAATGAGATGAGGTGGGATAAGATGAGATGTTAATGAGATGGGATGGGATGAGATGTGACTGCGTAGGATGGGATGATTTGAGAGGGGTGAGGTGAAATAGGATGAGATGTGGGGTGAGATAATGGATTAGGATAAGATGAGATGACAGGATGAAATGAGAAGATGGGATGGGATAGATAAGATGAGATGACAGGATGAGATGAGAAGATGGGATAGGATAGATAAGATGGGATGAGAGGATGAGATGAGAAGATGGGATAGGATAGATAAGATGGGATGAGAGGATGAGATGAGAAGATGGGATAGGATAGATAAGATGGGATGAGATAAGATAGGATAGGATAGGATGAGAAGATGAGATAAGATGGCGTAAGATGAGAGGACAGGATAAGATGGGATAGGATGAGATAAGATTGGGTAGGATGAGATGATGTGATAAGATGGGATAGGATGAAATATGATGAGATAAGATGGGATATGATGACATAAGATGGAGTAGAATGAGATGACAGGACAAGATGGGATGGGGTAGGATAAGATAAGATGGGGTAGGATGAGATGACAGGATAAGATGAGATAAGATGGGTTAAGATGAGATAAGATGGGATAGGATGAGGTAAGATGGGATAGGATAAGATGGGATGAGATAACATGGAATAGGATGGGATGACATAGGATGAGGTGGGATGATATGAGATATTTGGGTGAGATGAGGTGGTATAGGATAAGATGGGATTAGATAGGAGAATGAGATGAAATAACATAAGATGTGGTAGCTAGTTGGAACATGGCTCATCTTTTAGCACTGGGCTCACAGGCCCCAGTTTTGTCAGTAGGATGTCATATCTTATTCTATCCAACGTTAGTGAATCTTATTTATGTGCATAGTGGAGTCAGCATTTCATGTGGGAAAATAAAAGGTTCAAAATATTGATCATTTGGAAACCTTACCTCCATCTTTTACTGCAAGTGCTGGTGCAGAGCACCTTGTTCCAGCACAGCAGTCTCCCACTTGTTTGCATTCAAGATGCATGCCTATGCACTTCTTACTTCGATTAATCACACCACCTGGAATCAAAGATGATATCTCAATGAATTTTATTTATTTAGGGTAGCGTATGACAATATTTTGGATACGGATAACGCAATTGGTTGAACTAGTTCACACAA
Organism: Corallium rubrum; assembly: GCA_964035015.1. Lineage (NCBI taxonomy): Eukaryota > Metazoa > Cnidaria > Anthozoa > Scleralcyonacea > Coralliidae > Corallium > Corallium rubrum. The sequence continues at coordinate 6,244,420 of OZ036007.1, read as the reverse complement.
CTAACTGGGGTAAGGCTCTGCTTGAAACGTCAGTATTTCGTTATCAAAACTATTCTCAGCAGTTTACCATCTTTTCACTTTGCTCTATCTAAAACACTGTCTACACAGCACTCTAGTTTTTACTCTGATGAAGAGCTCTGTTTGAAACGTCAGTATTTCGTTATCAAAACTATTCTCGTCAGTTTACCATCTTTTCACTTTGCTCTATCTAAAACACTGCCTACACAGCACTCTACATTTTACTCTGATGAAGGGCTCTGCTTGAAACGTCAGTATTTCGTTATCAAAACTATTCTCAGCAGTTTACCATCTTTTCACTTTGCTCTATCTAAAACACTGCCTCCACAACACTCTACTTTTTACTCTGATGAAAGGCTCTGCTTGAAACGCCAGTATTTCGTTATCAAAACTAATCTCAGCAGTTTACCATCTTTTCACTTTGCTCGATCTAAAACACTGTCTACACAACACTCTAGTTTTTACTCTGATGAAGAGCTCTGTTTGAAACGTCAGTATTTCGTTATTAAAACTATTCTCAGCAGTTTACCATCTTTTCACTTTGCTCTATCTAAAACACTGCCAACGCAACACTCTACTTTTTTACTGGGGAAACTATTGAAACTATTGGTGTTGATTTTGGGGAGGGAGGAAAACGGGAGAACTTGGTGACACCCCGCGAAACACAGGAGAGAACTAACAATTCAACTTGCAATCCTAGCAATACAGAAAATACAAGTTTATGTTTGTATGAATCCAGTTCAAATCCAACAATGAACATTCATTACTTTATTTACTCGTTAGCTCCTTCACTAATAAGTTGCGCGCCAAGCTATGCCAATTCGCGCCAATTTGCGCAAACTCAAATGACGCAAACTTTAATAGCGGGAACAAGGCGCTAAGTAGCGCATTCGTTGGAACATCTCACTGGCAATCACTTATGAAATCAAGGTTATCCAATATCACGATATGCGGTCATTCAGACAAACGTATCAAATCATTAATGTAAAAACTAAACTTATTCAATATCACAATATGCTGCTGGTCTTAACACAGAATCATCATCATAAATTGACGCTGAATCATGAAATATCAATTTAATGGTATGACTCACTTACCATGAGAAAAGCTAATGACTTGGCATAGAACGACGAGGATTGTTAATTTTACCAACATATTTTCTATCGAACTCTTCTTTCTTTTATTTTTTCTTCTCTTCTTTTTCCAACCGCTTAACCTTCAATCGTTGAAGTGAAATGCGCAACTACTGTCTGTCTACTGATGTACTCCAACCTCAAGCGATCTTTTATATCTTTTCCAATCCTGTAAAAAATTCAAAACAGCTGGGTGTAACCGCAGGGTGATCATTCATTTCATTTGTTGGGCTTGGCATGGTATGCCTGACGTACGAGAAGAGATCCAGTTTCATCTACTTCAACGAAATTGGTCGCACCCTTGTTCCGTATCTTCGCTTCCGGTCACTAATGCACCTTCTAAAAAATCTGGGAAGATCTAGATCTTGCTCAGTAAATTCGGGTAGTATTTTATATGCCTAGTGATACAAATTGTTTCAAAAATGTCTAACAGCGTGATCTTTGTCTCTCAGTATTTTGATATTCGTCCGTTTGTTGTGACTTTCTCACTTCTTGTTGTTAGAGTAAACAATCGGCTTCTTGCATCACATTTTCTTGCATTCCAATCAGGTTTGTGTAACTAATTTTAAAAAACCGTCATGGCCGCGCTTGATTATAGGATCTCACTGTGGTTTTAAAACTTGCATAAACTATATTTACAAAGAAGAATACACTATTGTTATTTCAATAATTAGACCAGTAAACTTCTGACAATATCCTGTAACTATACATTGTAAACAACAAACACCCCGTTTCTCTCTGACGAAGGCCTTCGCTCGAAACGTTAGACTCCTACGTTCTCTGTTTCGGTAGTATATCTAGCTAACCTTACTATATTTCGATTGTTGTTTCTACAATGCCTACGCAGCACGCTACTTTTATTACATTAAATGTTGGATTTATTTATTTTTTTTATATTTCCAAAATACAATCTATAAATCGTTTCTGCGCCTTAAAAACAATTTTCCTGAATATCTTATCTAAAACAATCAAACCATGACCGATCATTTTTTGAAATCATTTTCCTCGATATAGGTCCTCAAATGAAAGTACCACTTCAGAATGAGAGGCCTACATCTGACCACTTAGCACCAACCAATGACTTGGTGATATTCATGTTCACTCTTTAGGGCGGTTAAAGTTTAAGCCTAGGAAATAAAGTTTAGGACATGCCACGGTTTCCTCGATTAAATATGGAATATTTTCGAGCCCTGCAATCTCTCATACTTGGAACGTCCGTTCCGACCCAATTCAATTTACCGTTAACAGATAAATCACCAAATATGTATGGTAAGGTTCCGACTTAAATCAACTCTCAAAATACATCAGTAGCGGCCGACATTTTTTTTAAAAATAAAAAAAAGAATTCTTAAACATAGCATTTTGGATTAAACTTTATAATATGATTGAGTTAAATATGAGTGAAGTGGTAAGACTATTTGAAGCTCGTTGTAAAACAACTAAGACCTTTGTTGTAGAGTATATAAAGATATATAGGCAAGCCATAATTCATTTAATATTGTATAAATAATACGTTCATTACATCGAAAATATATTAGCTTGCAGTCACATGCACTGCGAGATTTATTTATGGCAAAAGTGTTAATTCTTTACTGACTAATAAGACACTGTTTAATCCTGGCTGCTGTCAAAATTCCAGTAATTTCTGATCCAGTCATACTGGGGAATAAAAATATGTTACGAATGGGAACAGCCCAGATTAATAACTGATTTAGACAATTAAATCATGATGATTTAATTAATTTTAATTAATTACTTTTACGAAAAGGGTTTGGCTTTACACGTCAGTATTGAGTATTTAGTATACTCCACTCCATCCTACTCAGTCCAGTCCAGTCCAGTCCAGTTCAGTTCAGTTCAGTCCAGTTCAGTTCAGTTCAGTCCAGTCCAGTCCAGTCCAGTCCAGTCCAGTCCAGTCCAGTCCAGTCCAGTCCAGTCCAGTTCAGTCCAGTCCAGTTCAGTTCAGTCCAGTCCAGTCCAGTCCAGTCCAGTCCAGTCCAGTCCAGTCCAGTCCAGTCCAGTCCAGTCCAGTCCAGTCCAGTTCAGTTCAGTCCAGTTCAGTTCAGTTCAGTCCAGTCCAGTCCAGTTCAGTTCAGTCCAGTCCAGTCCAGTCCAGTCCAGTCCAGTCCAGTTCAGTTCAGTCCAGTTCAGTCCAGTCCAGTCCAGTCCAGTCCAGTCCAGTCCAGTCCAGTCCAGTCCAGTCCAGTCCAGTGCTATCTTCTGATTGAACAAGCCGCACATCACAATAAAACTTGACAAATTCAAGGGCTGTTTATGTGGGGGCGAGTTAGTCGGTCAGCCGAGTTACCTGTTATTGTTGACGTGAAAAAGAACAAATGTGTGGCGACCTAGCGTTTACAAATTCGCTGCCCAGATCGACAACCAAGGTATAAGAGTCACGCTTTTCTCGATAGCTCCTGAGAAAATCAATAATAGACAGTCCATAGTCTCCTCCGCAGGCAACTCTGTGTTTTCCGGCGACCGTGTCTGGGAAAATGGGGAACTGTGGGCGATAGGATTTGAGAAGGGATTGAACAACGCAGAAGGACTTCGCTCTGCCATATAATCACAGTAGACACAGGTACCTATGCCAGCTCGTGTCAGCTAAATATTATGCTCGTATAAATCAGCTCACACATCTGGGAAGACACAGAGTTTGCCTGCGGAGGAGGCTAGACAGTTCAGTGGCCGTGGCTATATAGCACTGTTACGACTACCAGTGACGTGATTTGATGCTCTTAATTTCCTCTCCTGGTTTGCCGGGATAAAACTTTACGTTCTGTTTATATGAAAGTGAGTTACCTGGTGGGTTGTAATACTTGAGATGATTATCATCAACGAAAGTGACATGAAGAAACGAAGATAGAAAATTCATCCCGCTATGCCGAGTTACCCGGGGAAAAGTGTTTATATGGGTAAATGTTTATCCCGCCTTGCCGAGATCCCAGCTGCCAGTGCCGAGTTCTCGCCAGGGCGAATTACCTGTCTGTCTATTAGGGTGAACTTTTAAAAATCATCGTAAAAAGTCTTAAGTATTTGAATACAAAAATAGTGCGGAAAGTTAGCCTTAATATTGGGAGATAATATCCTGAATTAACACCATAAACAAACATATTTACATGTATCTAGAAAATAGCACACGGATGCAAGGCAAAACCGAGGCATGCAATGGTATCCGGTCTCTCTGTGGGAAGCTATTTTTGTGGGGCTAGTGTAAACACAACATGAAAAACAACGTCGGTTCCAAATATGAGTACTCTTAATTATTATTGTTTAGTTTAAATATAGGAAATGACTCAAAACAAGTCAATGTTTTTTATAATACTATTCCGGAATCATCTTTAGAAATTAGAACAACAAGAAGAGGGTTCCTGATTTTATGTCGAGCGTGATTTGAAACCGCATCATCTATCCTGGTGTTCAGGGCTCTCTCACTGTTTACTAGTATCAGTATCAACACTTTAAGTCACAATATGGCTAACGAGAATAGGGGTATATATGCCTGGTTATATGGAGGTGAGCCAGACTAGTCACCTGAGCTGGCGTGTTTTACATGAGAAGCGCTAGCTCGCCTTGCTGCCAGCCTGCCCTGTAATTGATCGCGTATAATATAATCGCGTGATGACATATGCCATGTCTGAGCTGGTCATATGCGCCAGATTTGCACCAGTCATGAAAATATCACGCGCATTTTAGTGTCTGGCGACAATTTACGCCCGAGTTTGCATCCGAGTGATTTAATTTACAATCTGATCCTCCATGCATGTCTACAACGTGTCAGCGATATTTGGATATATTGCATATTTCCGATTTTGTCTCGTTTTGAATGAGGAAGATATGACGTGACTTGATTCAAATTATTTTCATTCAAAAATATTGAAATTTTATTGAAGAATTGACGTTAAAAAAACGCCTGGAGGCTTTCATTGCATGATATGTTATAATAAAAATAAGAAGAACATATTTTTAATAGCGCGGTTAGATATTTATAATACAATAATAATAAGTAATGTTTACAATATTACTTATATATATATATATATATATATATATATATATATATATATATATATATATATACATACATACACCGGGGTATATCTACATCCCGTGAATTTGTAATGAGCAATCTCCTCAACTATATATTGGCATTTTGTCTCCATCCTCGGTATATAACAGCTTAATATGACAGAGATATGTAGTATATATAATAAATATAGTCAATCAATCAATCAATTTATTCGCCCTTTGATAAATGTTTACATTGAATATTTTGAGAATAATTACTTACATGTTGTTATATTCCGGGCAGGGAGTTTCTGAAACCTTTACAGGCTTTTCGAGGAACACTCCCGGTTTAAGTAATGTTCATAAATCTATATAATATACAAAATTAATTATTTACAAAAATGTTATACAAAGTTATACAAAAGTTATACAAAGGACGCAACCGCATTAGAAAAACATTAGAATCTTGGCACACGACCGTGATTGATCAAGCCGATAACAATTCTAAACCACGACCGCAACAATATTCGCTAGCTTGTTTTACGTAAACAACGCTAGAATTATATCTTATTACCTTACATAATTTACTTTATAAAATGTATTATTAGATCTACAATTACGTCATCATGTATTATAAATATCTAATCGCGCTACCAGCGCAGCCAGATTCCGATTAAACGTAACCGGTCGTAACACGTGTTTGCGTGTTGTCTGCCGCTGTGTCAACCAGTGTATACTAAAATACTGCCACCGAATGTGTAATGGCTTCGATCAACAAAGCTTCTTTTACGTTAGTAAAGAAATGCTATCGTTTTGAGCGGCTGATAGTGCTAGTGGTCAGTGATAACTGCACCAAAAAGGAATCGGATCTGGGTCACAGACGTTGGAAGCGCTCATAACCCGTTATCAGCCGCCAACTCTTTTCGGAAATGGCTTATTGCATCATTCAAAACATGTGGCATGCAGTGTAGCGATGTTCTAGAAAATGTAAACAATGGCGCGCAATGCGGCTAATGTACCTACGGAGTTTTACGATTAGATAAACTAATAAAAACATGGCCGTAGAATCAAGGAGAGGAAATTAAGAGCATCAAATCACGTCACTGGTAGTCGTAACCGTGCTAATAGCCACTGACACGGGACTGTCTATTATTGATTTTCTCAGGAGCTATCGAGAAAAGCGTGACTCATACCCTGGTTGTTGATCTGGGCAGCGAATTTAAGAGCCTGCACGCACGCTAGGTCGCCACACATTTGGTTTTTTTCACGTCAACAATAACAACGCAGTTCTGTTATTTATTTCTCTTTTTTTCCTTTTAATTAACTTCCGTTAGTCCGATACTAAGCCCCAATGGGGGAGGCAATATTTTCTTTGATATATTTCCTTTGCGAGACGCGGAAACTGGGTCGCCATGCAGGCGAAGTCTTTGGCTACGTCCACATGTATCCGGATTTTTTTGAAAACGTAACTTTTTTTATCCGTTTTCAATTGAAAAATCCGCGTTCACACGAGAACAGGAAAACGGCGTTTTCAAAAAGTTCCACTTTGGAGACGGAAGGCCAATCTGTAACGAAAAAATTGCGTTTTCAAAAATATCCGCTCACGTGTGAACGTATAGCCTTAGGTTAGCTGTTTTGCGGGATGGCGATAAAGGCCAAAATTTCACTAAGTGGGATTTTGGATTTTAAGAAAAATATCAAGCGGAAGCGGGATTTTGTATCATCGCAGGAAGCGGGATAAAAAAATCATGACGTGATGCGGGAAAGAATCGCATGATTTAGCGGATCTTAGCGGGGTGCGGGATTTGTGACCAAAATTTCTAGTGGTTTTTTTTTGTTTTTTGTGCTCTCAAAGATTAACCATTATGCCCAACAAAATAAATAATCAAATAAATTTAGACAATATAAATAAGTTTTGTGGAAACACCACGTAAAATATTTCTTTGCTAAGCTTGTCTAAATATTTTAAATATTTCTTTGCTTTTTGTTGTCATTGCTCTGATGAAGGCCTGAGTCAACAGGCCGAAAGCTTAGCAAAGAAATATTTTACGTGGTGTTTCCACAAAACTTATTTATATTACTTTATCGCCATGAAAACGTTCAAAGAATTAATTAAATTTAGACAATTTAGAGATATATTTAGAGATCATATATTGCTTCACTTAAACCTTTCATTCCCCTGTTACCCCTCAATTTGCCTATCAGTATCCTATTGACCCTATTGTTGACACTTTCTCGCAAACCACGGAATTAATCTTGTCATTTAAACAATATCAAAAAAAAATGGCGGGAACGGGAAATTAGGATTAAGCATGGCGGGATAATGGGATTTGAAGGGAAAATTGGTCGAGATGGCGGGATTTTGGGGCCTGGTACAGGCCCCTCTGGTTAGTATGAAAAGAGATCAGTTTTCAAATGCATGCGTGATAGACATGATAGAAGAGGAAGTTAAACAACAAGCCGCTGTACGCAGGCTGTGTATGGCCTTGGCGGGCGTGTGGTGATAATCTTTCAAGCAGCTTTTAGCAAGCTTTTCACCTTCCTCATGCTTCTGATTTCACCTTCCTTCTGGCTGCTTATCACGGGGCTAATTTTACGCCGGAAATATATAACGATATACCAGTTCCAAAAAATTGATTCTTCCATCTTCCAAGTATTTTTAAGATGCGGTTAGAGTTTCCCTCTGATACTGCTTGACTTGTGTTCGTAAATAATTACTGAATAATAAATTTATTTAGTTTCTATCAGTATAACATGCATGACGAAGCATTTCTTTATTAAACAACAAGAAATCTTGCTAAAAAATAACGCTTTTGTTTAGCTAAATTTAATTATTAATTTCACATACATTGTTTTTCGTATTTGTATTATTTCTTAGCCTTTTCATAATCTATAGGATTATGATCATAATTTGTTCTTTCTTTCCAATATTAATAGAACTATGAATAACTGATCTTTTCTTTCCAATTAGTGATGTTTATTTTGAGAACTTCTTAATTTCTGCCAAGAACTTTGTTTCTAAAAAATCACACTTAGTTATAATAGCCCTTCAATAATTGCACAATATTGTCTAAAATACATATTTTGTCAAAAATTATATCAGGAGAATCCAACGTATAGGTTTTATGTGTTGTGTTGTGTTGTGTTGTGTTGTGTTGTGTTGTGTTGTGTTGTGTTGTGTTGTGTTGTGTTGTGTTGTGTTGTGTTGTGTTGTGTTGTGTTGTGTTGTGTTGTGTTGTGTTGTGTTGTGTTGTGTTGTGTTGTAGTGTTGCCGTTTCGTATTGCTGTCGTGTCGTGTCGATCAACTCACTTGTCATCTGCTGAACATGTTTGTTTGCAGAACTGTAGTTTGACCAGCGGTTCTTTACAATAACTCCATTTCTTGAGGTACTGGCAAAGAATATAGGGAGCGTTGTCCGTATTAGTCGAATCTAGGAAACGAAAAACCCACATGATATAATATTACACTGGTACTTTACATGGGCTCTGCTTTCTATTCACGTCACGTCACCTCACTTCACTTCACTTCACTTCACTTCACTTCACTTCACTTCACTTCACTTCACTTCACTTCACTTCACTTCACTTCACTTCACTTCACTTCACTTCACTTCACTTCACTTCACTTCACTTCACTTCACTTCACTTCACTTCACTTCACTTCACTTCACTTCACTTCACTTCACTTCACTTCATTTCACTTCACGTCACTTCACCTCACTTCACCTCACTTCACCTCACTTCACCTCACTTCACCTCACCTCACCTCACCTCACCTCACCTCACCTCACCTCACCTCACTTCACTTCACTTCACTTCACTTCACTTCACTTCACTTCACTTCACTTCACTTCACTTCACTTCACTTCACTTCACTTCACTTCACCTCACTTCACCTCGCCTCGCCTCGCCTCGCCTCGCCTCGCCTCCCTTCCCTTCCTTTCCCTCACCTCACTTCACTTCCCTCCCCTTCACCTCACTTCACCTCACTTCACTTCACCTCACTTCACTTCACTTCACTTCACTTCACTTCACTTCACTTCACTTCACTTCACTTCACTTCACTTCACTTCACTTCCGACTTCACTTCACTTCACCTCACTTCGCCTCACTTCACCTCACTTCACCTCACTTCACCTCACCTCACCTCACCTCCCTTCCCTTCCCTTCCCTTCCCTCACCTCACCTCACTTCACCTCACCTCACCTCACCTCACCTCACCTCACCTCACCTCACCTCACTTCACTTCACATCACTTCACTTCACTTCACTTCACCTCACTTCACTTCCCTCCCCTTCACCTCACTTCACCTCATTTCACTTCACCTCACTTCACTTCACTTCACTTCACTTCACTTCACTTCACTTCACTTCACTTCACTTCACTTCACTTCACTTCACTTCCGACTTCACTTCACTTCACATCACTTCGCCTCACTTCACCTCACTTCACCTCACTTCACCTCACCTCACCTCGCCTCACCTCCCTTCCCTTCCCTTCCCTTCCCTCACCTCACTTCACCTCACCTCACCTCACCTCACCTCACCTCACCTCACCTCACTTCACTTCACTTCACATCACATCACATCACATCACTTCACTTCACTTCACTTCACTTCACTTCACTTCACTTCCGACTTCACTTCACTTCACCTCACTTCACCTCACTTCACCTCACCTCACCTCACTTCACCTCACCTCACCTCACCTCACCTCACCTCACCTCACCTCACCTCACTTCACTTCACTTCACATCACATCACATCACATCACTTCACTTCACTTCACTTCACTTCACCTCACTTCACTTCAATTCACTTCACTTCCGACTTCACTTCACTTCACCTCACTTCACCTCACTTCACCTCACTTCACCTCACCTCGCCTCACCTCACCTCACCTCCCTTCCCTTCCCTTCCCTTCCCTTCCCTTCCCTTCCCTCACCTCACCTCACTTCACCTCACTTCACCTCACCTCACCTCACCTCCCTTTCCTTCCCTTCCCTCACCTCACTTCACCTCACCTCACCTCCCCTCACCTCACCTCACCTCACCTCACCTCACCTCACCTCACCTCACCTCACCTCACCTCACCTCACTTCACATCACATCACATCACATCACATCACTTCACTTCACTTCACTTCACTTCACTTCACCTCACTTCACTTCACTTCACTTCACTTTCGACTTCACTTCACTTCACCTCACTTCACCTCACTTCACCTCACCTCACTTCACCTCACCTCACCTCACCTCACCTCACCTCACCTCACCTCACCTCACCTCACCTCACCTCACTTCACTTCACTTCACATCACTTCACTTCACTTCACTTCACTTCACTTCACCTCACTTCACTTCACTTCACTTCACTTCACTTCACTTCACTTCACTTCACTTTCGACTTCACTTCACTTCACCTCACTTCACCTCACTTCACCTCACTTCACCTCACCTCGCCTCACCTCACCTCACCTCCCTTCCCTTCCCTTCCCTTCCCTCACCTCACTTCACCTCACTTCACCTCACCTCACCTCACCTCCCTTCCCTTCCCTTCCCTCACCTCACCTCACTTCACCTCACCTCTCCTCACCTCACCTCACCTCACCTCACCTCACTTCACATCACTTCACTTCACTTCACTTCACTTCACTTCACTTCACTTCACTTCACTTCACTTCACTTCACTTCACTTCACTTCACTTCACTTCACCTCACCTCACTTCACTTCACTTCACTTCACTTCACTTCCGACTTCACTTCACTTCACCTCACTTCACCTCACTTCACCTCACTTCACCTCACTTCACCTCACCTCACCTCACCTCGCCTCACCTCACCTCACCTCCCTTCCCTTCCCTTCCCTTCCCTTCCCTTCCCTTCCCTTCCCTTCCCTCACCTCACCTCACTTCACCTCACCTCACCTCACCTCACCTCACCTCACCTCACCTTTCTTCCCTCACCTCACTTCACTTCACTTCACTTCACTTCACTTCACTTCACTTCACTTCACTTCACTCCCCTTCACCTCACTTTACTTCACTTCCCTCCCCTTCACCTCACTTCACTTCACTTCCCTTCACTTCACTTCACTTCACTTCACTTCACTTCACTTCACTTCACTTCACTTCACTTCACTTCACTTCCCTTCACTTCACTTCACTTCACTTCACTTCCCTTCACTTCACTTCACTTCACTTCACTTCACTTCACTTCACTTCACTTCATTTCACTTCACTTCACTTCACCTCGCCTCACTTCACTTCACCTCACTTCATCTCATCTCACCTCACCTCACCTCACCTCACCTCACCTCACCTCACCTCACCTCGCCTCGCCTCACCTCACCTCACTTCCCTTCCCTTCCCTTCCCTCACCTCACCTCACTTCACCTCACTTCACCTCACCTCACCTCACCTCCCTTCCCTTCCCTTCCCTCACCTCACCTCACCTCACCTCACCTCACCACTCCTCACCTCACCTCACCTCACCTCACCTCACCTCACCTCACTTCACTTCACATCACATCACTTCACTTCACTTCACTTCACTTCACTTCACTTCACTTCACTTCACTTCACTTCACCTCACCTCACTTCACTTCACTTCACTTCACTTCACTTCACTTCACTTCACTTCACTTCACTTCACTTCACTTCACTTCCGACTTCACTTCACTTCACCTCACTTCACCTCACTTCACCTCACTTCACCTCACTTCACCTCACTTCACCTCACCTCACTTCACCTCACCTCACCTCACCTCCCTTCCCTTCCCTTCCCTTCCCTTCCCTTCCCTTCCCTTCCCTTCCCTTCCCTTTCCTTCCCTTCCCTCACCTCACCTCACTTCACCTCACCTCACTTCACCTCACCTCACCTCACCTCACCTCACCTCACCTCACCTCCCTTCCCTCACCTCACTTCACTTCACTTCACTTCACTTCACTTCACTTCACTTCACTTCACTTCACTTCACTTCACTCCCCTTCACCTCACTTCACTTCACTTCCCTCCCCTTCACCTCACTTCACTTCACTTCCCTTCACTTCACTTCACTTCACTTCACTTCACTTCACTTCACTTCACTTCACTTCCCTTCACTTCACTTCACTTCACTTCACTTCACTTCACTTCACTTCACTTCACTTCACTTCACTTCACTTCACTTCATTTCACTTCACTTCACCTCACCTCACCTCACCTCACCTCACCTCACCTCACCTCACTTCGCCTCGCCTCGCCTCACCTCACCTCACCTCCCTTCCCTTCCCTTCCCTTCCCTCACCTCACCTCACCTCACCTCACCTCACCTCACCTCACCTCACCTCACCTCACCTCACCTCACCTCACTTCACTTCACTTCACTTCACTTCACTTCACTTCACTTCACTTCACTTCACTTCACTTCACTTCTCACTGATTAACATTCTCAACTATGGGTAAGCTTGGTGATCTTTACCTCTTTCGCAGATGAATGGTTGATGTTCCTCACATGGTGTATCGTGCCATTTCCCAGTAAACCACAACTCTGCGCATCCTTCATACACTCCACCGCGATTATCAGGTTGAATTTTATCCCAATTCGTGAACTTAGGAGTTTCCATGCTCAAATAACACCACAAACTTTCTCCGCAACGATGAAGATTGATCCAGTGGTCTCTGCCATCTCCTTTGAGGAAATAACCGTGAATAAACTGATTTTCAGAATTACTATTGATCTCCACCAGTCTTGCACCTTGAAGTTTGCAATGATAGGCAGCACCAGACCACGTGGTTGGAGCATTGTGGTGCATGTAGCAAGAACCAGCATAGTGCTTCCAACCATCAGGACATACTTAATAGAAAATAAAATAAAATTTTACTTGGGCCGCGTGTCAGAAGAGTGCTTCTAGTCTCACTCTATAAGCACCGCGAGATAATCTTTTGGTACTCTGGTTTCCTCCTGTATAAGTAGTAACACTGGACCAATGTGGGATGGTTCTTAAGGCTAGTTTCCACTCAGGAAAATCTTCCGCAGGATAGGAAACACTGGACAGGTAACACTGGACCAGTGAGGGATGGTTCTGACTGGACCTTCAGGGAGAACAGTTTAGATATAACTGATAGGGTTATCCAGTATTAATAAAGTTAATTTAGTTTACTCCAGTTCCTCAGTAACACTGGACCAGAACAGTTTAAATACGATTGATAGTCAAGAGTTATCCAGTATAAATAAAGTTAATTTAGTTTACTCCAGTTTCTTCCTGTAGTAACACTGGACCAATGAGGGACGACCTTAATGGATCTCTAGGGAGAAAAATATGACTGAGACCACAAAGTGCCAAAACTAGCCGGGTGGTGTCTTGTTTGATATTGATATTGCGCATGCACGAACGAACAAACGAACAGGCAGCATAGAAAGTTGCCTTAATGAGAGCAGGGCAACTCGTCAGGGCATTGCAATATAGTTCGGTTAATTTCAGTCTATTTAGATCAATTTATCACAGGTACGAATAAAACCCAAAGTTCCGACGCGAGTGGTCTTTAGCTTAGCAATGCTCTCAAACCAATAATATAGACGTATTTCGTCACCAATAGCAACGCCATCGTTGACGATGCATAATTCTACCCAGGCTCGGCAACCTGGAGGCTAAAAAACGTGATGATCGGTCTATGATAAATTAATATCATTATATTGAATCTCAAATAGGGAGAATGGTTGTGTTTTTCTTGGTAATCGAGTATAAAAATATGTCGTCGTATGTCAAGGTCACATACGTTTCAAAGTCTTCTTGGGAGGTCTGCCATCATAGACATTAAATAGTTCACTATATCGCTGATGCTGACAAACTCGTGTGAAGTGTTGATAAAAATGCCGAGAAACGTAACTTTGTTATCTTTATCTCCATAAACATATATTATATAGAGGATATTACACGGCGGCGCGAAGATATGAATTTTATCTTCGAGTGGGGGAAAACAATATTTTACGAATGAGCGTAGCGAATGAGTAAAATATCGTTTTTACCACGTTCTTTTTATTATATAGATTCAATGCAAAAAGCGGTAAAATTCTAAATGACGTCATCGATATCTTCACTAGTGAGGATATGGAAAATACGACACTGTATATTTCCTAGTAAAACACTCGAATCTATATAATAAACTGATGATATGGGGTTCAGATTTCGGAAATTTTTGTTTTGATTTCTTTTTGTTTCAGAATTCCATGAATACAAAGGACGCATTGTCTGTTTATTATAGTCAACATGAGAGAGTGTACATATAGTGATAATTATAACACAACCTTGAATGACCGGACACTACGCAAACAAACTATCTTCACAAGCTTGAAGCAATTCTCAATAGAGTATCTAAGCTACCAGAATGTTGCTTACATATACAATGTTCTTGCGATGTTTGCTGCGTTTTCTCTGATCAAATCTCCATCACAACAACTATGGCTTGAAATATTGACAGAATTTCAGTTGACACGATCCAAAGATAGGTAAAAAAATACTTGCTATTAATGTCAAATAAAAAATGAACAAATATAGAAAAATTACGAACGTTACTCTACATGATATACTACAGCCAGAAAGCTTAGTTTTTTAGTTTTATTGAAATCCTAGATTTATTGTGAAGTTGATTATGAAAGTAAGCAATTAACATGTTAGTACATGTCCAAACATATTCCTCATACACCACATATGTGGTCCCGGCTATACACAGAAAAAGTTAAAAAGCCCTGCCAAATTTTAGTAAGGACTAATAGTTTAACTCACATGAATTGATTATCAGTTTTTGCTAAATTTTAATAGTGACATTTTTTAAAGAATGAAACAAATCTATAGCACCAGCAACTGTTGGTTGATCGAAAGGAGAAAGACAAAAATGAATATATCCTATTGATTTTATATGTACTATTTACAGAATGAGTGACCGTTCTGTATCGGGGTATACAGACACGAGGCGAAGCCGAGTGCCTGTATCCCGATACAGAACGGACACGAATTCTGTAAATGACTTCTAAAACGCCTATTAAGGTAACTAAACAAAAATAAATCATGTTAACAGCTGATAAACCTTCGAGGTAAGGTTTAATAGGCTACGAATATTAAATTAGTGATACGAGCATGCGCTTTAATTTAATATTAGTCCCACATTTTCTATTCTAAGTGACGTGGCATAAATGGCCATACTGATCATCATTTGTTATTGAACAAATGTTGTTGGGCAACGAATGTTTGCATCTTCATCTTGTATGAGGACGCTACCAGCGTACCTCACTCAAGATGGTTGAATGCGAAGTGTCTCTGTACACTTGCTACAGAACTGACATGATCAGTGTCTGTAAATGTGATACAGAACTGATGTTTTATTAAACAGTTCTGTATCACATTTACAGACACTGATATCAGTTCTGTACCGGGGTAAACAGACATTGATTAAACATTAATTGCTTTTGAATTTTCCTCATGAATTATTAATGAGTTTTAGAAGTATCGTAATAGACTTTCTTATTCACAGCTGTCTATACGAACTGTTTTAATTTTGTTTAATATTCCAACTAAGATTAAGCTGGGTTGGTGGCTCCTGGCGGTCGTGCATTTGCCTCCATTGGACGCAGCTGTCCAGTAATTCCCAAATCTTTTCTCCACACAAAAAAATCCTGTGCATTCCTATCGTGCGGAAGATTTTCCTGAGTGGAAACTATAGCCTTCACTCCTATCTTCGTTTCTACTCTCTTCCTCTCAATCTCTTTCTCTCTCTTACGACCTGCAGTACTATATACACTCTACTAATTGTTACATTTTGCCAAATTTGTTACTTTGTTTATTACAATAAACATGTTGCTACTTGTTTAATCAGATTGCGTAGCATGCACAACAACTCCTCAGTCGTTATATATCGTACTCTAGAAATGACATACATTCTAGTGACGCAATGACACTAACTGACTTGCACCACACCGACTTTTATACATTACTATATTCAATAGATTATTCGTTTTAAAAAAACTTCAATTTATAAGAAGTACAGTAGACTTACGTTGGTTGGGATTGGCTGCGCTAGAAACTGAGAACAACGTCGCGACAGTGATGAGAATGAATTTCTCTGCTATCATTGTTGGACCTTCTTTTTCCTAAACTTTCTGGTTGTTGTAGCACCTGACGTTAACAGTATCGTTAGTCGTGTCTTGTGATGTTTAATGCTCAAGAATTTCTTTCCTTTATCTGAGTTCCGGCATAAAGCACAGCGCCTGGTCTTTAAACATTTCTAACGAATGAGATTTTAGTAGAGATTATATTTCAACGCACATCACTTGTCATATGTCCAAATCACCTTGGGACGTCGTGTTTCGAGGAGACCATGATACCGAAAGTAACTCTTAAATGCTTAAACTAACTCTATTTATACTGGATAACCCTTATCAATCAAACTAAACTAACTTTATTTATACTGGATAACCCTATCAGTCATGTCTAAACTGTTCTCTCTAGAGGTCTAGTACAGGAGGAAACTGGAGTAAACTAAACTAACTTTATTTATACTGGATAACCCTATCAGTCATATCTAAACTGTTCTTCCTAGAGGTCCAGTATGGCCATCCCTCATTGATCCAGTGCAGGAGGAAACCAGAGTACCCAGAAAAACCCTGCATAGAAGCACTCATCTCACATGCGGTCAAGGTGAAATTTTAATCAGATAAACTGTGTTCGAACAGGAATTATCGAAAGTGTCGCAGAAGTGAAAGGCGCGTGCGCTAACCTGGGTTTTTTTACTTGAATTTTTTTTAAGATTCCCCTGTTGTTTTGCCTTTAATTTGATTCCAAATCTGATTTAAATCTTAAACTTAAAGTTAAACTGCATAATAACATTATGGCTCTACTACGTCTACATTTACAATCTTGAAGCTGAATATTCAAATGAATATTTACAATCACCATGAATGTCGCTCGTTGAAATTTTGCTTTTTCACAGCATTCTTGCGTTCTTCTAAAATTCGCTGTTTTCACATGAAGTTGTCAAAGCCATTTGGATAACAAAACTAATTTGCATCCCCCTCTCTGTTGAATATATTTTTCTGTGGCAAGCGAAATAGTTATGAAAATCAATCAATTTTACGGCCTAAAAATACATTAGAAAAATTATCTCGAGCGGTCCGTACGGGCTCATACGGACCGCTCGTTAACCAATCAGAAAGCAGGATTTGGTAGGATTATTATTTCTTATTATTATATTTTTATTCTGCATGTCTTTCGTCATCTTGTTATGTAATACTATTAATGTTCTATTCTTGTTAAATATATATGATCCAAATAAATTTGTTAAAAAAATTAAAAAAAAAGAAAAAAGAAGGATACGGACCGAAAAAAAAAAAGAAATTTTATTTACTCTAACCCGCTCCTCAATCTCGCCCGATTCTTTACATCGACCGCGCTTGGAGACTGAGACTGGGTACAGTCAATACAATATGGCGGACAAGAAGTATCTGCAGCAGTGCAGTGAGAAGAAAGAGCTTGTTTGCTGAGTTCTTTGTATTAAACAAAGTGAAATGTGAAAATTATTGAGCTCTGGTGCATCAAGAATGGGTACGACTATGTTCTGTATTAGTTTCAACACCAGAAACATACTAATTTTTACTTTTCTTTGAAGGGGATCAACATGAAACAGTCAGGAAAATTGATCGTTATGTTCAGTCATTGTGCAACCTTGGAATGGATTTGACGAAAGAAACAGAGTTGGAACAAGGATGTGAACCTGGTTCTTGTTTTGAATTTCTTGCTCCAAACGTTTGCACAAATCATCTTGCTTCTAATTATTATGAGCAGAAAATTAAGGTACTGTATTATAACTTCATTACTTCAAATCAAACAGTAATAATTTGGTCATGCTTTGTTCAGTTCAGTCATTGCAAGTTTTATGCCTCATGTAACCTCTAGCTTGGGACTTACAAGGAACATCTATGATTTAACACCAGGATTATTTACTTAATGTAATTAGTTTTTTAAAATTTAGTTTTGTAGTTCAAATAAGCTTATCCATGTTGACTCCACAAATGCAAGTGACTTACAGCTGAGGTAAAAATGTTAACAAAATTATTGTTAGTAGTAATTACTGACTGTAGTTTTGAGCAGGAATGGGTTATTAGCGTATCGGCATTATGCATCAGTCAATTCCAGCTTTGCCCACCCACCACCCCCACCCCCCCACCCCCCCAGAACAATGCTGGGCATTTGTAGGTTTTTTTTGCACTGGGGTGGGGTATTTGTTCTCTCAGTATTTCCCCGGGGCTGGGTATTAGTCTACACCCGGGCATTGGGCTGGGCATTTGTCATGACCAAAGAGGATTGTGGTTGCTGCTACACATGCTTTGTATGTGTATGTACGGCAATAAATTTGAATTATAAAGAGTTGCATTTTGTGTATACTGTAACAATACTGTAATTATATTAATAGTTGTGCTATAATAGAAAAAATTGAACACAAGACAGAAGTTCAAAACATGTACCTTGCATCTGAATCATGCTAGGATTTTCCATTATTTAATTTCCTGACAACTTCACGAGTCAAGCTGACCCTGGGGTGGGTCATTTGTCGTCCATTTTTTTGGCCCGGATGCATTGTAGTGTCTTTTGCCTAACCCCAGGGCATTTGCATTGAGAAAATTTTAAAATGCAAATGCCTGGGGGTCGGCCCAGGGGGGATGGGCAACATTGGAATTGACTGATGCATTAGCCAAGACTCCTGGCTAAAACCAGATTATTATTTAACATCTATTTTTTAGAAAACGAATCAGACATTTTGTTGCTTCAAAAGCTGACTTAGTTTTTAAGTTAAAAGGCAAAGAGAAATTAAGAAGTGGAATTGACTACAATGCTGAGGGCTCTAATGAAGGTATTAGCTACTGTAGTAACTAAGTCTAAAACCTAATATAATTATAAAAGTAGTGTGCTGCGTAGGCAGTGTTGAAACAACAATCGAAATATGGTATAGTAGGTTAATACTGCTGAAACAGAAAACGTAAGTCGAAACGTTAGACCACTTACATTCTCTGTTTTGGTAGTATTAACCTATTATACCATATTTTGATTAATATAATTATAGTTTACAGAATATGAATACAAGACTCAAAATAATGTTCAGAACTACACCAGTAAAATATCTGGCCATAATAGTATTTATTACTGACTTGATAAAATTTTGGCTTGTCATTTAGTGATTGACCAGTGAATATATTATTTCAGCCTTGTAAATGTATTATTAAACTAAAACTAAACTAATCTTATTTATACTGGATAGCTTTATCAGTTAATAGCTAAGTGTTCTCCCTAGAGGTCCAGTAAGGGCCATCCCTCATTGCTCCAGTGTTTCTACAGGAGGAAACCGGAGTACCCAGAGGAAACCTGCGATGTTTGGTAGAGTCAAACTGGAAGCACTCTTCTCACATGCGGCCAAGGTGAAATTTTAATCAGATAACTGCTGAGAGCAGGAATTGAACCTGGGTCACAGCCACCAACACCCCCTATTTGATCTAGAAATTCACATACACTAAAAGTGTTTTATTTGAAGTTTAAAGCTCCATATATAGAATCTGAAAAGTCATAATAAATAGTATATTTCTCTTTGCAAAACATTTGTTAGCTTACAGCCTTTTTGCAACACAGACTCCTCCTCTTGAATTTGGAATGAAAATATCGCACTGTGTTAGGAGAGCTCAAATATTTCAGGTGATTACTGTGATTAATTAATAAATAGTACAGTATATACCTACAGTATTCATTAATTTAATATTATAATATACATATATTATTGCTGACAAGTAAGAACACAAGCCTCCTAAAGATTTCACAATAATATTAGGTGGATTTTCATGAAACTCTAGTAATCAATCTTTTGTTGTCAAACTGTCAAATGTTTTGCCCAAGTTCTCAAAATCCTCAAGTTAAAACAATTCTTAAATTATGTTTTTTTACAGATACTGAAAGTGGGTGACATTATTGCTGGAAATGTTGTTGGCAAGAGACCTTTTGGTGTGTTTGTTAGAATTATGTCTTTAATCCATGGAAGAAATTTAGATTTTAATGACATTGATATTCAGGTTTGTCCACGAACATTATCTACAGTCCGTTGGTTGGTCAGTCGGTGTGTGTCTATTTGTGTGTCTCTGTCTGTCTGTCTGTCTGTCTGTCTGTCTGTCTGTCTGTCTGTCTGTCTGTCTGTCTGTCTGTCTGTCTGTCTGTCTGTCTGTCTGTCTGTCTGTCTGTCTGTCTGTCTGTCTGTCTGTCTGTCTGTCTGTCTGTCTGTCTGTCTGTCTGTCTGTCTGTCTGTCTGTCTGTCTGTCTGTCTGTCTGTCTGTCTGCCTGCCTGCCTGCCTGTCTGCCTGCCTGTGTGTGTGTGTGTCTGTCTCTGTCTGTCTGTCTGTCTGTCTGTCTGTCTGTCTGTCTGTCTGTCTGTCTGTCTGTCTGTCTGTCTGTCTGTCTGTCTGTCTGTCTGTCTGTCTGTCTGTCTGTCTGTCTGTCTGTCTGTCTGTCTGTCTGTCTGTCTGTCTGTCTGTCTGTCTGTGTTTGTTTGTTTGTTTGTTTGTTTGTTTGTTTGTCTGTTTGTTTGTTTGTTTGTTTGTTTGTTTGTTTGTTTGTTTGTTTGTTTGTTTGTCTGTCTGTCTGTCTGTCTGTCTGTCTGTCTGTCTGTCTGTGTCTGTCTGTCTGTCTCTGTTTGTTTGTTTGTTTGTTTGTTTGTTTGTTTGTTTGTTTGTTTGTTTGTTTGTTTGTTTGTTTGTCTGTCTGTCTGTCTGTCTGTCTGTCTGTCTGTCTGTCTGTCTGTCTGTCTGTCTGTCTGTCTGTCTGTCTGTTTGTTTGTCTGTCTGTCTGTCTGTCTGTCTGTCTGTCTGTCTGTCTGTCTGTCTGTCTGTCTGTCTGTCTGTCTGTCTGTCTGTCTGTCTGTCTGTCTGTCTGTCTGTCTGTTAGTCAGAGGTCATTCACAATTGATTTTTCTCTCCAAACTGCAGGCGCTATGCCATAAGTCAGAGTTGGCAAGTGATCATAAATCACGTGAACATTTTGATCCAATTGATGATTTTGAAGTCAATGATATTGTGAGAGGTAAGACAATAATATTTTTTAATAGGTCTTTTTTTGTAAGTCAAAGTGTGGGTGATAAAGTCTTAATCACATTATGTTTGTGTAGCACTGAATTACTTACTTTTCTGAATTAGCATGTTTATTAATTTTTAGGTGTGATTTGTTCTGTGTCAGTGGAAGAAGAAAGAATAGCCATCTCATTTCGATCTTCAAAACTTCCTTCAGAATACAGAAACATTGAATTGGTGAATATAATTATCATCACCAGTACCACGACCACTATCACCACCACTATCATCTTCATCACCCTTATTATCACCACCACCACCATCATTATCACCACCATCATCATCACCACCACCACCACCATCATTATCACCACCATCATTATCACCACCACTAGATCATCACCATCACCACCACCATCATCACCACCACTATCATCACCACCACTATCATCACCATCATCACAACCATCATCACCACCACTGTCATCACAACCATCATCACCACCACTGTCATCACCATCATCATCACAACCATCATCACCACCATCATCACCACCACTATTACCACCACCATCATCACCATCAGAACCATCATCACCACCACTATCATTATCACCATTATCACCACCACCACCATTATCACTACCACTATCATCATCACCATCATCATCACCACCATCATCACCACCACCATTATCACCACCACTATCATCATCACCATTATCACCACCACCATTATCATTATCACCACCATCATCACCACCACCACCATTATCACCACCACTATCATCACCACTATCATCACCATCATTATCACAACCATCATCACCACCACTATCATCATTATCACCATCATCACCATCATCATCACCACCATCACCACCATCACCACCACTATCATCACCACTACCACTATCATCACCACTATCATCACCACTATCATCACCATCATTATCACAATTGCCACCACTATCCTTATCACCACAATTGCCATCATTATCATCATTATCATCATGACCACCCACCACCACTGCCACCATCATCATGTTCTTCATCATTAATCACATTTTTTTTAAATGAGTTCTCTTAAAATTATCTCATTTTCTTCAGGGAATTGTTGAAGATACTGAAGAGCAGAACTGCAGGTATATAAACATAGAAGACAGTGTTTGTCCAAACAGAATGTGACATATCCCATTTTAACATGTTTGTATTTTTGTTTTGTTTTTAGAGCACAATCATTTGATGAAAACAGAGAATACAATGACTACTTAGAAAATGACTCTGGTTTTGCTAATCCTACAAATGTACAAACATTAATTGACGTACTGGGAATTAATACAAAACCTGTCAACTCTTTACTTAGATCATGTCAACAGTAAGTAGATGAGTGTAACAGAGTGCTGTGTAGGAAGTGTTTTGGATAGAGACAACAATCAACAACAACAACATTTACTACCATTTGAGCAAAGTGGCAAGATGGTAAACTGCTGAGATTTTTAGTGGGTTTCCCGACCCTACTAAGTACAGGGTTCGGAATAGCAGCCGGCTGCCGGCGATAGCCGGCAGTTTTAGGACCTTGCCGGCAATTTCTAATTTCAAAATATAACTAAACTTTGGGTTATCGGCGAAATTGCTTTTGCCAAGATCAGAATTATGGTAATTTGTTTTGATTTCTCTGTATGTGATCGAAAAGAAACCAGTATTTGGTTTACAATACATTATTTGGGCCTATGTCCAGAACGTAACTTTGCTGCTTGGGAAACAGCCTGCAAAAATTTTGACCTACAAAAAACAGCCGACAAAATTAGGCATATTTTCTGAACGTTATGTCGAACCCTGCCTACCTAGTTTTTTGCTAGCAAAATGCCGGCCCTAATCTTTTTATTGAATTTTTAAGGCGCATCGGCTCGAATTGCAGCATGATTTGCATCTTGGGATAGCAAGCGTGGCGTCAGAACCTAGTAATGTGCTCAAAATTAGCTTTAATAGATGTGCTAGCGTAATTGACATTTGGTGTTGGAAAGAATATTATTATTGTTATTCCTAGGCACTAAATTAAAAAAAAAAGTTAAAAAAAAAAGTAAATCCGACCTACCCTACCTTGAAACGTCAGTATTTCGTTGCTTAAAAATCTCGTAAGCAGACCAGGTTACTTGCAAGGTCGTGAATGCTGCCTTTTGATTTGTTAGACAGAATATAAAGGTGAGATAATACGGCAACATTTTTCTTCAGCTTGAACACAACTTTCTTGCGTTGCAAGTTGAAAAGTACGTATTACCACCCTCCTTATAAACATTGTCACGCAACAATGATTTTGTTGCAAGTTGAAAAAATTTGTTGACAAAAGTAGACTCCAGTTCTACTTGCTGTAACATGCTGATTCAACTTGCAACAAAATCATTGTTGCGTGACAATGTTTAAGGTGAGTGGTAATACGTGCAACAACGCTTTTCAACTTGCAACGCAACAATTTGTTTCTCATATTACTTCACTCTAAAGCTTCCTGAGATTCTGCTGCGGTGCAGAGCTAACTCCTCAGGGAACCGCAATCCTTTCCTGCATATTCTTTACGTAAAGATGTCTTCTTTTCTTGTAGATGGTCGTTTGATAACCAAGGAGACGCGGCCAGTTTAAGAAAGCAACAATCTATAAAGTGGTCTATGGACACGTTAGTATTGACTTTGCAGTGTCCGCGCAAAGCTTGGGATAAGGATACTAATCTCTCCCTGCGGAATGTCCATTTATATACGTAAAACACTCTAACTAGTCACTAGATTGCAGTCTTAATCCCTATCTGGACCTCAGAAATCGTTACTGAGTAATTGAGCCCAGAAGAAACGTCTGTTGTTCGTTATATTATTGTCCATTTGTTATTAGATAACTTTGATAATACAGTAATGGTTAATTAATAGCGAGGTTCAGATCACATTTCCACTACCGCTACCGCTACCGTAAATGCGGTTAAGCTGGTGTAATGTTCATTTTTTTGTCCTGTTGTCATAGTTAGTTTTAATCCTAGTACCGTAAAATGCTTTCTTTTTGCACTAGGTTCAAGACCTGCGACCATTACTGAACGTGAAAACAATATTTGACATGCTTAATTATATTTACGGTAGTGGTAGTGTGATCTGAACCTCGCTAATATAAAGGTATGGACTTTTTAGAACTGCTGTTGGTGTTGAAAACTTCAAAAGTGGAAGTCACGAGAAGGCGATAAAATGTTTCAACCATGCTTTGCAGATTTACCAAGACAACGCTGAAGCTCTAGTGGCACGTGGCGCACTGTGAGTAATATGTGGAATTTTCTGCCGGCTGACGTACGAAAGAGGCAGAAAATGGATTTCTCACACGTTGCTGGGGGGACTGGTCTAGAGTGGGGTCAGGGGGGAAAGGTCACTTTTTGTTTTGCCTCGCTTGGCCTGACCTTTTCCCACCCACCCACCCTTGGTCAGCCACAGTCAGGAATAATGAGATTATTGAATTTTATAAGTTTTGGGTTCCAGTACTGGTAAAGTAGTTGGTTCATGATACTTAGACTGGGACATCTTGTAAATAGTTTGAGAGTTTAAGTTTATTAAAGGTCAGGGTTGCGGGTGAAGCATCCCACACGGCAGTGTGTGTGAAGTGGAATTTTCTGCCGGCTGAGGTACGAAAGAGGCAGAAAATGGATTTCTCACACGCTGCTGGGGGACTGGGGTACAGGTTAGGTGCCAAGATGTAAGAAGTTCACTTTTGTTGTTGCCGTGCATGTAAGGCCTGACCTGTTAATAGGTCAACCACCCATAGGTTACAGCAGTAAAGGAATTGGGTCTGGTTATCTGGACTGTGATTGCACATTAGCTTATAGAGCTTCATGTTTATGTATTGATGTTAATTGTTGATTAAAGCTCAGGCCCTGTGTATTGCATGGTGGCTGCATTCCCTGGCAGTGTGGGAGAAGTGTCTTTAGCTCAAAATATTAGTATTTGGTTGATGGGTGACTGTCTGTCTGAGCTTGGGATGCTTTTTGAGTAGAGTAATAAAAGTAGTGTGCTGCGTAGGCAGTGTTGAAACAACAATCGAAATATGGTGTAGTAGGTTAATACTGCCGAAACAGAGAACGTAAGTGGTCTAACGTTTCGAGCGAAGGCCCTTCGTCAGAGAAAAACGTCTCTCTGGCCTTCGCTCGAAACGTTAGACCACTTACGTTCTCTGTTTCGGCAGTATTAACCTACTACACCATATTTCGATTTTTGTGAGTAGAGTTGGTTTTCTCCTGTGCCCCGAGGGTTTTTCACTGGGTTCTCTGGTTGCCTCCCTCTATGTCAAATCAACATCATAGTTTCCTCAGTTAATTCTACAAACTAGTTCCATCAAGGGGCTGAGGACCATTGGGTTATCACCAATGATGGATCCAGCTTGATCTGGTAGGGGGGTGCTGAGCGAACGAAGTGAGATCAGGCCAGCGGCGTGGAGCGTGACCGAGGCAGGGCGGATCGGCGCTGAGGGAGCTACTGCAGGGGTCTGGGGACACAGCCCCCGGCAGGTAGTAGATGGGCGAAGCTCACCAGAAATTTTTTTTATACCTATTAATACCTATGAATCATATGATAGCTAGGAGGTAATATATGAATCATAGATCTATGAATCATATGATAGCATGAAGTTTACATGAACAATGAATGAATGTGTACTTTAATGACAAGGCAATTGGCACCCCCTGCATCCCCCTTGGCCAAGGCCATGGGGGGTGCGCACCCCCTGCACCCCCCTGTAAATCCATCACTGGTTATCAGTATCTAAATAGTGTCTTGTGTTACCCTCAATAACATATGAGGTTGCTTTTGCTCCGCTTAAAACACGTGTACAATGGTTAATTTTGTTGATATGGCAAATTCTATATATTCTATTTTCAGGTATGCCAATCAAAACAAGTTAGAAAACGCCATCAAGGATTTCAGACAAGCTTTGAAAGTACATCCAAAACACCACAATGCATGCAAGTATCTCAGAGAGACATTGTTTGAAAAAGCTGTCAGGTATGTGTCCATCGAAGTCTATTTTGAGAAGATTATACCTATCACTCTCCAGGACCGTGAGAGATTACTGGTTTTACGGATTGATTTTACATAGCCCACAGTAAGTATTGTATTATTTTATTTTATTTAGATTAAAGAAAATTGGTAATTTCCGAGAAGCAATTGAAATTTTTAAAGAAGTTATAAATCTTGACCCTGGCAATACAGAAAGTCAAGATCACGTGCAAGAACTTCAAGCTGTGATGGCTAAACAGGTGCGTCTATATATGCCATGGGTAGCACATACATCTCGTGTGCAAGCGGGTATGGCTTAGGAGCCACATATGACTATGAATTTACAACCTTAACTGTCCATCCGAGTCTCAGTAACTCAATGGTTAGAGCATCTAGCTGGTCATTAGAAGGTTGCAGGTTCGATCCATGTCTGGGGCTCAGAAATCATTTCCAAGTAATTGAGTTTACATATTCTGCAATACATTTACATTCATTGGCCTAACGTCTAGTTTCTTCTTTCTTTTTATATTGCCTTCCTTAACGTGATCCTGGTGTGTGGTTCTCTTCATTCATTTACGTTGTGTCTCTTGTGTGAATGTATGACGTTATTTCGCAACATCTTGACCGTTAACTTCACGATGGGTTCTTGTGGTATGTAAAATTTATTGGTAAAAAAACTACATTGTTATAACTTTTGCTCCGTATAACCTGCGGTATCAATACTCTGCTGTTTGTTTGTTTGTTTGTTTGTTTGTTTGTTTGTTTGTTTGTTTGTTTGTTTGTTTGTTTGTTTGTTTGTTTGTTTGTTTGTTTGTTTGTTTGTTTGTTTGTTTGTTTGTTTGTTTGTTTGTTTGTTTGTTTGTTTGTTTGTTTGTTTGTTTGTTTGTTTGTTTGTTTGTTTGTTTGTTTGTTTGTCTCTGTCTGTATATCTCAATTGACCTTTGATTTTTAATCTGTGCTCGATGTTATTTGAACACGTCGTATTATATGATCTCTTGATCCGTTTCCACCCTCTTTCCCTTTCTCGCTTCTTTTCTCCCTCCTTCCTCTCTCCCTCCTTCATCTCTCCCTCCTTCCTCTCTCCGTCCTTCCTCTCTCCCTCCTTCCTCTCTCCCTCCTTCTCTTCCGTTATCATTCCCCTCTCCCACATTATACCCTTTATTCTTCCATCCCTGTCCAATCCTATCAACTCTTCCCTGCATGGCTCTTCCTGCGCTCTATTTAAACTGATGAATATACAAACACTGTGTTCATCTCTGGAGTGCGCTGAGGAGGAATCTAGCAAACAACGTACGGCTAGTGTTGGATCAGTGAAAGAAAGTCATCAGTTTGAACATGTTAGAAAACTAATCAAAGCAGATCCTGACCTCGTGAGAAGCAGCCGAAAAAAGAAAAGGTAAGCCCATGAACATTTTGGATCTTTTCTGTATCACTAAGATTTGATCGACCAGTTTAACACATAAATGTTCAAATAAAAAAAAATTAATTATTCAATTTACATAGAATCCATATTTGGAATATCGTATTATAATCATTCTAAAATGACATTTCAGGAAAAAGAAAAAGAAACGTAAAGAGGTTATTAAACGGAAGAAGCGCACTCACCATAAGAAAGTCTCCAGTGATTCAACGAGCACGGCCAGTGAAGATGGCGATGATAGTGAGGACGATGAATGGATCGAGAAGAGATCCTTAACGAAACCGAGTCCGACATCACGCGAAAAATACGAAGAAAAACTAGCAAGAAGCCATGGACAAGAGCTGAAAGATGAAATGAAGTCTGGTCATAGCATCTCTACTAACCCGGGCAATGAAGACTACGATGTTCATGACAAAAGACGAGAGGTGAAAACATATAGCAGGGAAAGAAGTCAAAGTAGTGAGATTGAAACTGAAGGTGCAAGAAGTGTGGAAAACTACAGAAGAAGTGAAAGTAATGAAAGATCTAGAAAGAGGCAGAATGAAGATAGAAACAGTGTCAGAGACAAAGAGCGTAAGCTTGAAGAATGGAACAGTCTAGATGAAAGAAGTTGTGAAGCTAGTCGTCTAAAGGAAAGAACTTCAGGTTTTAATAAGAGGTCAGGGCGACAGAGTCCTGGCAGTCTCAGTGCTTCTTTGAGCAGAAGTCGAAGCAAGTCACAACAAAGACGTAACGGAATTGGAAGCAAGGGCACACGCCGCCACACACTTAGTAGAGGCAGTAGCAGCAGCGGTAGCCAAAGAAATAGAACTAGGGGTGTAAGAAGAGGTAGAAATAGGAGCATTACTGGACGAAGTAGGAGTGGAAGTAGGAGTGAAGGTAGGAGAGGAGGTGAAAGTAGAAGTAGACGAAGAGGTAGAAATAGGAGCATTAGTGGACGAAGTAAAAGCACTAGTGAAAGAAGTAGGAGTGGGAGTGGAAGTGGAAGAAGTAGGAGTGAAGGTAGGAGAGGAGGTGAAGGTAGGAGTGGAAGAAGAAGTGGAAGTCGAAGAAGAGGTAGAAGTAGGAGTACTAGTGGAGAAAGAGTTAGGAGTAGAAGAAGAGAAAGGATTGGGAGTGGAAGTGGAGGTAGTAGTAGTAGTGGAAGAAGAGGTAGAAGCACTATTGGAAGAAATAGTAGTGGAAGTAAAAGAAGAGGAAGAAGTAGAAGTCAAAGAGGTGAACGTAGAAGAAGAGGCAGAAGCAGAAATTGGAGTACTAAAGGAAAAAGAGTTATAAGTAGGAGTAGAAGAGGAAGAAGAGAAAGGATTAGGAGTGGAAGTAGAAGTGAAAGAGGAGGTAGAAGCAGAAGTAGGAGCACTAGTGGAAAAAGAGTTAGAAGTAGGAGTAGAAGTGGAAGAAGAGAAAGGATTAGGAGTGGAAGTAGAAGAAGAGGCAGAAGTAGGAGCACTAGTGGAAAAAGAGTTAGGTGTGGAAGTGAAAGAGGAAGTAGAAGCAGAAGTATAAGGAGATGAAATGCTTAATCAGAAGAGGGCCAAGGTCTGAAAACAGTAGCAATGGCGCGAGAGAACTGGAAACAGAATTAAGCAGAGCGTCTTGGAAAGCAACTGACGAGAAATGGGAAAGAGCAATTACATTTCTCAAAATTGAAGACCAAGTTTGGCGTATGACAAAGATAGAACTTGAAAGAAACAACGTGGAACACTGGTGGAGAAGTTGCTTTCACATTCTCTCCGATATTGTTCATAGTGGCCATTATTTTCTCATTGTGTTACCAATCTTGAAGACATTTTGCGTTGTAATTACGTACATATTATTACACTTAACTTTAAACTACCGAATAAAGAAATTACTTCACACGAATTTCAACATAGTCGTGGTTTAAACAGGGTTTTTTGTTTTCTTTATTTTTTGAACAGTTACACGTGTCACTAAAGCGTGACTAAATCATTTCTGGTCACGTGAAAAAGATCGCGTGCCTTTGCGATGACGCGATGCGCGCTATTTACACAATTTACACACGTGACAAAGAACAGCAACAGATTTTGTTTTCAGCACCAAGCCTCGTTATTATGGATCAAGAAGATTGCATGCAGTGGCAGAGCAAGGCGTGACGTCACCAAAGCCTCGTGTGTGTCTGCGTGGATCTAATGAACAACGGATTGAAATCGAGGTTGCATATGAAGTATAACAGTCAGTGCGCTTATATACTGGGCGGTCAGTATATGTCGCCGCTTACACGCGTAAAAATCTCGCAAGTTGTCACAGCATTGTTGCCTGAACAATGCTGTAACAACTTGTTGACATATGTGAACAACATTGATAAATGAACAACATTGTTCATCATTGTTTCAACAAGTTGTTACTGCTTGATGAAACAACCGTTGTTCACGCATGTTGTAACAACCGAAGAACGTGTTGATACATCAACCATGTTCACCATTGTTGTAACATTGTTGTTCATCGTTGTTATTTCGTCATGCTGTTACAACATGTTGTATCATGTGCGAACAACGTTGTTGGCTATAAAAAATGTGCTGTGCTGTTGGAACAACTTGTTCATGACTGTTGATTTATCCGTGAACAAGTTCGAACCATAAGTGAACAACTTGCTGACAACTTGTTCACGGCGAGCAGCACAACATTGTTCACGCCTGTTGACAACCGTGAAGTGCGTTTTTACGTGTGTGTATTACGTCGACCAGCTTTCCCATTACCGTTGCACCGCCCAGTATATAAGCGCCCCGATGACAGTAAATGAATTACGATCTCATTGCCAACCTCGACTTGGAGCCATTGTTTTGTGGGCACTGAAGCAAATTCGGGAAGTGTCTATTGTAGTAATATGTTCTCAACCTGAAAGTTTTCTATAATCTTTGATCTTATAATCTAATTTAAACAGGTTAAAGGCTTTCGCTGCTTAATTCTGGTCGCCGTTCAATGCCTGGAAGATGTCAACTTTGGTACCAAACATCAGGTTAGATTTTGCGTGATGGTTCTAGGAACAAAAAAATTGAACATGTCAACGTTAGTGAATAATCAAAGAAGCTATGAAGCTAGTCGCCAAAAGGAAAGAACTGGGGCTAGAATAAAGAAGGCAAATCTTTAGAATCTTACCATCCATATTGACGTCAGAAGATTCCAAACTTCTTTTCAGCGCATTTTCTCCTCTAAAAGCAAACAAAAAAGTGCAAAACGAGTTCATCAAGAGGGTTACTGTGACATCGCTATCCCTAATCAATGACGTTTTAGCTATGACGTCACCAAGACGTCACTACTTGTTGACGTCACTAATTAATGATGTCACTACTTGATGATGTCACTAACTAATGACGTCACTACTTGATGACATCATTAACTAATGACATCACTATTCATCACTAACTAATGACATCACTACCTGATATCATCGAGCCAATGACATCACTAAATGATGTCATTATCTGATGACATCACTAAACAATGACATCACTACCCGATGATGTGACATCACTAACTAATGATGTCATTCACACATGACTTGTCCCCAGTCCTCTCACAACGCCCCAGGGAAACGGCTAGCTAACCTGGAAAACTCTTCGTTATTGCTTAGTTTGTCTTGGAGTTCTTGTGTGTCGATGATCTCCTGATAAAGTGAAGTATATCTAGAGGAAATACTTGGTATGAATCTGGAAAACAGACTAGGATTCCTGTCAGCAAAGTCTGAAAATGAAAAGATGGCAACAAAAATTAAAGTTGAAATAAAAACAATCCGGAGTATTTTAGAAAATGCATTGTCATAATTATCCATTACCTTCACGTAGTGAATACAGTCCTTGTACAATTGACATTAATATCTTTGGATCAGCCGAAAAAGGTTGTGTGGCACTTTGTGATAGGAGTTCTAAATAAATGAACTTTTAATATCAACTGGCAGCAGTACAAGCAACTAATTCCCATAAGGCAACTAGGCAAGCAGCAGGTGGGGCCCCATCAAGATGTCATGCAGGCTTGCAGGCTAGCAGCAGGTGGGACCCCATCAAGATGTCATGCAGGCTTGCAGGCTAGCAGCAGGTGGGGCCCCATCAAGATGTCATGCAGGCTTGCAGGCTAGCAGCAGGTGGGGCCCCAGGCCCCACGTAAAAGTGGTCATTAAGGATGAGGCTTGCAACTTAATGTACAATCTTATTCTAGTCACAGGTGAGTAATTTCCTAAAACTGACTTACCAAATAATTTTTCATTGTCAGCTATATACGAGGCAAACTGTGTCAGCAGCTCTAGTTTTAAGTCCGTGTGTTTCTGTGGCTTAATATAAAATCGATTCTGAAACCAACAGAGTGAGATATTAGTCCAAATACATCCAAGATCAGGACAAGTTACTGAAGGTATGTGCCAATATGTTATGCTATTATAGGTTGATCAATTCATAATGCATGAATCAATTCTTACTGTAACCATCCCCCTCCCTCCCCCCCGGGAAACCCTGGGGACAATGCAGAAAATCAAATCCTGGGAGTGGGGAATTGTTTTATTAATGTTGTCCCAGGGGTAGGGGTAGGGGGGGGTGCAAGGAGGTTTGGGAATCTGGTAACTAAAGTATTCTGTATTCAAAATGGTGACAAATTCATTGAAAGATTTCTCAGGTTGCTGAAAATCACTGAAAATCGACACGGGGTGCTGAAAAAGTGAAAAAAAAACGAGCTCAAAGGAAGCAGCAACACAAATGAGCCACTGTTTAAGTTAATTTACATTTGATGTTAAAATGTGTTTAATTATACATTTGTTTGATGTTAAAACTCATGTGTTTTGGTTTTGCCTTGCCCCAGGGTGGGGAATTTGTGATGAGCTTCATAAAAAATTACAAATCCCCGGGGTATTGCCTGGGGGGGGGGGGGGGGAATGGTTACAGGAAGAATTGATCCATGCATAAGGTACATAACTTGGATGATAAAATAACTCCTACCATGTAGTTAAATATTGCGGAAATCCCCTCAACACTTTGAAGATATTGAGACATAATATGTTCAAACCTTCCTAAATAAGTCTCCATTGGTTGACTCTGTAAAGTAGATGGAAAAACTCAGGACAAACTGTTGACAATATCCCAGCATTGGGCTGCCTTGTACCCAGGCATCTTTGGGGGAGGGGGGGGGGGGGGGGGTGCATACGGGCTGTTAACAATAAAAAGTTTTAAAAAAATAGTAAATAATAATAATAGTAATGGTTTTAACTAAAAAGTAGTTACTCAGAAAATTGTGCCGTTTTCACTGAAATATTATAAACTAGTTCACATACCTCTAGATCTGCTCTCAAGTTTACGAGAATAGCCGAAATTAACTCCATTAGCTTATCATACAATTTATCTGAATGTTGTTGACATACACACTTATAAACAGCACTGTGAAAGAACGAAGAAAAACAACAATCAAACCTAGCTCTGACAGACAAAATCTGTCAAAAAATTTCATGTGATCTCACCTGTAAGTTTCTTCGTACGAAATGGCAATGAATTCGCCTGGATTTTGTTGGAAGATCAGATGGATCGCTGACTCTAATTTTGGCCAATACAAGGTATGAAAGTCTTCTTCGCTTACCGACATCATTCGTGCCATCTCCAGTGTAATTTTATCAACTTATTCAGCTCTCATTTCAACTCATTATTTCTTTAGTTGGCTTCCATTTTGAAACACCATAACACAACATCCTTAGATGTTCAGTTAGACTGTGGGCTCGTCTTGTAAATTCTTTGTTCCGAGAAGACTCCGAGGGATTGTCGGAGTTTGTCGATTCCAGCTCGTTTCTGTCATGTTTTAAGCTTTCAAGTTCTCTACAGTTTATTATAACATCCGTTTTAATGAAAAGGAAAACCCTTGAGCAATACAAGTCAGTACATGAAGCAGAAACTACTTTATATTTGAAAGAGGAAGATCATGGATATCATTTACGACAGGATACCGAGTGCTCGGCGTGACGCCCCGATGGTGCACAGCAACCAAAAATCTTGAAGATATACAGACTTATTCCTTATTTTCCAAGTTCTTTTCCTCAACAATTTCACGTTAAAAAATGTATAAGAAACAGACAGCAATGACGTTAAAGGGAACAGCTTCAATGCTTCCTAATAATTTAGTTATTCACAAGGCGAAGAACTTGTCTTACGCTGTTGTACATAAGTCAGTAGTTTGTCTAAGTACTGTGGTAGCAGGTGGAAGTCCAGTTCAAAAACAGGTCGCATGTAAAGGAGAAAGCACAAGTGGAAATTCAACTGTTATGCAGGTAGGGATAGTACACGTTTTTAGTATAAAGTTTGAGGTATTGTGTCCACATAAAAATACAAGTTTGTTACTTTATAATATAGTCAAATATACTTTTAATATATACTTTTTAATATATATTTAATATTGACTGCTTCATATTAATTGGCTGTGATGCAGGCAGTATATTTTCTTAAATATATATAGTACAATTTGCTAATAGACTTTGCATATATATTTATATATACATATACGTATACATACAACATAGTATAATATAAAATACATATAATATTAATATATAGTATATGTCAGTATATTATATATATATATATATATATATATATATATAATGTAGTACAATACATGATGTAGTACAAGACATATAATATACTATAATACAGTATAATAACAATATATATATAATATATATATATAATATAATATATATAATATATATATATATATATATGTAATGTTTATAACATGAGCGGCCGTGTTGTATTGAATATACAATCACGAGCCGAAGGCGAGTGATTGTACATTCAATACAACAAGGACGCGAGTGTTGTAAACAACTTGTGAAATGAATGAATAGTAAAAATCCCTTTGGGATATTGAGATGCTAATTAGTTACAAGCACTAGTGGTTGTATCAGAAGAGTATACATCCACTAGTGGTTGTAACTAATTAGCACCATTGGTTTTAGTTTGTATGGGGTTTACAGGGGTAACATTAGAGATGAGCCGATTACGAAAATTGCCGATTACCGAAGCCGATTATTTGATGGCCGATTAATACAAATAATCGGCCGATTAATCGGCATATGCCGATTAGTGCTACGTTGTTGGTTACCAGTCCCTGCGCAGTTTCGCAATGTTGTAGGGATTGCTAAATTGCAACAAGATTTGTGAAATATAACAGAAATGTTTCTTGATGATTAGTTTTGCGTGTTTTGAGAGTCAATTTCGTTTTGTCTGTCCGACTTTCAGTTCTATAAGTTGGTATGCACTACGCTATTAGTATTTGGCAAATTGTGATGTAAAAACAAAATATTATCTGCTTTATGTGGTGCTGGCCTGTTTCGTTTGTCCGTGGAAATGTTCCCTGCCTCGATAAACATACGCTCTGAATAAACACTTGAATTGGGAGGCTCATACTTCAGCACAACTTTAAACAAGTTGGGATAAACAAGTTTCTTTGCTTGCCACCAAACATAAGGGCATGCTTGCAATGGCTGTAGCGGAAGGGCGAGAAAGGCGTCGATCTCTTCTTCAACTTTGTGGCTGCCGTTGGAAGTGCTGTCGCTTGATCCAAAAATCTCGTCGAAGCAAGACCATACGTCTTGATGAAGTTTAGTGCTGCAGCTCTTTTCCTGGGTTAAGATTTTCTCGGTCGTGACTACCTCAACCGGTGAAGATCCTTTGCCATTTTCTCGTGTTGTTTTTAAAATTTAAACTTTTAAAAGCGTTTCACAAATCTTTTGACAGACTAGAGTTCCGACGTTCCGGTTCATTGCTTCCGAAGTTAGCGACAAACACTGCAACTTTGTTTTGATGCTCGCTATTTGATCGGCTGCTATACGTAGCGAATTTGCAGAGTTCGTAAACTTTGTGGCAATAAACATCTGACTGTGTAACTCTTCCATCAAGAGTTGTGTGAAACGCTCTGTAATCATTGTGAAATAAGGAATATTGTGTTTGGGCTTATGCAGTTACGGACTTATGGTGTGTGTGTTTGCGTCGTTCATGAAAAGCTTTATTTGAGACATGCACCGATTATTTTGCCGATTATTCAAAATAATCGGCCGATTACCGATTATTTTAAATTGGCCGATTAATCGGCTTTGCCGATTAGTTTCCGATTAATCGGCTCATCTCTAGGTAACATGTGATGTAATTTCTGAAATTGGATTGGCTGCAAAACTCATGAATTAGTAATGAATTTCACAAATACATATACATACAACATAGTATAATATAAAATACATATAATATTAATATGTAGTATATGTCAATATATATATATGTAGTACAATACATGATGTAGTACAAGACATATAATATAATATACTATAATATCATGATGTAGTACAAGACATACAATATAATATACTATAATACAGTATAATATATATATATATATATATATATATATATATATATATATATATATATATGACATATGTATATATATAAGTACAGTATATGTAAATGTATATCTATTAACATTACAGGATAGTGACTATAGCTACCTAAGTCAATAACAGTATAGATAATTATACTCTATTATTTTTACATTTATTTAATTATTTATTGCTCTCCAGGTGAAATGGTGCAGTGTGTCAGACAGAGTTGTACTAGTGATTGCATCAGGCAAAGGAGTTCAGGTCTGCTACTTGATCCTAGAGTTTCTAACAACATAGATGGATTTTCATATTTGTTACTACGGGGGTGCCAGAAATTTTAGGGGGGTGAGCTGGTGAGGTAACACAAGGCGTCACCAAACATTGTGCTGCAGGGCTCATCCCCCAGTGAGGTCCAGGGGTGGAGCCGCTGGTGGGAGGCTAGAAAGCAAAGCACCCCCGGAAAATTTTGAAGGTTTCTAGAGCACATCAGAAGGCATTCGAAGCAAAAAACTAAGGTTTTTGAAGTTGTCAAGTCAATGAAATTGGCAGGTCCTTTGAGAGAGTTAAATGACCCTGTAAACCTGAAATAGGGTTCTATTATTTAGAGGGGTGAACGTTTCATTTGGGGGAGGGGGGGGGGTGAAGACAAATATTTGGGGGGTTGCACCCCCCCCGAAAATCCGTCTATGTCTAACAATAACCTTGCTCTTAATTTTCTACATTAACTAAAAATAAACTAATAAAAAGTGTATATTTATCTACTTTATAATTAATGTTCTTTATAAAAGATGTTTGAACAAGATGGATCAATTATGATTTTTTGGCACACAGTCTCACAGCCAATAGAAGATAGATGTAAGTACATGTATTTAATCAGATTGTTTTATTTTAGCTTTATACATGTTGAGTAAAGGATGTACTAGAAAAAGCATTTAAATTGCCAGCATATTAAGCATTCTCATTATTTTGCTGGGTTTTGTTTTTTCAGCATTTTCATATTTTGCAAGAGGAATTTGTTCTGTTTCAAATCGCTTTATTTGTGTGGGTGAGTGAAAAAATTTGAATCGTTCTTTGATAATTTTTCATACAGTTTCTTTGAGATCTTGTAATCAAATGTTATTATTGCACTTTTCTAGGAACTTGTAGTGGTGGGATTATGGTGTTTCATATCCCTTCACAAGGCACTGATGTGAAACTGCAAGAGACATTAGATTATCATAAAGTTGGTATTACTGATTTAGCAGCTAGTGGGGACAAGATTGTGTCTGGTGATGAAGATGGGAATGTTGTTGTATGGCAGTGTGGTGAACAATGTAGACAAATAGTGGAAATAAGAGGAGCTGGGTAAGTAGTGGTCATTAAACAACATGAGGAGGTTACATATATGTTAATGAGTATATAGTTAACAATAATTGATGATGATGGTGATGATATGAATTATGGTGTGGTGGTGGTGGTGGTGATTATGGTGGTGTTGATGAGGGTGGTGATGGTGGTGTTTGTGGTTTTGGTGATGATAATGGTGGTGGTAGTGATGATAGTGGTGGTGGTGATGATGATGGTAGTGATAATTGATGGTGATGATGGTGGTAGTGGTGATGATGGTAGTGATAATGATTGGTGATGGTAGTGGTGATGATGGTAGTGATAATGATTGGTGATGGTGATGATGATGGTGGTAGTGGTGATGATGGTAATGGTGGTGGTGGTAATGGTGGTTGGTAGTGGTGGTAGTAATGGTGATTATTGGAGGTGGTGATGATAATGACCATAGCCAAGATGATGATTGGTGGAGGTGGTGGTGGTAGTGGTGATGATGATGGTAGTGATGATGATTGGTGGTGGGGGTGGTAGTCATGATGACCATAGCCATCATGATGATGATAGTGATGCTGGTGGTGCTGGTGATGACCATAACCATCATGATGATCATAGTGGTGTTGGTGGTAGTGATGATGACCATAGCCATCATGATGATGATAGTGCTGGTGGTGGTAGTGGTGATGGTGATCATATAACTATGGTACTGGTAGTGATCATAATATTAATTGTAGTGATCATATTATTATGGTGTAGTGACAATGATGATTTCATTCTTTTTGTTGCAGAACTCCTTGCACAAGTCTAGCTCTGTGGAATGGTTTAATTATTGCTAGTTATAGTTCTGGGCACATAAGAATATATGATATGTTGGCTGGTATTATCAAAATAGAGATATGTGCTCATTCAAGGTGCATTAATGCTCTAGATGTTGCTGTCGCATCAGGATTGGTAAGTTGAGAAGTTGAGAAATACACTTACAGTGTCAATATGCATGTCATTTACATGTATAATTTACAACCACAACTTCCATAATTTTCTCATGCTGAAGTCAATTGAAAAATTGGTTGCTTCAAACTGGATTTAAACTTTCACTTTTATGATATGAGTACACTGTACTGCCAGAAGAGAACTCCTTGAGGAGGTTTTTTTTAACTTCCTAAACATACTATTTGATTTTAGCTCTTATCAGTCAGTGAGGACTCATTTGTTAGGGTCTGGAGTTTACCCAATGAATCATCTAACAAGGTATGTGTAGTCAATTGGAAAACAAAATGTTGCTTAATTTATATATATATATATATATATATATAT
This sequence comes from Corallium rubrum, assembly GCA_964035015.1. Lineage (NCBI taxonomy): Eukaryota > Metazoa > Cnidaria > Anthozoa > Scleralcyonacea > Coralliidae > Corallium > Corallium rubrum. The sequence continues at coordinate 6,205,755 of OZ036007.1, read as the reverse complement.
ATATATATATATATATATAGTCAAGTCATCATGTGATAAAATACCCTTATTTATTCTTTATATCCTTATTTATCCATTATATCCTTATTTATCCTTTATATCCATATTTATCCTTTATATCCTTATTTATCCATATTTATCATTTACATTCTTATTTATCTATATTTATCCTTTATATCCTTATTTATCCTTTATATCCTTATTTATCCATATTTATCCTTTATATCCTTATTTATCCATATTTATCAATATTTATCTTTTATATCCTTATTTATCGATATTTATCCTTTATATCCTTATTTAACGATATTTATCCTTTATATCCTTATTTATCCTTTATATCCTTATTTATCCTTTATATCCTTATTTATCCTTTATATCCTTATTTATCCTTTATATCCTTATTTATCCATATTTATCCTTTATATCCTTATTTATCCTTTATATCCTTATTTATCCACATTTATCCTTTGTATCCTTATATATCCATATTTATTCTTTATATCCTTATTTATCCATATTTTATCCTTTATATCCTATTTATCCATATTAATCCATATTCATCCTTGATGTCCTTATTTATCCTTTATATCCTTATTTATCCATATTTATCAATACTTATCTTTTATATCTTTATTTATCCTTATTTATCGATATTTATCCTTTATATCCTTATTTATCGATATTTATCCTTTATATCCTTATTTATCCTTTATATCCTTATTTATCCTTTATATCCTTATTTATCCTTTATATCCTTATTTATCCTTTATATCCTTATTTATCCATATTTATCCTTTATATCCTTATTTATCCTTTATATCCTTATTTATCCACATTTATCCTTTGTATCCTTATATATCCATATTTATTCTTTATATCCTTATTTATCCATATTTTATCCTTTATATCCTATTTATCCATATTAATCCATATTCATCCTTGATGTCCTTATTTATCCTTTATATCCTTATTTATCCATATTTATCCTTTATATCCATATTTATCCTTTACTGTATATCCATATTTATCCTAATATATCCTTATTGATCCCAGGTCGAGTTGGTATTTCAAAGTCCAGTTGCTGATAGTCAACTTTGTGGTGGTCGCTTTCTTGAAGAATCTGGACAGTCCTTTGCTGTCAGTGGTTATGATTTAGCTGAAGTGGTTGTCTTTGGCAAGAAGTGATAGTTGTAAGATAATGTAACATACACTACTAACTTAAACTAAATTAAGCTAAGAGTTAATATATTATCAGTGTCATATAAAACATGTAATATTTAAATTATCTTGTAAAATCCTAAAATTTCTTGTACATTGCGTCCATGCAGTTATCGTACGTTTATTCACCCAATAGGGCCGTTTAGACGAGGGCCGATATGACGCGCCTCAGATTATCGCCGATTTATGATTTAGGTGCATGTTAAAACGGGAAGTGCAGCAGCATGTTAAGTAATAAAGAACAATGCAACAAAAGCAGTGCTTCTCTGCATTGTTCTTTATTATGTAACATGCATCTAAATCATAAATCGGCGACGATCTGCGACTGACGGCGATATATGAGAACTAGGCTTTACATAAGGCCATATAAAAAAAATTCCTTGATTCTCATCACAACATTTTGAAAATGTCGAAGAGGCGGGAGGTTTATATTTTATATTAAAATATAAAAAATATTCCATAAAATTTTGAAATTGGAGAGGGAGGTGTTTTTACATTTCCTTGTTTTCCGAAAAGTATATAATAAAATACTTACGTAAAAAGGTTGACAGTTCCTATATTTCCCTTCAAAGTCACACCAAGGGCAAGGTCCCACCACACGCAATGAAATAATTCCGTTGCAGAAATTCTCGGCTTGGGACATCACAAAAATCGAATATAAAATATAAAAAAATTAACTTTCTGCAGATTTTCGCTCGGGCGGCACATTTATATTTTATAACAAAATAAAAACATATGTGCACGCGGGCTTCAAAATGTGATCGGGCGGTGATGAGAATCAAGGAATTTTTTTTATGTGGCCTAAGACGCGAACTGACCCATCTACGGCGTTTTTAAACAACCCACGGCTTGTGTAAAAGGCGGACATAACTTTTTGTACGTTTTGTACGAATTTTTCGCGTCTTATTGAAGGGGTGTTGGTGGCACAGTGGCTAGCACGCGTACCTTTCTCCTCTGCGAGCCGGGTTCGATTTCTGCTTTCAGCGGTTATCTGATTGAAAATTTCACCTTGGCCGCATGTGAGAAGAGTGCTTCTGGTTTCACTCTACCAAACATCGCAGGTTTCCCCCGCGTACTCTGGTTTCCTCCTGTAGTTACACTGGACCAATGAGGGTTGGTCCTTACGGACTCGTATAAACTACCCCATTGTCATTGTTCGTGTGGAACATGACTTTCTGCCACAATTCTCTTGTAATTACTGGTAATCAGTGTTAAAACATTGAAGTAATTAAATAAATATTCAAGGTAATGAAAATTGAAGCCATCCAATGACAATTTAAAAAAAAATAATTGGCCAAGCAGCTGAAATATTGCAGTGACTTGAAATGAATTGTTACGACTGATATATACCTTGGCCACCGCCAGCTGAGGACAGTAGTATTGTGCAAGGCAAAAGCCAGAGAGTATTCTGAACTGAACGATGAACTATACTTCTAACAACTCTAACGTGGATCAAAGTATTGAGAAATGCTGGGTTTCATTCATCATTCGTTTTCAACATCCCTCATCTTATATTAACAATAGTATAGCAGTGTGTATATTGAACGTATTTCTGAGTATCGCTGGAATTATTTTCAATACCTTGGTTCTCTTCATCTTTTGGAAGTCAGCAAAAATGAGATCGAAAATGTCTAATTTTACAATCATGGTCCTATCGACAATTGATCTCGGAGTGGTAACCACAGTTCATCCGTTATTCGTCTTTCAACGCATCAATGAACTGTTAGGAACATCAAGGTGTCCTTATGTGGTATCTTACTACTTCACAGGCGCCTTGTTATCAGGATTATCAGCGTGGACTCTCTTTGCCATAAATACTGAAAGATACACCGCTATAGTTTATCCGTTATGGCATCACGTCATGGTCACTAAGAAACGCTTCCTGCTAGCTTGTCTTGGTTTTTGGACCATTTACATTTTCAACATGGTGTTAGCTTTTTCATTTTATTCCCACCACGCCAACGTTGTTTTCTCAGCTTCTCTAACCATCATGTGCTTGACTTCTATATACACTTATCTTTCAATATTCCGTACTGCACGACAGAAAATGCGTAGTGAGCTGCACCAAGGAGATAGCCGTCACAAGACGCCGCGGGAGACCTGCAAAAAACTCCAGGGTTTTTTACATGAAGTAAAAATGGCCAAAATGTATGTTTCAATCGTTTCTTTATCGTTCATTTCTTATCTTCCAGCTGGTGTTGTGTTTGCAGTCCAGAATCCTGAGAAAGAAATAAGACGAACAAGGAACAATATTGCTTTAGCCTACCCTTGGCTACTCACATTCTGTTCAATCAGTTCAACCTTAAATTGCTTGATCTTTTTCTGGGCTAACAGAGACCTCAAAAAAGAAGGGCACAAAATTGTTTCGAAATATTTTGGACGGCGGTCGGAACCAAGGTTTAGCGAACACCCTTCAATAATACACGCATAAAACTCATGAGTCATGCTTTTAATTTGTAAAGAAATATTTATTTCACTTTTTATCGAAAAATTAAGGAATGGTTCATTGTTTGGCGTACTCCATCGAGTTATGAATGCACGCGGGAAGTTGGGAGAGCATGAAAAAAGCGTTGGAAAACGAGTTGGTCGAGGCCATAGCCGAGAATTATAAGATAATTTCTTTTATAACAGAGTATCAGACACCAAACAAGAGAAAACAATATTTATTTCGTTGATTAAAAATGAGTTTGTCATTAAATTTGAAATTGTCGTTGCTCCATCGAGTTATAGAAAATACACGCATGGTATACAGGGTTCGAAATAGCAGCCGGCAGTTTTAGGACCTTGCCGGCAATTTCTAATTTCAAAATATAACTAAACTTTGGGTTATCGGCGAAATTGCTTTTGCCAAGATCAGAATTATGGTAATTTGTTTTGATTTCTCTGTATATGATAGGATCTGTAGGACCTTTGTGAAAATCACGTCATATGTGACAAAGCTTTCCTCATTAAAGATTATTATATGAAAAGAAACCAGTATACGTATTTGGTTTACAATACAGTATTTGGGCCTATGTCCAGAATGTAACTTTGCTGCTTGGGAAACAGCCGGCAAAAATTTTGACCTACAAAAAACAGCCTACAAAACTAGGCATATTTTCTGAACGTTATTTCGAACCCTGGTATAGCCAATCAGAAACGCCTGTTATATTACATCTATGTTATAACAATTAATCTTGAAACAATCTTTCACATCATGAATGTAAAAAAATGATAGAGTACTGCGCAAGCACGTAGCCAGGATTTTGAAAGGGGGGAGCCGAAATCAAAATAAATTTTTAGAGGGGCCCGGGGGCATGCTCCCCCGGGAAATTTTGAAATCAAGAGTCGCTGAAATGCCATTTCCTGGCTTTTGGAGGAAGATTTTACAGACTCTAAAGGTTAAAAAACGTCATATAAAATACTCAAAACACGCAAACGTCACATAGATACTCAAAATGCATACACTCAGTAGATTGAATACACTGTTTACAGTTTATTCCCTGAGACAATTCATATTGCATCAGTTTTGTAGTTACGTGTCTGTCGTTTTATATCAAAAGGGGGGAGCCGCGGCTCCCCCCTGGCTACATCCCTGGTACTGCGACGGCGTATAGACAGTGCTTTAACCACCTTTCGCTTTGCTCAATCTTTCTACTGTCTTTCTATCTTCCTACGTACGGATGTTGCTAAGCGTTCTTTTCGTTATAAATGGAATGTAATAGTTTAATTTTATACAGTTAAAATGTTTATTGAATGGATTTTTAATGTCTGACGGGTTTAGCTGCGTCAGTCATACCTAAGGAACAAATTTATTTCCTTTGAGATGACAAACACACGACCTTCAGTTCACAGCAAACGTAAAAATATTGTTAAACATGCTACTTTGTAGAACTACTGCCGGTCAACGCATTTTATTTAGAGTAGTTATATACCTTGGGAAGCACGGGTGGCGTGTGCTGTTAGCGCGCTGCCTCTCAACAAGAAGTTAAACTTAGTACTTGGATGGGTGACCGCTTGGGAATGACCCCCTTGTCGAGCTTGCAACTCATGTGAGTAGAGTTGTAGTTGATCTTTGTGGTGCTTCGAGGGTTTTTCGCCGGGTTCTCCAGTTTTCCTCCCTCCGTAAAATCAACACCTACATCTTAGCTGTGGTCTGAACTGTGCCTCGAGACGGCCACCCTATAACGTCGATCTGCGTCCGTAATTCAGCCACTGGCTGCAAGCACGGTTCTGCAAGTAAGGATGATATAAGCCCCCAGTCCTTTATTATAAGTAATAACATGACTTGAGGGAAATTAGCGGGCCCGAGGACTTTTACAAATCTTCCCGAGGCAAAGGGGAAATTTAGTCGCTAATTTCCCGAAAAGTCATGTTGTTAGTTTGTAATATGATCGCCGAGGGAAACTTTGAGAATCTTACCGACAGGAAAGTTACACGGTTGATCAGAGAAGTTGCATCTAATTTTCCCATGCATGTTGATGAAGGAAAATATATGCAAGCGGGAAATTTAGAAGAAGACAAAGGATTTCTTTGTCTTCTAATTTTCCCTCATCAACATGCACGGGAAAATTAGAAGACAAAGACATTCTATATGGCATAGAAATGCATACTGTTTAATAGCATGTAACTGTTCATATCCTCTTTCATAAGATTAATATGTATCTATATGACTTGTTCATTGACCATAAAATTGAGTAGTGTTTTAACAATATAAATAAATATACATTTAAATCTACATTATCCCCTGCTGTGTTCACCTCGCTTAAACCGTCGGATAAACGTTGTTATATTACTATTTTTATCGTAAAATATACAAGAAAATCACATTTACTGTTCAGACTAACTGCTTACTTAATATACCATGTAAGAGGGAAAATTCACATATACTTACAACTAGACGACTTTAAATTGGGCGACTTGGGCGTGATTTAAAGTCGTCTAGTTGTAAGTATATGTGTGAATTTTCCCCCTTACATGGTATATTAAGTAAGCAGTTAGTCTGAACAGTAAATTTGATTTTCCTGTATATTTTACGGTAAAAATAGTAATATAACAATGTTTATCCGACGGTTAAGCGAGGTGAACACAGCAGGGGGTAATGTAGATTCAAATGTATATTTATTTATATTATTAAAACACTACTCAATTTTATGGTCAATGAACAAGTCATATAGATACATATTAATCTTATGAAAGAGGATATGTAATGTTTACAACACGAGCGGCCGTGTTGTATTGAATTATACAATCACGAGCCGAAGGGGAGTGATTGTATATTCAATACAACAAGGACGCGAGTGTTGTAAACATTACATATAAACAACTTGTGAAATGAATAAATAGTAAAAATCCCTTTGGGATAATCATATTGAGATTCTAATTTGTTACAAGCACTAGTGGTTTGTATGGGGTTTACAGGGGTATACATGTGTTTTATAACTCTCGTTAATTTATTATTGAGTCGGTTTTCTTTGATGTACCGCGGGCTGTATATAGCATACAGCCCTTGAATACTAATTAGATAAGAAATCAAGAAAAAAACTAGGAAAATCTTTGTCGAAGGTAGAAAAAAAGACAAAATTTTGTTGGAAAACCTCCTCAATAATAAATTAAGTCAGATAAATCCCTCGAACGTCGGGCTGTATGCGATATACAGCCCTCGGACGCTTCGCGTCCTCGGGGCTGTATATAGCATACAGCCCTCGTTCTCGGGCTTTATCTCTTACTTCTTCCTCGGTAACCATAATATTACAAAGTGATAGCATGGCATTTCGGTTGATTAGTGATTAAATGTACCCGAAAGCCGAAGGGAGGTTTAGTAAAAGACACTCGGGCTTCACCCTCGGGACTTTTACTAAACCAACCTCAATCCCATGCTATTACTTATTATAAAATAAGGTGCCCTCTACGCACGCTCCGATTGGCTGGGCTCCGTGCATTTATAACAGAACATAGATCATGAATGACGTAGAATGGCGTCAGCTGGCCGGAAAGCCCGTCAAATTCCTAAACTACCTCACTTTTAGTTTGATTTTTCCTCTTCTTATTTTATAAAACAAATAAAACATACCGCTCCTGTGCATATGTACTCTTATAAAGGTACATTTGACGTGATTTGAACACGAAAGAAGTGTAAAGGCACTCGGCTATCGCCTCGTTCCTCTACTCAATTCTTTCGTGTTCAAATGACGTCAAACGTGCCTTTATAAGAGTACATATGCACGGAGCTTTATGTTTTATTTGTTAAATAATAACATATAATATATAACAGACATATTTGGAATGATCAGTAAATACCCTGTCATGTCATGTCATGTTATATTTTTAATATACCATATGATAATTTAATATTTTTATTTCTCTTGTTGTTATACTTTCGCATACATTTATCTTTTTAGATATAAAAATTCGAATAAACATTTTAGAAAAATCAATTCGCGTTTAAAATTACAAATGGATTTGTCACGAATCTATACCCTATATATAATTTCGAATGCTTTTAGCCAATATCACGACGACGATATTCAGCCATTGTTGCTAAAAAAATATTTTTAAAAATAAATTTTACCGCCTTGTGTCTCCAAAGCAATCACTTTTTAAATTGAACTTCACTGAACAAAATTTTAATAATATTTAATATCTGTAAATAGGTAAGAGAATCGTCTGGTACGTTTACATAAACTTTTCGTTTGATTTTCTTAGCTATTTCGTCTGGTTTGTATTTTCAAAATCATCGTTACGAATGAACATTTATATGCATCAGTTTTGGCTCGTGTTTAAGATGACGTATTACGTGTGTGTGCACCACAATTCACTGGTATGCTGTGACGTCATCTATGCGTATGTGACGTCAGTTGCGACATCTCAGTTGTGTTCTCTTACACCGGAGTCAAACCTTGCTGTCAGAAGGCTGAATTGCGAAGGACGCAGATCAACGTGGCCGTGTCGAGGCATATCAAAGGCGCTCCAGGCAGCCACCATACGACACAGTTCAGACCACGGATCACAGCTAAGATGTTGGTGTTGATTTTACGGAGGGAGGAAAACCTGGCGAAAAACCCTCGAAGCACAGGAGAGATCAACTACAACTCTACTCCCATGAGTTCCAAGCTCGACAACGAGGTCATCCCCAAGCGGTCACCCATCCAATTACTAACCCCGTCTAACCGGGCTTAACTTTGACCGTTGCTAGCACTCTTAATGAAACTCGACTATTATTCTTTATTCTTAAGAACAGTTGTGCTTTAATACACTGTTATTTTTATGTACATATGAGTTATTAAACTCTAATTTCCTCGCTGATACAGCTTGAATTATAGTTGAGGTATTAATACACAGTTGTTCTTTTTGTTTCTCCAAGTTTCTTGGGCGGAGCTGGTGGTAAGGGATTGTTATTGTTCAGTTTCTTCTCGTGCACGGTCATGTTTGTTGCAGGCATGGGGTCTAGTCTTGATGAGGTCAGCATCATGCCAGCACTGCCTTGTCTACGACCAGCCTGATCTTTGCCTGACTTTTTCTAAAAAAATAGCAATTAAAAATTAATTACTAATTGAATCGGAGTGTGAGATTGATCTAAACGAGTGTGAGATTGATCTAAACGAGTGTGAGATTGATCTAAATGAGTGTAAGATTGATCTAAACGAGTGTAAGATTGATCTAAACGAGTGTGAGATTGATCTAAACGAGTGTGAGATTGATCTAAACGAGTGTGAGATTGATCTAAACGAGTGTGAGATTGATCTAAACGAGTGTGAGATTGATCTAAACGAGTGTGAGATTGATCTAAACGAGTGTGAGATTGATCTAAACGAGTGTGAGATTGATCTAAACGAGTGTGAGATTGATCTAAACGAGTGTGAGATTGATCTAAACGAGTGTGAGATTGATCTAAACGAATGTGAGATTGATCTAAACGAGTGTGAGATTGATCTAAACGAGTGTGAGATTGATCTAAACGAATGTGAGATTGATCTAAACGAGTGAGAGATTGATCTAAACGAGTGAGAGATTGATCTAAACGAGTGAGAGATTGATCTAAACGAGTGTGAGATTGATCTAAACGAGTGAGAGATTGATCTAAACGAGTGTGAGATTGATCTAAACGAGTGAGAGATTGATCTAAACGAGTGAGATTGATCTAAACGAGTCAGTGAGATCGATCTGACCGAGTCTGTATACAAGATCGATGTTAACGAGTCAGTGAGATGGATCCAATTTGGATGAGTTTTAGTACGAAAGGACTCCTGAATCAACACACAGAGACGGCTCAGCAAAGAAATAATCAACGTAGTGTACCACAACCCCATCTCAAATTATTTTGATAATTGTTTGGGAAAACTTATTATCGAAAGATAATGAATTGAGAGTTGTATTGCGCCTAGAAAGAGCTGGTGAAGTGAGGAAGAAGCATTACGCTAACTAGCTTTATACCTTGTATTGTAGTGGATTAATGACTCCAATATTAGGCGTCGCTTTGAAAACTTTATTGAAGTTAGTCTCTCTGTTTAAAAGTTCTAGTTGATAATATCTTTTCTCATCCTAAAAGTAAAGAAAGAAAATAATTAACAAAATCTGTGTAGACATTCAATATGAAAGACACATGCTGTATAACTTTACAGTTACATTACAACCACCTCGCACACGGATCCCATTTTATTGTGATGAAGCTCGAAACGTCAGTATTTATCAAAACTATATTATATCTATAACGGCGTTTGATTGGCTACCATGCGTGCTCCATTTAACAATTAGACAACGAGTCGGAGTTGTCTATGAGTGAATGGTCAACGAAGGCGAAGCCTGAGTTGACTATTCGCTCATAGACAACGAGGACGAGTTGTCTAATTGTTTTAGTATACACCCTGTACCTACTCTAAAAAATACAGCTTTTTTAGTGCAAACTGACGAAAATGTTGTGTTATTTAACCACTCGTGAGCAGCAAGTAAAAGCAGATTTATTAATAAAATACGGTTTAATTGTATTTCGTTCCTTACCATTAAAAATTTTCATGCCATATTTTGTGGCGTTTTAGTTTTCTCAGGGATAGAATTTTCTATCAAACTCTCAAAAAATTCCACCGAAACGTCTGCAAAACGAGAGTTTACTGCCATATTTTTTCAGGTTTGTTTTCATTTTTCTCAAACGTTGTCCATCACGAATAGACAACGGTTGAGTAGCCAATCAGATTGCAGGATTTGTAATAGACGATGGTTGGGTGTATACTAAAACTCGATGGAGCACGGTAATTTCAAACGTAATGAGAAACTCATTAGAGCGTCTAAGCGGTAAGGTGACAGACGAACTCACCAGCATCTTTTTCAGTTCCAGTTCTCGTTCGGACAAAGCTAATTTCAAACTTTGAATCAGTTCAATGTCTTCGTTTCTAGACTGACGATCTCTAAACCGAGCTTCCGCCTCCTCCAGCCTAAAATTCACAAAACATTTTTGCAAAAAAAATACCCATCTTTATAGTACACGTTCATAACACGAACATAAGCTCTGCTCATGACCTAATTTAACTTTTTCACACATGGCTTTCCGATACATCTCCCCTTGAAGGTGAAGTAATACGAGCAACAAACTGCTGCAGCACTGTTGCGTTGCAAGTTGAAAAGCGTTGTTGCACGTATTACCACCTTAAACATTGTCACGCAACAATGATTTTGTTGCAAGTTGAATCAGCATGTTGCAGCAAGTAGAACTGGAGTCTACTTTTTTCAACACATTTTTTTCAACTTGCAACTTTTACAACAATGCCAAGTGCTACAACAATTCCAAGCGCTACAACAATGCCAAGAACTACAGCAATGCCAAAGTGCCAAGAGCTACAACAATGCCAAAGTAACAAGAGCTACAACAATGCCAAGAGCTACAACAATGCCAAGAGCTACAGCAATGCCAAGAGCTGCAGCAATACCAAAGTGACAAGAGCTACAACAATGTCAAGAGCTACAACAATGCTAAAGTGCCAAGAGCTACAGCAATGCCAAGAGCTACAGCAATGCCAAGAGCTACTACAATGCCAAAGTGACAAGAGCTACAACAATGCCAAGAGCTACAGCAATGCCAAGAGCTACAGCATCAATGCCAAGAGTTACAGCATCAATGCCAAGAGTTACAGCATCAATGCCAAGAGCTACAGCAACGCCAAGAGTTACAGCATCAATGCCAAGAGCTACAGCAACGCCAAGAGCTGAGCTACAACAATGCCAAGAGCTACAGCAATGCCAAAGTGACAAGAGCTATAGAAGGCCTGAGTGTGAAAAAGAAACATGCGCCAAATATTGCTCTTCATACATACATGATTTGAAGAGCAGAAACTTTGTCTTTTAACAATTCTTGAGCTCTGCTGAACTCGTGTACCATATTCTGTGTTTCACGAAGATGTTCTGCTGTTAACGAATCCAGTTCATTTTGATGTACTTTGGCTAAACGCTCTTCGCTTTTTCTAAAAAACAAAAATGTCATGATCATGATAATCAAGACAGGACTAAATAATACATGGTAAAATAATCTGATCTGAAAAATTGTTACGAAGGGCTCCAATGAAAGGCTACGCTTGAAACTTCAGTATTTCGTTATTAAAACTATTCTCAGCAGTTTACTATCTTTTCACTTTGCTCTATCTAAAACACTGCCTACACAACTCTACTTTTTACTCTGATGAAGGGCTCTGCTTGAAACGTCAGTATTTCGTTATTAAAACTATTCTCAGCAGTTGACCACCTTTTCACTTTGCTCTATCTAAAACACTGCCTATAACACTCTACTTTTTTACGTCGTTTCAGAGTTATTCAACAGAGAAGTTATCCCTACCTTATGTGATTATTAGCTTCTCTTCTTACGCTGAGTATTTCTTGTCCCTTGGATTCAATCTCTTTCTGTAGTTGTGTGGCGTGAACCTTGCTTTCTGAAATCTCTCCACTTAGTTCGTTTATCTGAAGCTGATTCTGACGAATAGTGTTACTCAATTCCTCCACCTGTCTTGCATGGTTGTCCGTCTAGAAATTGATTATTAAAATTCAATAATTTTAAGAATGATACATAATATATACATGTAGTGCATGTGGTACGTTTGCGAGCTTGGTGTAATTAACAGACGTTTGGTGGACGTTCATCAAGCTCAATTACTCAGAAAAGATTTCTGAGCCTCAGACAGGGTTCGAACCTGCGACCTTCTAATGACTGGTTAGACGCTCTAACCATTGAGCCACTGAGGCTCAGACGGAGAGCTAAGGTTGCAAAGTCATAGTCATATGTGCTCCTAAGTGGTAGCGTTTGCATATGAGATGTAGTTAAAGTGATATGATAAGATGATAAGTTGTACGTATACACGTAGTGCATGTGGTACGTTTGCGAGCTTGGCCGGTGTAATTAACAGATGTTTGGTAGACGTTCGTCAAGCTCAATTACTCTGCAAACCTCCTTGAAAATTTATAGTCATGTGTGCTTCTAAGCATAGCGTTTGTATATGAGATGGAGTTAAAGTGATGTTAAGCGTAAAGGTATACATGTAGTGTAGCATAACCATGCTTTTGAGCAAAACCTCTTTGTGTGAAAACTTGAGCCGTGTGTGTTCACACCTTGTACTTGAAAACTTCAACCTTACCTCTTTTGATCTCAGTTCGTCTGTTTTCTGAACTTGTAATTTTAAAACACCCAACTGAGTTTCAAATTCTTTCTTGACTTTCCCAATTTCTTCTTTTCGTCGCCGAAGTAACTCATTCTCGAGAATATGTTTCTCTTTTTCAAATCTCACTCTTTCTTCTCTCAACGCCTCTCCCTTTTCCTGCTCTGCTTGGGACTTGACTACTTCAATGGTGAGTTGCGAGGCTTTTAAATTATCCAACGTGTCTTTGTCATGAGTTGTTTTGAGCCTTGCTTCCATTTCCTAAAATACACATTACAGTTTAAACTACCCATCTCTCGTGTTTGGTATTTGCATTAGAATATTTTAGTAAACATTGCATAACCATTTGACTGTCAGAGGTTTTCGCAATCCTTAGCCATAGAAAATTATCTCCAAGACCTCATATAGCTAACAAAACCTTAATTCTTTGAACGTTTTCATGGCCATAAAGTAATATAAATAAGTTTTGTGGAAACACCACGTAAAATATTTCTTTGCTAAGCTTTCGGCCTGTTGACTCAGGCCTTCATCAGAGCAATGACAACAAGTTGTTGGCTCACGTCATTTATCAGTTGCTTAATTTATAAATGACGTGAGCCAACAACTTGTTGTCATTGCTCTGATGAAGGTCTGAGTCAACAGGCCGAAAGCTTAGCAAAGAAATATTTTACGTCAAAACTTATTTATATAACAAAACCTTATTAAAAACACCAGTTTAACAAGCCAGTTTTCTAAGGGTAACATTATGGCGGTAAACCCTAGCCAACATGAACGCTTGATATTTTTGTGAACACTCATGAACAAAATCGTATAGCCAATGAGAGCCTCGGAAATTTAAAACAGTCGTGTTTTATTTATCTGAGAGAACATATTACTTTTGTTTAATTCTTTGAAAGTTTTCACGGCGAGAATGTAATAGAGATAAGTTTTGTGGAAACACCACGTAAACTATTTATTTGCAGTGCTGTGAGTAACTTCGTTACAAGCAACTAGTGACATGTAATCGTTACTTTTTTGAGTAACTTTACCGGTAACTAGTTCCTTTTTTCAGAAGGTAACTGTAACGGTAACTAGTTACAAAAAGTAGGAATAAAAAGTAACGATAACTAGTTACATCTGCCGTCGAGAGCGCCGTTGCTTTTTGCGATATCCATAATACTCCCAACCTCGCCGAGTCGTCGTTCAACGTCGTATCCAGGCTCGAATCTTCGTCACATGCCGCTGCGACGCATTCTGGACACCGGTGCTTGCAAGTGCAGCATGTGAAAGGCTGTTCAGCTGCGCAGGATTAATTTTCAGACCACATCGTTGCTCAATGACTGATCGTAATTATGAAAATTCTCTTCTGCTCAAATTAAACAATAGTTTTGTTTCTCGATTTTAAATAGCCAAACGAAAAAATAGGTGTAACTTTGTAATTGTAACTAGTTACAAAATTTTTAAAGTAACTTTGTAACTGTAACTGTAACTGTAACTGTAACTGTAACTGTAACTGTAACTAGTTACAAAAATTATGTAACTATTACAGCACTGTTTATTTGCTAAGCTTTCGGCCTGTTGACTCAGGCCTTCATATTACTTTTGTATTATTTTTTTCTTTTGATTTGATTTGATTTGTCTTACTTTTAATTCTTGTTCTTTGGAGTCTTTCAATAAAGTCATTTCTTCATTGTGTTTCGCTTCGATATTTTTCAGTTTTTCATTCCATTCGAAGGATTCTTTAGCTCGTTCTTCTTCAAGTCTTCGTCTTTCTTGGTTTGCACTCTCTCGATAAGTTCTCTCTGACATTGTGTACCGTGACGAGCTTTCTTTCAACGCTTTTTCCAGCTCTCTGATCTACAAACGAATGAATAAGAAAGAAAATCTGTACATTCACTGAAAATCCCTAAAAAGTTACTTTAAGAAAAAAAATCTTGTTTTAAATTTTCTTGTCCCGTCTACAAGATAATCTTGCTGGGTTTTCTTGACAAGATATTTTGTCTTTAAACAAGAATAAATATCGTAAAACAAGAAATAGAATCTTAAAATAAGGAAATTTATCTCAACAAGATTTTGGAGGTTTTGCGGTTTGTAGATGTATGGTATATAGACATTTCTGTGTGTAACTCGGATACAAATTCGTCCTGATTTACATAAACTTTCCGTTTGGTTTCCCCAGCTTAAACAACTTATATCTTAAAGTGTATATGAAATGAAAATTAAGCTGGTCTAATTTGGAAGAACTCTTGAAATGGTGAAGTAACATCTTCTACAGCTTTTCCATATCTTACTTCGTTCTTGAGATATTGCTATTTGTTTGATATGTAAATGATCACACTGCATACGTCACATTGTATAATGAGTTGTTGGAAAATTAGGAATGCCGTTGAAGTTATCGAACAAAGTCACACGAAACTGGGCATGTAGGTGTATTTGTCTCATGACTTTAAACAAACACAGGTTCAAGCGATTTAACAGACAAATATCAATGATATGCACGATTTCTCAAGAACGAACTAAGATATGGAAAAACTGTAGAAGATGTTACTTCACCATTTCAAGAGTTCTTCCAAATTAGACAAACTTGATTTTCGTTTCATATACACTTTAAAGATTGTTGATAAACCTGAACAGTTAGATGTGTGAATTGGTTACTACGTAATACATACGCTTGGCTGCTCATATTGTATATACTAAATAATTGGTATCATAAAGAAGAACCTCTTCATGTACACGCGTAAACATGCATCTCGCAAGTTGTTACAGCATTGTTGCCTGAACTTGCAACAATGCTGTAACAACTTGTTGACATATGTGAACAACATTGATAAATGAACAACATTGTTCATCATTGTTTCAACAAGTTGTTACTGCTTGATGAAACAACCGTTGTTCACGCATGTTGTAACAACCGAAGAACGTGTTGATACATCAACCATGTTCACCATTGTTGTAACAATGTTGTTCATCGTTGTTATTTCGTCATGCTGTTACAACATGTTGTATCATGTGCGAACAACGTTGTTGGCTATAAAAAATGTGTTGTTGGAACAACTTGTTCATGACTGTTGATTTATCCGTGAACAAATTGTTCGAACCATAAGTGAACAACTTGTTGACAACTTGTTCACGGCGAGCAGCACAACATTGTTCACGCCTGTTGACAACCGTGAACAAGTTGTGCGTTTTTACGCGTGTATACCTTTGATTGAAGTATAGCAATATTTTTCTCAGAATTCTGGCGGATCTCATCTTTTTCATTTTCTTTTAGCATAGAGAGTTGTGCCAAGGCTGCATGTTGACCATCTTCGTGTTGTGTGTTAAGCAGTGCTCTTAATGATGAACATTCTGATCTATGTAGTCAAAAAAAGGATTGAAAAAAGTTAAGCATCCACTTAAATTAAAATTCCAGTAACATTTTGTGTCGTACTTTAGCCTTCCACTCCATTCTTTATCCAACTCTTTTCTTAATTCTTCTAAGCTACGGTCCAGTTTTATTTTCGTATCTTTTTCTTCTTTCTCCTGTGAGGTACGCAAGGCTTGCAACTCTTTCTGTTTGGATGAAGAAAGGTGAAACAAAACAAAATAACAGTTAGAATTCCAGAGAACATGTCTAAAAGTATTACATTTGTACTTTATTTCACTTCGCTTCGCTTCGCTTCACCTCACCTCACTTCACCTCACTTCACTTCACTTCACTTCACTTCACTTCACTTCACTTCACTTCACTTCACTTCACTTCACTTCACTTCACTTCACTTCACTTCACTTCAGCTCACGTCACTTCACTTCACTTCAGCTCACGTCACTTCACTTCACTTCACTTCACTTCAGCTCACGTCACTTCCCTTCACTTCACTTCACTTCACTTCACTTCACTTCACTTCACTTCACTTCACTTCACTTCACTTCACTTCACTTCACTTCACTTCACTTCACTTCACTTCACTTCACTTCACTTCAGCTCATGTCACTTCACTTCAGCTCACTTCACTTCACTTCGCTTCGCTTCACTTCACTTCACTCACTTCACTTCACTTCACTTCACTTCACTTCACTTCACTTCACTTCACTTCACTTCACTTCACTTCAGCTCACGTCACTTCACTTCACTTCAGCTCACGTCACTTCACTTCACTTCAGCTCACGTCACTTCACTTCACTTCACTTCACTTCACTTCACTTCACTTCACTTCACTTCAGCTCACGTCACGTCACTTCACTTCACTTCACTTCACTTCACTTCACTTCACTTCACTTCACTTCACTTCACTTCAGCTCACTTCACTTCACTTCAGCTCACGTCACTTCACTTCACTCCACTTCACTCCACTTCACCTCACCTCACTTCACTTCACATCAGCTCACGTCGCTTCACTTCACCTCACCTCACTTCACTTCACTTCACTTTACACTGTACTATATATATATATATATTCCTTATAAAAATTCCACATGTCATGTTCCAAAATCACATGTGATTTTGGAACATGACATGTGGAATTTTTATAAGGAACAGACCTCACCTTCACTCGCACCCTACCTTACATTCATAACCTTACCTTACCATCACACCTTATGATACAAACCACAACGTATCATTTTAATTGGACACACCTGTAATGTCTCCGCTGTATTTCTTGAGGACGTTAGATCTCTTCGCAATGACATTATTTCAGATTGTTTTTCATTAATAATATCTTTTAACCTTGACATACTTGTTGATGCTGAGCCAAGACCAACTTCACCTTCTTGAACAAGACAAGAAAGCTTCTCCACTTGACAACAACTCTGTTCGTACAGCTTTTGAAGTTCTGCTTGATTGACTTCCTTAACTTTAATAACTTCATCTTTTTCTGTTAAAAGTTTTTCCTGTTCCTTCTTGGCAATCCCCTCTAGTTCTTGTTTTTGTTTAATTAAAGATGCTTCAGATTTTGTTTGAAGTTCTTCAATAGATTGTCTGTGACTTTTTTCAAGTTTCAACAATTGCTCTTCGTGAAGAGATCTTAAAGTCTTTAATTTCTTGGCGGACTCTTCCTTTGTGAAAACTAACTCCTGCACATATTTAAACTTAATGTCTTGTTTCTCTTTTTCAAGATTTTCAATATTCTACATAAGAACAATACAAATCAGCCTGGCTAATACTGTGTTCACCCACCTCCTATGTGTCTACCCACCTCCTACTGTATGTGTCTACCCACCTCCTATGTGTCTACCCACCTCCTATGTGTTCACCCACCTCCTATGTGTCTACCCACCTCCTATGTGTCTACCCACCTCCTATGTGTCTACCCACCTCCTGTGTTCATCCACCTCCTGTGTCTACCCACCTCCTGTGTCTACCCACCTCCTGTGTTCACCCACCTCCTGTGTTCACCCACCTCCTGTGTTCACCCACCTCCTGTGTCTACCCACCTCCTGTGTCTACCCACCTCCTGTGTTCACCCACCTCCTGTGTCTACCCACCTCCTGTGTTCACCCACCTCTTGTGTCTACCCACCTCCTGTGTTCATCCACCTCCTGTCTACCCACCCACCTCCTGTGTTCACAAACCTCCTGTGTCTACCCACCTCCTGTGTTGACCCACCTCCTGTGTTCACCCACCTCCTGTGTCTACCCACCTCCTGTGTTCACCCACCTCCTGTGTCTACCCACCTCCTGTGTCCACCCACCTCCTGTGTCTACCCACCCCCTGTGTCTACCCACCTCCTGTGTCTACCCACCCCCTGTGTGTACCCACCTCCTATGTTCACCCACCTCCTGTGTCTACCCACCTCCTGTGTTCACCCACCCCCTGTGTCTACCCACCCCCTGTGTCTACCCACCCCCTGTGTCTACCCACCCCCTGTGTCTACCCACCACCTGTGTTCACCCACCTCCTGTGTCTATCCACCACCTGTGTCTACCCACCCCCTGTGTTCACCCACCTCCTGTGTCTACCCACCTCCTGTGTTCACCCACCTCCTATATGTCCACCCACCTCCTATGTCTACCAACCTGTGTCTACCCACCTCCTGTGTTCACCCACCTCCTGTGTCTACCCACCTCCTGTGTCTACCCACCTCCTGTGTCTACCAACCTGTGTCTACCCACCTCCTATGTCTACCAACCTGTGTCTACCCACCTCCTGTGTTCACCCACCTCCTGTGTCTACCCACCTCCTGTGTTCACCCACCTCCTGTGTCTACCCACCTCCTGTGTCTACCCACCTCCTATGTGTCCACCCACCTCCTGCGTTCACCCACCTACCTTCTTAAGAATTAGTAGTTGCTGATCTGAGTCAGCTGCTAAAGTTTGTTTATTAGCTTCCAGTATCTTGAGTTCTGCTTCTAGTTTATTGGATTCCTCTCGCAATGATTCTAGATGTTTTTTCAATTCATTAATGTTCTGTTCTTGATTCATGCAAGTAGCTTCCAGTCTATGAACAGCAGCTGCAAAGCAGAGCAAATATATGAAGTTAAAATTTAAAATAATATTATTAATAAGGTCAATTCTTTTAGAAACAAGTGAAAACTTGGATGACCTGTGATTTGAACTGTGTTGACCTGTTCACAGTTAGCATGCTGCCTGACAAGTCAAGTATTTAGGAAAGTAGTATTTGTTGACAGTAAAACTTACAAGTCTTTTTAGATAATTCATCTGTCAGTCCTTCACATCTTTTCAGAGTGACTTCCATTTCACTTTTAGTTAATCTCAATTCTTTTGTTAAATCAGTAACCTTCTTTGAAGCTTCATTCAACCTTTCCTTAATTTTAGTATTTCCTTCATTTCTCATCGTAGCTTCATTCTTAACTTCTGATAATTTGCTTTCTAAATTAATAACTTGGTCTTTCGATGAATCCAATTCCTTGCGTAAAACCGAGATCCTGTCTTTGTATTGTTTTTCTTGATTCTTCCATGAGTTTCTTAAATCTATTTCTTTCTGTTGGTTGTTCTTTACTGATAATTCAGCTTTGGTAACAGCATCCTTTGCAAGTGAGAGTTCATTCTCGTATAAATTTTTCACTTTCTCTAATTTCCCAATGTATTCTTGCTCTAATTTCTCACGTTCTGCCCGAAACACCTCAGGAGAACTACTGAGCTCCTTTATTTTTCCTTCATGTTCTTTCTGTAGTTTCTCTTTTTCTTTCAAAACTTCGTCATACCTTACTCTGTGGGCTTTCATCAATTGATCGAGTTCTTCATGATGTCTTCGAACTAAATCCTCCATCGCATTATCTTTGTCTTTCTCCATCATTTCTCTTGTCTTTTTAAAAGATTCCAGTTGTTTCTCAAAATTACGTTTTGCTTCCAACAATTGTTTAACACTTGTGCTCGCTTTCTGTTCGTTTTCAACCCTTAGTATATCATCCCTTTCTTTGGCAGATATTTTAAAACGTTCAAGTTCCTCTATTGTTTGTTTCCTTTTCTCTCTTTCTTCAACCAACAGTGCTTCCAAACGCTGGACACTTTCCTTCTGTTTTTCATTATGTTCAATTCTTTGCTGTAGTTCATTTACCCTTCCTTTGGTTTCCTTCAGAAATTGCTGTATTTCGTGCTCATGTTGTTCTTTAAGGCACTCCACCATACTATCGTATTCATCATTTTTTGTATTTAAAGCATAAACAACCTTCGTTAATTGCGCGATCTTTTTCGACATTTTTAGATGAAGATCTGGTGTTACATCTGAGGTAGTTCCACTGGCATAATTTCCCATATAAGTGCCATTTCTGTGCGGCATATTGTTAAACGTAGTTGACTTTGTGGCCGCCATTTTCCCTCTTCAACTTCAGTTGACTACTCTGTTGCTATGGTGACACGTCACCACAACAACAAATAATATTCAAGATGGCTTCCCCTTCTTCGGTGTTCGTGCCGAACAGCTGCACTGTTTTAAATGTAATTGCATGGCTCCCAAAAGACGAAACGCTTCCGGGATTTGTAGTTTTGACCTTTATTGGCTTTTTT
>OZ036007.1:6172496-6179996 GCA_964035015.1 Corallium rubrum | reverse complement strand
AAGACAAGCTTTGGTGCAATTACGTGACCAGATGAATGATCAGGTATTAGAACATATCCTACGAACTACGGTTTTAGGAACTAGATAAACTTGCCAGCAAAAATAAGACGAATTCTCTTTAAGATATTATATATTGATGATCAATGTTGATTTTCTCTTGTTCAGGAGAAAGAAGCAATTGAGAGCTCTCCTACCAAACATGAAGCACTTAATAAGCTTTGCCAAGATGGTAAACTTCTTGAAAGCCAGAAACAAGAGTAAGCAATTACATCTAAAATATGTTGTGCAACCTTTTTGTTTCTTTGTTGGTTGATTGTTTGTTTGTTTGTTTGTTTGTTTGTTTGTTTGTTTGTTTGTTTGTTTGTTTGTTTGTTTGTTTGTTTGTTTGTTTGTTTGTTTGTTTGTTTGTTTGTTTGTTTGTTTGTTTGTTTGTTTGTTTGTTTGTTTGTTTGTTTGTTTGTTTGATTGATTGATTGATTGATTGATTGATTGATTGATTGATTGTTTGTTTGTTTTGTTTGTTTGTTTGTTTGTTTGTTTGTTTGTTTGTTTGTTTGTTTGTTTGTTTGTTTGTTTGTATTTATTTTATAAGTTTTTTGTCTTTTCTTTTTTGCAAGAATTATGTCAGAATATGAACAAAATTTGACTAAATTACAAGAACAACATGAACAGAGTAAGCTAAATATTTCTCATTCCTATATTTATGATATGTGCATGTGTATTCTAACGCTTGCAATAACTGTAAAGTATAGTAGCGTATTACGTCTCAATATTCTACTTGCAGGTATTCTAGCTCAACAAAATAAGCTGGCTTTGAAACTTACCCAGAAGAGAGAAGAAAAGATGCAATTACTGAAGTTACAGCAACAGAAAGAAAATGAAGAACATTATAAAACGGTAAAACAATGTAAAAAAAAAATGTGTTTAGTTTTTTTACGTTAACTTGGATTGCTCTGATCTCAGAGGGTTTTTTGCAGTACGTGTTTTATCAGACTTAAAACACGATGTAATAGCCCAAAACACTGCTGTTAGTGTTTTAAATATTATAAAGCCGTTTTTATGTAGTCTTGGGCAATTTTAGGACAGTTTTGTTTCAGTGAAAAACAGGTGACGTAGCTTCGTCAATATTTCTGTTCAGACATGCGGCAAGATGTCCGAAGGAGGAATGACGCTTGAAGCTTTTGTTCAAGAGCAAACTGAGCTGAAGAGGAGACATACAATGGAGAGAGAAGAATGTGAAGATATGGCGGATAAACATGAGGCAGAAGAATTAGAAAGACTAAGACAAGTAAGTTCTAATTAAGACTAATTAATGTGTAATTAGCCATAATTAAGCTTGAGGTACGCTAGTTTAGCCTAACTAGCATTAAAATATTAGTAGAATTAAACCTAATTAAGTGCAATTAAACGTAATGAAGTCTAATTAAATCTAATTAAGTAAAAAATCTACTTAAGTCTAATTAGGTCCAATTAAGTGCAATTAAGTCTAATTAAGTCCAAGTAGGTCCAATTATGTCCAATTAAATCTAAGCTTACTTAATTAATCATTGCCTAAGGTGGTTTCACACCTTAAGATATTTATCAGCTTTGTGTTTAACCACTTCTGATTGTCTTTCCACTTCAATTACTTCGCACAGCATCTTGAAGAGGAGCGTGAGAAGGAGATTGAGTGGTATGAGGCTCATATGTTGAACCAACTGAGTTCATTAGCACAATTATCAAGTGAAGATATGCATCGGTTCATGGAAGAACACAAACAAGACGTAGCTTTGTATAATGGTACGTAATACTAAGTATACGCTATTCCTGGTATCAAGAAAGCCTCATGCAATAATTGTTTCTATCTGAGGCTGTGGACATATTGTGTGTTCTAGAAAAACTGGAAGAATCAAAGAATGAACAACGCCAGCAATTGAAACAGAAGTTACAAGCTCGTAAAGCGAGACTAGAGCGTGAAAGAGCACAGCACAAGAATGAACAAGCTCAGCTAATAACACAACAAGAAGAAGTTATTGATCAAGTACTAAAGATGCAAGTTGGTCTGACAGAGGAGTAAGTGCTTAATTTTATTTTTATCTAGTCAGTGCCAGTCTGGGGAGAATGACTTTTATATCGGTTATCTTGTCCTTGATTAGACCTATTTTCAGATTAGTGTTGGACTAAACGTTTTGTTTTTACAGGATGCGCAAGCAAGTTATGGCAGAACACGAGCAGAATCTAATGAACCTAAACAATCATTTACAAATCACAAGACTACGACAGCAGAAACGGTAAGAAACTTAGATAGGTACTTCTCAATAATGTTTGGAGACCCTGCCACTGCACTGATTGTTGGGAGAACTTTTTGTTGTACTATATTGATTTGGATATTGGTTTTTGAAGTCTTGAAGAGAGGTTGGCACAACGTAAAGCAACACTCGCTGATATGAAGAAAAACCAGGAGAATGAAATGATGAGTAATGACAAGGATGATCCAGTGAAACAGCAGGAATTGATGAAACTTCAGGTATTATTTATTGAAGCTATAATAACTATGTGTGTCTGTCTCATAGTGTGTGTTTCTGTCTGTCTGTCTGTCTGTCTGTCTGTCTGTCTGTCTGTCTGTCTGTCTGTCTGTCTGTCTGTCTGTCTGTCTGTCTGTCTGTCTGTCTGTCTGTCTGTCTGTCTGTCTGTCTGTCTGTCTGTCTGTCTGTCTGTCTGTCTGTCTGTCTGTCTGTCTGTCTGTCTGTCTGTCTGTCTGACCGTCCTGTCTGTCTTTGTGTCCGTCTGACCGTCCTGTCCGTTTGTTTGTCTGTCTGTCTGTCCATCTGTGTGTGTGTGTGTGTGTGTGTGTCTGTCTGTCTGTCTGTCTGTCTGTCTGTCTGTCTGTCTGTCTGTCTGTCTGTCTGTCTGTCTGTCTGTCTGTCTGTCTGTCTGTCTGTCTGTCTGTCTGTGTGTCTGTGTGTGTGTGTGTGTGTGTGTGTGTGTGTCTGCTTCTCTGTCTGTCTGTCTGTCTGTCTGTCTGTCTGTCTGTCTGTCTGTCTGTCTGTCTGTCTGTCTGTCTGTCTGTCTGTCTGTCTGTCTGTCTGTCTGTCTGTCTGTCTGTCTGTCTGTCTGTCTGTCTGTCTGTCTGTCTGTCTGACCGTCCTGTCTGTCTTTGTGTCCGTCTGACCGTCCTGTCCGTTTGTTTGTCTGTCTGTCTGTCCATCTGTGTGTGTGTGTGTGTGTGTGTGTGTGTCTGTCTGTCTGTCTGTCTGTCTGTCTGTCTGTCTGTCTGTCTGTCTGTCTGTGTCTGTCTGTGTGTGTGTGTGTGTGTGTGTCTGTGTTCTCTGTCTGTCTGTCTGTCTGTCTGTCTGTCTGTCTGTCTGTCTGTCTGTCTGTCTGTCTGTCTGTCTGTCTGTCTGTCTGTCTGTCTGTCTGTCTGTCTGTCTGTCTGTCTGTCTGTCTGTCTGTCTGTCTGTCTGTCTGTCTGTCTGTGTGTGTGTTTGTTTGTTTGTTTGTTTGTTTGTTTGTTTGTTTGTTTGTTTGTTTGTTTGTTTGTTTGTTTGTTTGTTTGTTTGTTTGTTTGTTTGTTTGTTTGTTTGTTTGTTTGTTTGTTTGTTTGTCTATGTGTGTGTCTGCTTCTCTCTCTGTGTGTCTGTCTCGTGAGTTTTTCAGTGTATAATCATTGTCGCCATATTTTCTCAATATTGTAGAACAAGACTTACGAAGATGAAGTCAAGAAGCTTGAAGAAGAACATGATAAAGCTCTGGAAAACCTGCGAAGGTAAAAGTCGCGCCGTGATGCCAGACAATCGCAAACGTACAATTTATTTTGTGCAAAATACATGGAAATTTAGAAGAAATGTTTATCGAATTTTTGAACTCATTTAGACGACTGGCTTTAGAAACAGAAGAAGCGTTAAAGGAACAAGACAAAAAACTTGGAGAAATTTTGGGAAAACATCAAGTAATAGAATTGTTTAACCTTTTATTTGAAAGCCCGATTGCACGTACTGTTTTTTGTTTAACAACAGACCAGACAGACGGATAGACAGACAGACAGACAGACAGACAGACAGACAGACAGACAGACAGACAGACAGACAGACAGACAGACAGACAGACAGACAGACAGACAGACAGACAGACAGACAGACAGACAGACAGACAGACAGACAGACAGACAGACAGACAGACAGACAGACAGACAGACAGACAGACAGACAGACAGACAGACCGACCGACCGACCGACCGACCGACCGACCGACTCAAAGTTGCACGAACATTTTTATTTAATCTTCTATTTTTCGTGTTTTGGGCAGGTTGGTATTGCTCGAAGGGATGAAATTATTCGTCGACAAAACGAAACAATCAAAGCTATTGAGGTGATTGATATTGTTTCAATTTTTATTGGGGGGGCATTACTATTATTATATAATAATTATATACCATAGTTACATCATTATAACATTTTCCTCTTTCTTTTAACAGCATAAGATGGTTGATAAGTTGACACGGGAAGGAACATTTGCTGAATACGCAACGGACAAAATTTTAAAACAACACCAACGTCAACTTATTAAACTCGAAACGAAAATAAGCGAGTAAGATAGTATTGAATTATATTTAGTTTTTGTCCTATTCTCGTCTCTTCTGTTGTGTTTTGTTTACTTGTTTCAAAAGATTCAGTAAGTTGTTTTATTGCAGAGATAAAGAAGCTCAAGAAAGACGTATGCGAGAAAAACTGGAAGCAAAAAGATTAAAAAAAGAAAGGTGAAGTGATAACAAATTAAGTAATAAAGATTCCCTCTTTTATCATATTTTTAATATCCATATTTTATCTTTTCAAGCAATAAAGCTAATTATATGTTAAACTAATCTGAATTAAAGTGCTTATGAAACGCAAATTAAGTTTGTCTTATTTGAAAGAATACTTAAAATGATAGAGTAACATCTTTTGCAGTTTTTCGTTTCCTTGCTTCGTTCTTGAGATATTTCAGTTTGTTTGATATGCAAATTAAACATTTTGACGTCACACGTTACATAATGAGTTTTGGAATAAAAGGTTATATCTTTGCTCTTGTCAAAATATAATCACTTGAAAATCTACATGTTTAGTGTTCTGGGCAACACACCCACATGCTTTCTTCGAATTAATTTGGTTTGAAAATAGCAAAGATATATAACTTTTTTCAATAACTCATTATGCACATGTGACGTCCAAATGTTTAATTTGCATATCAAACAAACTGAAATATCTCAAGAACGAAGCAAGGAAACAAAAAACTTCAAAATATGTTACTCTATTATTTTAAATGTTCTTTCAAATAAGACATTTATTAATTTTCGTTTCATAGGCGCTTTAAAAATATCATTATTGTGTTTCAGAGATTTGTCAGCCAAGCATGCCAGCGAAGTAGAACAACAACGAACTAGAGGTGTCAGGTAACGTCGTCGTTATTCATATACCCGAGCTTACCCGGTAGAGCACGGATGGCGTGTGCTGTTAGGGCGCTGCCTCCCACCAATAGTAGGGACCTTAAGATCTACGACGGCAACTTCGAGAACGACGTCCTTCAAACAAAGCCATTCTTCTTGCAAAACAAAGATAATGAATACTTTTTAGTCCCAATAGTAATCTGAACACCGTCCTCGCTCTGTATACAACGCCACTCAGAGCATTTTCACGTCTTCAGGACGACGTTGACTCGTGGGGTGATAAGAACTGTTGTCTGAGATTGCCTTAACGTAGACACTGCAACGGTTTTAACACTTTGAAAATTATAAAACAAGCTTCAAGTATTGAATACAGTAGTCAGTTAACCGTGACTTCTTTTTAATGCTAAAATTTGAATTGCTTTTTAACCGCCGTCGTCCTAGCATCATCTTAAGGTCCCTAGTTAAGCCCGGATGGGTGACCGTCTGGGAATAACCTAGTGTAGAGTTTAGTTGGTCTCTCCTGTGCTTCGAGGGTTTTTCACCGGGTTCTCCAGCTTTCCTCCCTCCGCAAAATCAACACTATCTGGGATAGGAGTGGTGCCCACCCCTGCCTTAGGGTAGTAGCTAACGAAAGAGCAGCCTTCTGACTACCTGCGACTGCGGTCGACCAACGCACACACAATAATCCGGACTAAAACTTTGTTTCTTATCCCAACGCGCAGCGTATCTTGTATTTGACTTATATATTTAGTGTATTGTCTCTACCATTATTTATGTTTTTGACGAAGTATAATAAATCTGTAATACGAGCAACAAATTGCTGCAACATTGTTGCGTTGCAAGTTGAAAAGCGTTGTTGCACGTATTACCACCACTCACCTTAAACATTGTCACGCAACAATGATTTTGCTGCAGCATGTTGCAGCAAGTAGAACTGGAGTCTACTTTTTTCAACACATTTTTTCAACTTGCAACAAAATCATTGTCGCGTGACTTTGTTTGAGGTGAGTGGTAATACGTGCAACAACGCTTTTCAACTTTGCAACAATGTTGCGTTGAACGTTGAAGAGAAATGTTGCCCATATTACCTTTACGCGCTGGTTTGTTAACATTGTTGTTGATTTTAATTTCAAGATCGGCGACGAGAGTAATGATGAGCGTTCTAGCTGACAAACAACTAAAACACAAACTTGAGGTAGCTGCAGAATATGTTTTCTTTCATTAGAATATATTTATCTTTTTAAAATGAAACCCTCTTGTTATTCATGTAGGATCTTCGACGTGAAATGGAAATGGAGTTGGCAAAACAGAAGGAAGAACTTAATAAAATTATGGAGGAAAAACTGATGGAAGAATTGGAGGTTAGTTTTCAAATTCGAGCGTGAATTGTACATCTCAAATCATTATTTAGTAATTCATGGGGAAGCACAATATATTTTTTTGTTCTTCTATTCTTTCAGCTACACGAAAAAAACTTCATTACTCAGTTGGCAGCCATAAGCAACATGAAAGAAGACGAGATTTTGAAAATTTGTAAAGAAGCTGTCACTGGTAAACAAACAACTAAAGTATATATGGGAGGGAGGGAGGGAGGGAGGGATATAGGGAGGGAGGGAGGGAGGGAGGGAGGGAGGGAGGGAGGGAGGGAGGGAGGGAGGGATGGAGGGAGGGAGGGAGGGAGGGAGGGAGGGAGGGAGGGAGGGAGGGAGGGAGATGGATGGATGGATGGATGGATGGATGGATGGATGGATGGATGGATGGATGGATGGATGGATGGATGGATGGATGGAGAGAATGAATGAATGAATGAATGAATGAATGAATGAATGAATGAATGAATGAGTGAATGGATGAATGAATGCTGAAAGAGAGCATATTGAAAATAGTAACATTGCAACGTTGTAACGCATATATCCATGTTGGGTTTTTTTTAGAATCTGGTGGAGACCAACAAACCTCCAAACATTTGTCAAAAGATTTGAGACAACGTTTTCGTTCGATACACCAAGATGGCGTTCTTTAGTGAAGAAAGTTACGTATCATGCGCTCTTATTTTTCGTTTCTCTTACGCATTTAAAAATCTCACAATGCACAGTTAT
>OZ036007.1:6012496-6167496 GCA_964035015.1 Corallium rubrum | reverse complement strand
CGAGCGGTAAATAAATTAGATATATTTCAAAATTTACGACATTTGCTGGATAATTCATATTTGTTGCCGTCAATCGCCAGAAATGAAGCTGAAGGTGACGAACGATCATAAACTGATAAACAGAAACCCGCTTTCAATAGAACTACTGCGGACTGCGGTTTAATACAGGTACTGCTACATACACTTAAAATATTCGAATGTTTGTTGGAAGTTTATTTACCGTCCAGTATAGCACATTTATGTTTCTTGTCCACATGTTAAGTTTGGGATTTGTGGAAATTTAATTGTTGTATCTGTCGATTTATACTCAAACGGCTTAACGGCATATTCGAATCTGCTGTCCTCGTTGACTTTGAGGTTGTACTTTAATACAAATATTCGATCAACAACAATACTACGATTGACGAACAATATAGATCAGCACTGAAGATTTTGGCTTTGTATATTTCTAAACTTTTTAAATTAGATTTGGAAAGTCCAGAAACCGAAATATTAAAATACTTCTTGCTTGCATATTAAATAAGCAAATATGTTGTAGTGTAGACGCTTCTTACTAAAGATGGTCATTAACTGATTTTATAAATTTGTTAAGAGAATGTCTTGTTATTTGTACGGTTTTTGTTATTCTTGGTTGCTTAAATAGTTCGCTGAATAACAAACTATACTTCTTTATCAGTGACTGTATCGCGCCCCCCGGTACAGTGTGAGTCACTCATCAAAATATTCCAAAATTATTGGTGTCACGTGACCAGCCTTTGCCAGGGTCTTCTCTCCGCCCGCCATTTTCAGAAGGCCCTGGGTACGAGGTTGGCTACTGCCCGCCCATGACGTCATGTAGTCACGTGATGCTCCACAATCTTGTGCACGAGTTTTGAAATTTTCAAATTTTGAAGAAGAGTTGAAGAAGTTTTTGAAGAGGTTTGGGGAACTTTATGTCCACAATTGAAGGATATTTTGACTAGGAAATCTTTCTACGTTTCCTCAACTAGATGACAAAGGACAATATCCACTTTCTTGTGTAAAATATGCTGGAAAATTGGACTGGAAATGGAGTTTACAATTGCTCTAGTTGAAGTTTGGAAACTACGGAATGCTTGAGGTAGGATTCTGGTTCAATTTGTTGTACAAGGAGTAACAGTAGTTGTGAAAATCCGTACATTAGTTATTTAGTTTATTAATATTGTAAAGAATTTGCAGTTATAGATAAAAAAAAGGCTATTTTTTAGTGGCAGACGGGAAGCAAGTGCCAAGTAGCTTCGCAGACATATTTATGAAGCGAGTCGACGTGTTTCGTTCTGTCATAAAAATATTGTTTCTGTTCTAAACGGCGATAAAACGAACATTATTGTATAGTATACCATCAATTGTGTATACTTTTAACAAAAAACATGTTCTTCGAGTGCTCCACATAGAGCAATAAATATATTAAAAAACCCGTTCGCTTTTGGATGTGTTTTAAAAGGCAGCGGTATTTAAATACACGTGCGTATATCTTGTCGACTTGCCTTAGCTTCATGTGTGTTCCTATGCCTCTATTTCTTCTTGATGTTTGGCGTAAATCTTCAATGCTTGGTCCTTGTTTAATGACATTATCAAGAGAACTAAAGTTGGCTTCATTGGTTGCATAATTTCTGTGTTGTGTTCCTCGTAGATGTTTGTCAAGATCTTGATATTCTACTCTGCATGGTTCACAATAACCTGCAATTTAATATATTATATATATATATATATATATATTCACTTACCTCAAAAGTCTGCATATATATATATATTCACTTACCTCAAAAGTCTGCAACAGGCTGTTTCATCTAAAAAAGAATCTTCAGGCAGATCTGCCTGAAGATTCTTTTTTAGATGAAACAGCCTGTTGCAGACTTTTGAGGTAAGCAAAAATCTATATTTGCTCTAACTATATGTTATCGAGCACTCTTTGCGTTTTGTAGACCAAAACCCACACGTATATATATATATATATATATATATATATATATATATATATATATATATATAAATGATAAAATATACAATTACTGTATTTTATCCTAGTTAATTATATATAATATAATATATATTTATATACATATATAGTACTGTACAATATAACTTTTTTCATATATATATTGGGACAATACTTTCCTGGTTTGTGTTTAGACTTCTCCTTTGATTGTTCTTTATGATATTTTTTACTTTTCTTAAACTTTTGAGAATTTTTCTTTTCTTGGTCGAACGGAGAACTCCTTGTTCTATTATTGAGATTAAGATTTGGCCAGATATCAAACTCCTTTATCAAAGGTCGAAATCTCCTGCAGTGATAAATAAATTAATGAGATTTATCATCATGATATACTTTCTGAAACTTTTAGTCTATTTTTTGCTTGTATAAAAGGGGTGTATGGCTTTGTAAAGTTTATAAGTATGAATTTGCAATAATAGCTCTCTATTCAAGCCTCAGTAGTTCAATGGTTAGACTGTCTAACTGGTCATTAGAAGATTGGGGAAGCACGGGTGGTGTGTGGCTGTGTGTTGTTAGTGTGCTAGCTCTCAGCAAAAAGTTAAGCCTGGTTAGACGGGGTTAGTACTTGGATGGGTTACCACTCGGGAATGACCCCATTCTCAAGCTTGGAACTCGTGTGAGTAGAGTTGTAGAACTTTGATCTCTCCTGTGCTTTGAGGGTTTTTCACTGGGTTCTCTGATTTTCCTCCCTCTGTACAATCAACACCTAGGTCTTAGCTCAGTGATCCGTAATCTGACATGTGTGTCATAAATGTGTCATATGGTGGCTGCCAGTGCACCTTTTAATATGCCTTTGACTAATAATGTCACTTGAAATTTAGTATGTAAATTGCTCTTGAAAAGCCCCTTGTGGGAAGAAGTAGTTAAATTTGTAAGGTTGTAGGTAATTGATCCCTGGAGCTGAGAAATATATTCAGACTAGTTGAGTTTGTAGTAGGCTTTCGGGGAAAGTGGGCTCTGCCAACAAACTCGATATTTCTTTTTGAGCATGCGTGAATGGTTGCCAAGATAACTCTGCCAACAAATTGCCAAGGCTCTAACATGTTACTTGCTATTTTCCTGCTTGTGGGTGCTCAATTGGGTCATTCCAGAATACATCCATATCCACACCTCCCCCACAGAGGAAATGTGAAGTTGACCCCCTCCCCCCTTCGGACGTCCTAGTACATTTTACTATTGTCAGAAGTAGATTTACCCCCCTCCCCTCCCCGGATGGCACAAATTTCCCCTGTGGGGGAGGTATGGATCTTTTCTGGAATGACCCATTAAACTAGAACTTGTTTGACCAGTTCAAAACCTGACTGACTCATGCCCAAACTTAGGGTGAAGATCGAGTTTGTTGGCAGAGCCCACTTTCTGCCAAAGCCTGCGTAGGTTGGAAAGGGGCTCTGACTTGCAGGCCGTATTGAGTTACTTAGTGCTTACAATTACTTACCCTTGTATATCTTCAATTTTTAAAAATGTTCCTTTTAATCTCCTCACACCAGCTGCGGTTTGTTTCATCATTCCACTTTCTTTGATTTGTTTGTCCACATTGTTTAACCATTGGTTCACTGCACTCAATGATTTCACTTGTATTCTCCACTTTAGTGCTGATTCAATAATACCATTGTTCTCAAGTGAATGACTGAAGGCTACTTTCCTCAGCAATGATTGTGCACGGGTTTCCTAAGAAAAGCTGTAAGTTATTTTATACAATATATATTTATATATAGATTCATATAATATATATTTAATATTCTTCTTTAAAATTTTGCATGCTGGTAATATTATGGTAAAAAATTATTGTAGTATTGAGTATTCACCACATATTTATTAGGATTAACCTGAGTTTTTCACCCAGAGATAATATTAATTAAAAATTTGCTCATGTCAGAAAATTATAAATTTAAAGTTATATGTGTATTACAGTTGATTTCACATTACTTTACCGCCGTGTGTTGCGAAGTTCGTTGGGAAGTTCCGAAGTTCGATCGGAATTACGTTGCCAAGGTTGAAAAATTATCCAATCAAATTGCGAGCTGTCGATCAAAACTCGTTATGATTGGATAATTTTTCAACCTTGGCAACGTAATTCCGAACTTCCGAACGAACTTCGGAACACACGGCGGTAAAGTAATGTGAAATCAACTGTAACCATATGTGGCTAAAGCAAGTGCACAAATTGCCATTTAATTCACATTTGTAATGTTTTAATTGCAAGAAATTTTTAACTGTACGGTAATATTTTTTTACACCATGACACTGAATTATAGAAAAAACAAAAAACAAAACAAAAACGAATTCACAAAACTTGAGCATCGGCTGTAATTACTGTCACTTACATAGCGAGGTGACGTTTGCTGAAGAATTTTGTTGTTATTTTTCTGGGAATTATTTCCTGATCTCTTTCCATATTGTTTGCGGTCATTTGTGATGATAAAATCAATATCTTTATGAAAGAATGTATCAACAGCCTATATACGAAACCATAAAAAATAGTTATAGCTACAAAAAAGACTTTAAAACGTTAAGGAACGGACATTTCAAAATCCTTTACACACTTTCGTTGAGAATACGCCTATAGCTTAAGAAATGGTAGACTTTGTGCGACGTAACGCTACCCTATTTCAATATCAGAGTGGTCTCTAGTGAATTTGAATGTTAGTTATTTCACGTACACCTCCAAAACGTTTCAACCTTCTCTCCAGTTTCTCTGTTCGCGCGCTGTTTGGTAAATGGAGGTAAAATGACTGTCCTCTGAGAAGATTACTAAACGGTTTCATCAATTGACTTTTGCTTGTATCTGCTGGAAAAATAATAAGATGCGCTATGTAGAACAAGACGTACATGAATGAAAGCTGTAGTCAGAAGAATAAAGATATATATTACACATGTCTATTAATATTAATACATAGACAAAGTGAGAAGGTGATAAACTGCTGAGATTAGTTTTAATAACGAAATATTGACGTTTTAAGCAGAGCCCTTCATCAGAGTAAAATGTAGAGTAATAAAAGTAGTGTGCTGCGTAGGCAGTGTTGAAACAACAATCAAAATATGGTATAGTAGGTTAATACTGCCGAAACAGAGAACGCAAGTGGTCTAACGTTTCTCTCTGACGAAGGGCCTTCGCTCGAAGCGTTAGACCACTTACGTTCTCTGTTTCGGTTGTATTAACCTACTATACCATATTAAAATGTAGAGTGTTGTGTAGGCAGTGTTTTAGAGTAAAGTGAAAAGATGGTGAACTGCTGAGAATAATTTTAATAACGAAATACTGACGTTTTAAGCAGAGCCCTTCATCAGAGTAAAATTTGATCAATGGCTTATATGTACAAAAACATTTTACTCTGATAAAGAGCTACGTACGAAACGTCAGTATTTTGTTATCAAAACTTACCATCTTTTCACCACTCTACTTTTTTTATTAGATACTAGATACGTGCATTTTCTCGTCTTCCCGTTATAACGTACGTCTTTTACGCCTCTTCGTCGAAAGTTCTTCATACTTCGTGCTTTCACTACCAGTACCAGGTGAGGACATTGAGGGACATTCCTTGTTGCCAAATCACGTTGATTATCAAACCGTACGTATACTTTACTGTGACGTCACATGATTGGAGATACGCGCAAGGCGTTATGGTTTTTAAGCCTGGTTTTGTACATTATTTTTTTATTTTTTAACTTTCCTTTTATCGAATGCAAGGTTAAGGTGACTCCACAGTCGAAATCATGAGAAATTACGTATTTTCTTAATAAAAAGTTTTGCACAGGTCTCACGAGCTTCATTTTAGTTCATTGCACAGCTCTAGTGGTGGTCTTGATTATTGGAAAGATTTATACTTGTAGCGCTTGCGTATCTAATAACTCCATTTGCCAAAAGATGAAGACTGGTAAAGAGCATTGATCGCTGGTGTTCTTGGGATCGTTTGGAAGGACTTTTTCATTTAGCCTGGTACCCTGGCTCAATTTCAAAAGAAATAAGGGCCAGGTAACCACTAATCTCATGCTCGTGTCATCAGGGCTAAATCCACTTATGACGATTGCAGTTTTACTCATAGCCACTAAAAACGCGCGAAATTTCAACCAATAGGAAAGCAGAAGTCTTTAGTGGTTACCTGGCCCATATTCTTTGATTGGGCCAGGGTACCAGGCTAAGTTTCATTGTGCTTACGTTACCAAGCCAATCTCGTTCCCAGAGCCCACGTTCCCCACCCGGGAAACGAGAGACTCTGGGATAATCCATTCCACATCGATATTTCATTGGTTGATGAACACAGTGAACTCTATATAACTCTTCTTCAAGATAACAAGAATCCTGTGATGGCGTGAACGGATTATCCCAGAGCCTCTCGTTTCCCGCCCGCTGGGTAATGGGAACGTGGGCTCTGGGAACGAAGTGAAGCTCTAATGATTAACATCCGACTGGAACACGGATTCGATTCCCGTCAAAAAAAGCTTCCGACGAAATATATGTGTTGACGTCTGTCTGTCATAGCTGAGGTGTCCAGTGTCATAAGTGGGGCGGGTTGGTTCTTTCGTGTTGGGAAATCGATTATGATTTCAAGTAATTGAGAAGAAAGTACTGCCAAGCATGAGTAGCAAGCATGAAATCTTTTTTGGGAAATGACCAATTCTTGCAACTTCATATATTTTGCGTTTCATTGGAAACCGAGTCATAACAACATGCATTATATTTATAGTTAGTTTGTTAGTTTGTTATAAACACTTTTAGTAGCGCACTTTGCCTGCTGCATCCCAACAGGTTAACCTTTTAATTATGAATGCAGCGCAGTTAAAAGTTATTTATTTAGCGGTTAAACGTTTTAATTATGAATGCAGCGCAGTTAAAAGTTATTTATTTAGCGGTTAAACGTTTTAATTACGAATGCAGCGCGGTTAAAAGTTGTTAGGGACTTTAAGATTCAGACAACGGACTACGGCTACGGCAGAAAGTTTAACAGTGGTATTAAATGGTGGTGTATTTATACATTCAAATTTCAAGATACATAATATCGCACGGACTCGTTTTGTTCTTAAACTCTTGAAGAGATAGATACACTTGTTCAATCTATGTTAGGCGCGAGAGTAATGTTAAGCTTCTCCAAGGCTTCTGTAGTGACTCAGGTTCCGCGTTGTCTTTACAACGTAAAAATGTTTTTTCTACGTTGTCAATGGAGTCACGACGGCGTAAAGATTACTCTTGGGACTGTCATTTGCAAAAGCTCTTTGTATATGACATAAAATTCTATTGTGCAAACACGTTTGTCGAGAAAGACTACAATTAGCTTGGTTCTTTTAGTTTATTGAGGAAGAAGTCCTCGACATATAACGGCACAATATATTTACAGATTACACCATAACAGAACTGGAAATGAACGTATTGAAACGTATTCGTCCGCTGACCTAATAGTCGTACAAAAACTTCATAACATATAAGTAAAATGTAACATTAACTAATTCTCTACATCCTCCGGCGGGCCACGAAGTGCCTCAATCCATTTTGAGATGCACTGCGACGCCTTCTGAGCAGCCTTTCGTACTGGTCTCTTCGGTAGCTGTGGGTCGGCAACTTCGTCGACAGTTGGAGGATCTGCATCTGCTGTTTCCGTGGTGGCAGTGATTTCCAGAGGGTAAAGCTTCGTTATCGGTCTATTTGTTTTTCCATTACTTGTTCGGATGTTGGCAGCACGTACTAGTCCATCGGCTCCTCTTATTAGACTTTCTATAACGGCCATTCTCCAGTGGACTCTTGGGTTGTCGCTGTGTATCAATACCACATCTCCCACTCGAACTGACTGTTTGTTATTTCCAGTGTTCTTGTGGAATTCGCGGAGAGATGTCAGATATTCTCGTTTCCAACGTGATTCAAAATGTTGTAGTTTCAGTGCTTGAGTTTTGGCTCTTCTTCTAACTTCTGATTCATCCATGAAGTCTGGATCCTCGATTTCATCGGTTTCCACAAGTGGATAGGGCAGTGAGGTGATCTTTCTTCCGTAGAGTAGGTGGGCTGGTGTGAGAGGTTCGGCGTCGTTCACATCAGAAGACACATATGTGAGCGGTCGATCATTCAAGACTGCTTCGATTTCAGTGACTAAAGTTTGAAGGGCGATGAGGCTTATTCTTGCTCGTCCAAGTACTTTCTTGATGACTGTCTTTGTCATGCCAATGAGACGTTCCCAAAAGCCTCCGTACCAAGGTGCTCTTTTTGGTATGAATTCCCATTCGACCCCACGGTTGCTAAACGCCTTCTTCAGTGAAGGAGATTGAAAAAGCTGTGTGAGTTCGTTTGCTGCGGAGAGATACGTTGATGCATTGTCTGATATCATTCGTTTTGGTAATGACTTGCGACTAGCAAAACGGCGGAATGCTTGGATGAATGTTTCTTCTGTCAAATCGGTAACGACTTCGAGATGTATTGCTCTTGACATTGCACAGGTGAATAGACAAATGTAGACTTTGGTCTCCGAGTTGTTCATATCGACATATAGTGCACCCGTGAAATCCACTCCTGTTACCTTGAACGGTACGAGTTCCTGTATTCGGGATTTTGGCAGTGGTGCAGGATCTGGAGCTTGATATGATTTTCCTACGACTTTCTGGCAGCTGACACAATGTCGTACCACGCTCTTTACGGACTGACGGGCGGCAGGAATCCAAAACTTTTGACGTATGGCAGTAACAGTTGAGTTTACACCGGCATGTAACTGGTTTATGTGGGCAGCTAGGATAATCAGAGCGGTGAAGGGATGTTTAGGCGACAAGAGATATGGGAACTTTGCTAACTCACTGAGGGGCGCATTGTGAATCCTCCCGCCACAGCGAAGAAGACTGTTTGCGTCGAGGAAGAGACGGAGTTGTTTGACAAGTGGTAAACGATTGGGAGACTTGGACAGCAGATTGGTAATTTCTTTGTGGTACGTGATTGATTGGCAGTTTTGGATCCACTTGTGTTCTGCTTCTTGAATTTCTTGGGTGGTCAGTGGGCCAAATCTCGGTGGATTCCGTTTGCTGAGGTTATTGATGAATCGTAGAACGTAGGCTGTACAATGGATGAGGTGGGATAATCGGGTATATTTGGATACATCGATAACATGATGTAGGCCTGGTTGGTCGCTTGGTGGGGTGCAGGCATCCTTATTGGTCGTTGCTGAAGCGGTTGTGGCGAGCGTTTGCGTGGAGAATGCGGTTTCGGTGGTTGACCACTGCGGCCACTGACTGTCGGATGTTAACCACTGTGGTCCACGTTGCCAGATTGTTGAGGAACGAAGCTGAGTGGCGGTGATTCCTCTTGTTAATAGGTCGGCTGGATTGTCCGATGTGGGACAATAGTGCCAGGCAGATGCAGGGTGAAGTTGGGTTATCTCTTTGACTCGATTCTCTGTAAACTGCTTTAATGATTTCTGACTGTGTAACCAGTGTAGGACTATCTGGCTATCAGACCACAAATGGACGCTCAGATTGTTGAATCGTTTCTGGAGGGCTTGACAAATATAATGAGCTAGCCTTGCACCGATTAAGGCAGCCATGAGTTCCAGTTGTGGAAGCGTTAGTTTCTTTAGAGGAGCTACGCGGGTTTTTGCCATAACAAATGAAGTGTGACTACTTCGTCGAAGAAAGGCAACTGAGCCATATGCGACTGTGCTGGCATCTGAGAACACGTGTAACTCTAGCTTGTCTTGCGGTTTCGCTGGCACTGGGAAGTATTGTCTAGGGAAGGTTGCGTGTTCGTTAACAGACGCATGGATATCTTCGGCAATACTTGACCACTTCTTTTGGAGATCGTCATCGACGGGTGTATCCCAGGGGAGTTTCCTGCGCCACAGTTCTTGTAGAAGAATTCTGGCTCTCACCGTCACCGGAGCTATTACACCGAGGGGGTCGTAGACCTTTGCGGATTGCTGTAGGATCGTGCGTTTCGTCATTGGTTGTTGCTGGAGTAAGTCACCACCATTCTGCGCCAAGGTCATGTTGTCGTTCGTAGAGTTCCACTGAAGGCCAAGGATGTTGACTTCGTCAGTCTTCTCATTTAGGCTGTCTTTGAGAACACGCGCACGGAGTTGCGGACTGTTGCTTGCCCAAGATCGCAAGTTGAATTTCCCTTGCATCATGGTGGATCTTGCTTCCTCGTAGTAATTGATGGTGTCGGCTTCTGCATCACATCCAGAAATAAGGTTATCGACGTAAAGGTTCTCCTTCATGTCGTCGGTTACTGCGGTACTGTACTTGTCTAGGTGGTGATGTAAAGTAGCGTTAAGCATAAATGGCGAGCTGGCTGAACCAAATAGTACAACTTTGAAACGGTATGTGGAAAACGGACTTTCGGGATCGTGTGGATTGGACAACCAGAGGAAGCGGGTGAAGTTTCGATCTCGTTCGTGTAAGCATACGTGGAGGAAGGCTTTTTCGATATCGGTGGAGAAAGCAAAGCGGTGTGTTCGGAAACGTAGGATGATAGAACACATGTCGGTCAGAAGAGGCGGTCCAATTTGTAGGCAATCGTTCAAACTTGGGACGTTGGAAGACTGTCGGCAACTACAATCGTAAACAATTCTCACTGGTGTGGTGGTGGAGTCCTTGATAACGGGATGGTGAGGTATATAATGTACTTCTCGCTCATTTCCTTGTGATTGAATGCGTTCGATAAATCCACGATCTTCCTGATCAGCGATTATCTCCCCATAGGTCTTCAGGAGATGTGGAGATTTGGCAAGGCGTCGGGCCATTGATCTTGTTCGCCGTTCACATACTGTGTAATTGGAGGGAAGTGGAGGATGTTCTTTCTTCCAAGGAAATGCAGCGATGTATCTACCGTCGTCTTCGCGCGATATAGAAGTGCGTTGATACTCTAGTGATGGATTTTCGTTCTTGTCGGAGGTAGGAGGTGCAATGCCAAGAGACTCTACCGTCCAAAAACGTTCGAGGTCAAATTCTTCTGCTTTGTGGGCAATCATGACATTAAGAATGCTTGTCGAAGTTGTGGATGATGAGTTGGAATGTATTGGTCCGGAGAGCAAATATCCAAGCTTTGACTTTACTGCGACTGGTCCATCACCTCTTATTATCTCGTCTTGCACAATCTGCCAGTAGTAATCTACACCGATGAGGAGAGAAATCTCGAATTGTTGATCTGACGTGACTGGGTGGGCGAGTTTGAGACCCTGAAGATAGTGGAGGTTAGGAACAATGGATTGAAAATGGTTTTGAAGAGGCGTTGCTATTACGGGAACCACCAAGGCATCCAATGATAAGGGCTCATTGCTTTCTGTTATTAAGTCTACAGTGACCACATCAAGTTGTCGTATAGCTGGGGTTGTTGCACCAAAGGCTGATAAATTAATGGTTTCTCTTCGTGTCGGTTCT
The DNA here is from genome assembly GCA_964035015.1 of Corallium rubrum. NCBI lineage: Eukaryota > Metazoa > Cnidaria > Anthozoa > Scleralcyonacea > Coralliidae > Corallium > Corallium rubrum. The sequence goes on along the minus strand of OZ036007.1, from coordinate 6,156,137 downwards.
AGTTGAAGTTGGTTGACCAAATCTTGTGTTATGAAGGACCTCTGTGCACCTTCGTCAAATAGAATGTTAGCTTCTGTTGTGAATTTTTGGCTACGAACTGGAGCAATTGCTGTTTTGAGTAAACAGGTTGCACCCCCCATATTGATGTTAGTTGGACCAGTTGAAGCTGGGGTGATGGGAGTCATGTCCACATGAACTGGTGGGATTTCTTGGGACTGATCATTGCTTGCTTTAATATTTGGTTGATCAGGTGATTCTTTTGGTTTCCCACTGCAGAGACTGGTATGATGCTTTCGATGACAAGCTTGACAACGATTGTGTGACTTGCATAGTGCAACCTTGTGGCGTCCCAGACAATTAAAACATCGGTTTTCCTTCTTTACAATCTGGTACCGTTTTTGAGGATCAGTGACCACATTACAGGTTGTTGGATGATGTTTGCCATTACAGTAGAGGCAAGACACTTCACCTTTGCCATGGTTTGGTGGAAGTCGTGGTGGGTTCAAGGGTGGAGGTGGGGGTGGAGGTTTTTGGGAGTGTGAACCATCTAGACTGGTGTGAAATGCTGTAATGGATGGTGAATTATGCTCGCGAAAGGTTTTGATTGGGTCATCAATGGGGACTGCAGCTTCCAGAATTGTTACTTCTTTTAGAATAGCTTGCCTTAACAAATTAATCGTCCATTCAGAATTGTTCTGCTCTCTGGCAAGATTTCTCTGTAGTTGAACAGGAAGTTTCCCAAGTATAATAGGTATTAGCAAGGCTCCATATGATTCTTCTGACTTGCCAAGTGCAGACAATCCTCTTATGTGGTTTTCAACAGTGTCGTAGAAATGCCTTAGACTGCTTAACTGTGTTGTTGGATTCAATAAGTTGAGGAGTGCTTGCATATGGGCATTGATGATTTTATACGGTTGGCCAAAACGTTCTCTTAACAGTGTAATTGCTTGTTCATAGTTAGTATTTGTCAAGGGAAACCCACCAATGGCTCTTGCAGCATCTCCACTCGTTTGGGCCTTAAGATAATTAAATTTTTGAACTCCACTGAGGTTGGTATTGGAATGAACTGCAACATCAAAAGAATCCCAAAATGTTTGCCAATGAAGAGAGTTTCCATTAAATGTAGGAAGGCTTAACTTTGGAAGTCGACTTGTACTTTGCGTTGTGTGTGTGTGTTGGGCGTAGAAACAGCGGATGGTGCTTGATGTTCAGTAACTTGTTGATTTTGAATTGCTTCGGGTGCTTGTTGTGTGTTCTGAATCTGTGGTGGTTGAGGAGGGGATGCTTGATGCGGGTTTACTACGAGTGTGTTACTGCTGGAACCATGTGCGGATGAAGAACTGGCGTCTGTGTGTGGCTGATGAGTCGACGATAATTGTTTTAACTCAAAAAATTTGTTTACCTGAAATATCTTCTCTATGATAGTGCTTTGAATGTCTTCTGCTTCGATGATGTCCATTTCTAACTCGTCAGCGTCTTTAATTTCAGCGGTAACCTTGTTGTCCAATTCAGCGAGTACTTCTCTTTTCTTTTGTAGTTGTTCTAGAGCGCTATGAAGTACGGCCATATCCATTTCACTGCGGTTTTCATTTGTCATGATCTCCTCAGTTCGTTTTAGTAACTTTGTTAGATGAGCTCTGTGGCCCCTTCTTGAAGATTGTGCACGCTGGACTCCTTCCATCCTGGTCACGGCACCATAATGTCGAGAAAGACTACAATTAGCTTGGTTCTTTTAGTTTATTGAGGAAGAAGTCCTCGACATATAACGGCACCATATATTTACAGATTACACCATAACAGAACTGGAAATGAACGTATTGAAACGTATTCGTCCGCTGACCTAATAGTCGTACAAAAACTTCATAACATATAAGTAAAATGTAACATTAACTAATTCTCTACAACGTTGCCGTAGTCGTAGTCGCTGTGTTTTCTTAAATCCCTATTTATTTAGCGGTTAAACGTTTTAATTATTAATTCAGAGCGGTTAAAAGAAATTAGTTTATTCGTGCTTCAATTCTCGTTGATGTGCCGTGGTTAATATATAGCTTAGTTACCTTGCATATTAAATGACCTAATATTCCTTTAAAACTACGTCTAGAATACTACTTTTTTGTTAAATGGTTAACAATTATTCGCCGAAGGCGAGGTGAATATCGGTGTATAATCGGGATGAAGCCGAGGTTATTCACTGAGCCTGAGGCGAATAATTGTTTTAGTATGAATACACAATTTCGTATTTTTAGGAAGAACATTTTCTTTAAAATTGTTAATTTCCTCGTCTGTCGCATTGGCAAATTGGCTGGCGGCCATTTTGAATAAACGCTGTAGGTGATTATGGAGAATTAGTCCGAAGTAATATTGCGCTTTTGGAAGGCATGGGACTGAAGTTACGCTCGGTTGAGTAGGGTTAGTATTTAGAGTTGTCGGTTCTCTTCTGTGTCGCGAGGGTTTTTCAATGGCTTCTCCAGTTTACCCACTGGTCTCAAATAATAGACTCATTATACTGGATAGAGCATCCGGTGCTCGCTGTGAAGTTGGAATAAATTAGTGGTGGCCATTTCAGGTGTGACCCACTTGGTTTTCATACAGCCACTTTTAAGTTCTCCCATAGCGACAGATACATGTCACAAAAAATTAGCTGGTTTTCGTTAAAAATCCGATCATTTAAAGCGAAAACTATGATTCAGCAATATTGTGGGTCCCACCGGATATGGCCACCGCGAGATTTTTAGCCTCACTTCCGGCTTCAATTTTTGCCACGCGCGAAACAATAGATGTTCTATCCAGTATAATGAGTATATTATTTGAGATCAGTGGGTTTTCCTCCCTCCACACAATCAATACCATAGTTTCCTCAGTTAATTGAATTTGAATTTGAATTTATTATCCATCTTTGGGATTAAAAATACAATGGATTTACATTAAGTCATAATAGAATAAGATCAATAATTATAGTTAAAAAGACTAAGATTAAAAAGACTAAGTTAAAAAGACAAAGTTGAATGTTATCAGATTTATATATATTTACTAGATCTTGCAATGAACGATTGTTTGTGTCTCTCGGTTCTAGATAGAACTGAATAAGAATTATTTTGTCTAAGTTCATATGGGACCTTGGGTATTCTCTAGGATCAGGCAGTAGGGTACGGTATGGCAAGGATGGTTTGGTTCCGCTTGAATCCTTCTGATCTCTCGGATGGTTGCTAATTCACGCCTGCTTCTTAAAGATGGCAAGCAGTCTCTGTCCAAATCAAGAATTCTCAGACTTCTTGTCTGTACACGTTCAATTTCTTGTTGTAAATAACCTGGAAGTCCTGCCCATACAGGCGATGCATACTCTAATACTGGTCGAATTTTAGATATATAAGTTGTCAATCCGACCTCTGTTGGTAGTTGGGATTTCCTACACTGTCTAAGGTGGTATAATCTCTTGTTTGCCTTACTTGTAATTTGGTCTACATGTTCATTCCATTTAAGATCATTTTGGCATGATACACCCAGGAGCTTGAAACTGTTGACCCTTTCTACTTCTTCATCATTGATTTGGATGCGAGGTTCTATGAACTAGTTCCATCACGGGCTGGGGGCCATTGGGTTATCATTATCTAACTTTACTTGCTGATCTAGGGGAGGGGGGAGGGGGGAGGGTGCAAGCGAGTTGCGCCCCCAGGCTATGCAAAGTGCTCTCAAAATGCAGGAAATCTTATTTTGGAGACCATAGAATTCTCTCACAATAAACAAACTTTATAGTTTAGTAGTGCCATTTATTAAATTACTCAAGTAATGTTACATTTTAAAGTTTAAATGTTAATATTTGAAAAAAGGTGAACATTAAAAGCACAACGTCAGGTATTAAATTACCACTTAATAGTTTCGCGCGAGGCAAAAATTATATATATATATATATATATATATATATTTTTTTTTTTATTTAAACATATTTCAATGCGTTTACCCCAAGAGCTCATAGCTCATCGAGTGTGCAAAGGAAAGGAATAATGTTCTTTAAACGTTAAAAAAGTAAGTTATTAGTGCGGTTTCTTACGGACTACTGATTTAGTCCAAGTTTTGACGTGTGTGATATTCGCGATAATTTTAATCATGTAAACTTGAATTTGTCCACAAAGTTTTTCAAATTTGCGTCATGGTGACAGTACTGTGCTTTTAAAGTGATACAGACTTGTATAAATAATTATAAAATAACATTTTGAAAACGCAAGCGGTGATTGGTTAAAAGCCGTGTTTCTATAACTCTATGGAAAACATGGATAGATTGCGCCATCCAATACGCCATCATTCTAATTAAAATTTGTACAGAAACACCATTATACGCCATCCAATACGCCATCCGTTGTGGATAATGAGAATTTACGCTTTTTATTTGCATTAATTTTAACGTTTAATCTATTTTGACGGGTTATTTTATAAAGGAAATAGAAAACATTTTTTCCGTGTTCCTATAGAGTTATAGAAACACTTGTGGAAGTTTGGAAGAACTCGAAATAGTGTGGAAACACTCGCCCTGCGGGCTAGTGTTCCCACTGTAATTTCTCGTTCTCCCAAACTTCCACTCGTGTTTCTATAACGCTATAGAAACACGGAAAATGTTTTCTATTTCTTAAATGTAAATGGTGAATAAATGGATAAATGAATGGGTAAATAATAGATTGAATGAATAGTGAAAATGCTAAACAATAGTGTGTATTATGTTCTTGGAGCATGGAATAACTTTTTTTAATTGAACGCACTTCAAAAACTCATTAATAATTCATGAGGAAAACACAAAAGAAAATCATGACCGTATCGTATCTTTATATGTGATAAAGATTTCTCCTGATTTACATAAACTTTAGCTTTGATTTTCTCGGCTTAGACAAGGTTATTTTTCAAACTAACTCCGCCAATCAACTTACCAAGTGGTTCGTTTTTGAAGCCGTATAATAAACTCGCAGTTCGTGTTTTATCAGATATAAAAACACTTGGCTTCGCCTCGTGTCTTTATATCTGATAAAACACTCCTGCTCGTTTATTATACAGTACATAAACATCACCGCCGGTTCATGTGTCAACTTCGCTTGAAGTTTTTACTTCTCCAAACCAATTTTCAGTCGTAGATGATGGATTTTCACTACATCTGTGTGAAGGATCAGCACAAGGGTCGAAAAACCCCCACTGACGTGCATCGCCATTGCCAGGGCAGACATATTCGACATTTACACTGTTAAAACTACAGCCTCGTTCGCGGGCAAGCTTAATGTTAGTATGAGGAGCTGAATCAGTTTGTGAATCGAAATGCTGAAAAACCATTGTTGTACAATTAACGCAGTTTGTCCCCCTAACGTCAATAAAGTCGATTTGAAAACAAATAAATCCACCATCGAATACCATTGGGTCCATAACAGACAGCTTCATTCTTAGGTAATCTTTGTAATCGATTCCATAAACAGAATAGGAACAAGTGGCTCTCCAGAACATTGAACGAGATCTGATGTCTTGCATACGAGCTTTGGACAGACGAAAAAGCTTCCAGTTCAGGTTGTTTTCATTCTGGGGTGAGTCCAACAGATACGATTTCCGCCCCACAACCAATTCTTCGCTTAACGCGTACGAACTAACTAAGTTCCACACGATTCCTTCTTCTGAGTCAAAGTCACAGAAAACTTGGTAAGCATTTCCCGCTTGGTCTTCGATGGTGTAGTCACGGGATACTGGTTTGATTGCACCAGTCCAGTAATCTAGGCACGTTTTTGGTTTCGTGATCTGGCATTGGTCGCCATAGAAACCAGGAGGACATATACATCTGAATCTTCTTGTGGTATCACTGATGTTGACGTGACAGGAACCGCCATTAAAACATGGTTGGGAAAGTCTTGCACAGCAAATACCAGGGGGTCCTGATGATTGCGTTTCACATGTGCTCTAAGAAAATAAAAGACATTTCTTTATTTTTAAGCACGGATGGCGTGTGCTGTTAGGGCGCTGCTTCTCACCAATAGTTAAGCCCAGTTCGACGGGGTTAGTACTTGGATGGGTGACCGTCTGGGAATAACCCCGTTCTCGAGCTTGGAACACTCATGTGAGTAGAGTTTAGTTGGTCTTTCCTGTGCTTCGAGGGTTTTTCGCCGGGTTCTCCGGTTTTCCTCCCTCCATAAAATCAACACCTAGGTCTGTGATTCGTGGTCTGACATGTGTGTCATAACTGTGTCGTAGGGCGGCTGCTTCGAGCGCCTTTAATATGCCTTCGACTCGGTCACTTGAAATTTAGTAATGTAAATTGCTATTGAAAAGCCCCTGTGGGAAGAAGTAATTAAAATCTGTATTCATATTTGTTTGTTCTATAAGTTTTACAGTTGATTTCACATTACTTTACCGATGCGAAGTTTGAAATTGCCATGGTTGACAATTATCCAATCAAAATGGAGCTTTTATCCAAAGCTCGTAATTTGATTGGTTAATTGTCAACCATGGCAACGAACTTCACAACACACGGCGGTAAAGTAATAAGGGAGCTTAAGCAAGCTAGGACGACGACGGCTGACGGCAATGTAAAGTTCAGTATCTAGCAGAAACCACGAATCATTTACGTAGTATTGAATCCTTAAAGTAATCCTTAAACTAATTAGTCTGGTGTTTTAATTAGAGCGAAATCTATGTTTTTCGACATCCAAAAGCTTTAGAGTTCTAAAAGGATTTTGTTGCGTAGTTTGAAGTCAAACTCGACTATGGGTTTCGCCGTTCCACGAGTTAACGTTGTCCTGAAAATGATCTGAATAACGTTGTGTATATATAGAGTGTGTATAAAAAAAAATGAACCCTTAGAAAACAACCTATTGTTGTAGTTTGAAAGCCCTAAAAGCGCTGCGTTATAAATTAATCAGCACATAAGTTAAGCAGGAAGAGAAAAAGCTTTTAAATACTTTCACCATGCATACACTTCAAGTTATCTTAATTTCCCAGGTGTATAAGACCGTGTGTTTTGCGCATCTGTGGGTTCAGCGAAGTGCTTAGGGCTTTCAAACTACTACAATATGTTGTTTTCTAAGGGTTCAGATACACACTGTATAACCCGCCATATATTGGGTTATGAAAGCGATCAAACGTCTCCGGGTTTGTAAGACACTTCACACTGAGTTTTCTTATTTCATCTTCGGTATAAAGAGAAAATCTTACACCAGTAAGCTGACTAACTTGAAGGACTAGCTCCCGATGCGAACATTTTAACGACACCATGCAGTGGTCCACCATGACACATCACCCGATTCGCACACTTTCCACGGCTACTAGGTTTATAGGCTCTAGAATCATGACTCGAAAGATTGAGTGAACTAGCAAGCTTACCTCTAATAACGGCATGTCATAGTAACGGCATCCTGGTTTTCTACGAAGAGCGTTTCGCGCTAACAATTTGTTACCACCATTCAGTTGACATGTTTTTCCACAGACGTTGAACGACATACAATGGCAGTTATTGGAACATTCTGAAAAACACTGTGGATCATTTTCTACAATCGTGTCTTTCAATCTTCTCTGGTCCTCCAAAGCTCTGTCCTTCAGTCCGTCTTTTACGTTGAAATATGTTTGCGTGCACGAGCTACACGTTTTTGCCAACGTTGTAGGCCAGTGAAGAATAAAAAACAACGAAAGAACATACCCCAAGACGAGACAAGACATTGTATATCTGTAATACAAACTATGTTTCTTATCGACAACCAACACTAATCAAGTCAGAGACAAAATGTTACGATTTGTAGTGGATAACTTGACTATATAGACAGCTATATCTCCATGGACACAGAGTCACATCAAAATTAATTATGTATCTTGTTTTATTTAAGCGTCGCATAATACCAGATCGTAGAGAATCAATTTTGTAGTTGTTTTTGCTTCGGGAAAAATTGAATTACAACAAACTTTTAACATTAGTTTGCGTATTACATTAAATACTCAATTTTTTGATTTTTTGGTACGTCAGATTTTTAAAAATAGGATTGTATTGTGTCATTGTTTCTTGCATATTTGTTATTTTATTAATTAGCTTTGTCGATATTATGGCCACCTCAGTTTTCATTGTTTCCACACGCACATAAGTTTCCAGATTCACATTGTTTTTTATTCCCATGAGGATGAAAAACAATGTGAATCCGGATACTTTTGCTCGAGTGTAAACGGAGTCTAAATCTCTAAATAACCCCATGCATAAAGATGATGTACGATTAGTAACTAATCATACCTAATTTTACGCCAAAGTTCACTTATGCATATAATAATTTTTTTGCAATATATTATGTAATTACGCAATTCAGCTCTAGGGCTGCGATGTAATTATTTTTAATAAATTATCTATCTATCTTTAAACTAACAAATACATGAAGTGAACACTTATCGATTAATATCGAATTCCCAAGTGAATGTTTACAACACGAGCGGCCGTGTTGTATTGAATATACAATCACGAGCCGAAGGCGAGTGATTGTATATTCAATACAACAAGGACGCGAGTGTTGTAAACAACTTGTGAAATGAATGAATAGTAAAAATCCCTTTGGGATATTGAGATGCTAATTAGTTACAGGCACTAGTGGTTGTATCAGAAGAGTATACATCCACTAGTGGTTGTAACCATAGTCAATCGAGATATGGTCTGGAAACTCGGCAAACTTCAAAGCGCCTATAATGAGCTGTGATTTTATGTTGAACCGTACCTTACACCGTGCACATCCTTTGTTTTAGGTTTATTAATATTTAAATAGCACGGTTGAGTGATTGAACTGAAACGTCGCTATTGGACAATTCGTTCATTATGCTAAAATACAATGTGTTCAGTGACCGTGCACAAAAATGCATAAGGCGAACAAAAAGATAGACCAAAGACTTTAGCTGAGTTTCCAGACCATATCTCGATTGACTATGTTAATTAGCATCATTGGTTTTAGTTTGTATGGGGTTTACAGGGGTATACATGTGACGTAATTTCTGAAATTGGATTGGCTGCAAAACTCCTGAATTAGTAATGAATTTCCCAATAGTATTAATCACAACTCAATAATTTATTCACTTTGAAGTTGACTCCGCCAAAAGCGTTCTTGTTTTACTTTCCTTCTTCCTCGGTAACCGTAATATTACAAAGTGAATTTATTTTTTCTTCCTTTAAAGTTTAATTGTTAATATTTGAAAAAAGGTGAACATTAAAAGCACAGCGTCAGGTATTAAATTACCACTTAATTAATAGTTTCGCGCGAGGCAAAAATTATATTTGTGTGCAAATGAAAGGAATAATATTCTTTAAACGTTAAAAAGTAAGTTATTAGTGCGTTTTCGTACGGTTTCTTACGGACTACTGATTTAGTCCAAGTTTTGACGTGTGTGATATTCGCGATAATTTTAATCATGTAAACTTGAATTTGTCCAAGAAGTTTTTCAAGTTTGCGTCATGGTGACCCTGTGCCTTAAAAGTGATACAGACTTGTATTAATAAATGTAAATAAATAAACGTAAATGGTGAATAAATGGATAAATGAATGGATAAATAATAGATTGAATGAATAGTGAAAATGCTAAACAATAGTGTTATTATGTTCTTGGAGCATGGAATAACTTTTTTTAATTGAACGCACATAAACATCACCGCCGGTTCATGTGTCAACTTCGCTTGAAGTTTTTACTTCTCCAAACCAATTTTCAGTCGTAGATGATGGATTTTCACTACATCTGTGTGAAGGATCAGCACAAGGGTCGAAAAACCCCCACTGACGTGCACCGCCAGTGGCAGGGCAGACATATTCGACATTTACACTGTTAAAACTACAGCCTCGTTCGCGGGCAAACTTAATGTTAGCATGAGGAACTGTATCTTGAAACTGAAAAACCATTGTTGTACAATTAACGCAGTTTGTCCCCCTAACGTCAATGAAGTCGATTTGAAAACAAATAGATCCACCATTGAATACCATTGGGTCCATAACAGACAGCCTCATTCTTAGGTAATCTTTGTAATCGATTCCGTAAACAGAATAGGAACAAGTGGCTCTCCAGAACATTGAACGAGATCTGATGTCTTGCATACGAGCTTTGGACAGACGAAAAAGCTTCCAGTTCAGGTTGTTTTCATTCTGGGGTGAGTCCAACGTATACGGTTTCCGCCACAAAACCAATTCTTCACTTAACGCGTACGAACTAACTAAGTTCCACACGATTTCTTCTTCTGAGTCAAAGTCACAGAAAACTTGGTAAGCATTTCCCGCTTGGTCTTCGATGGTGTAGTCACGGGATATTGGTTTGATTGTGCCAGTCCAGTAATCTAGGCACGTTTTTGGTTTCGTGATCTGGCATTGGTCGCCATAGAAACCAGGACGACATATACATCTGAATCTTCTTGTGGTATCACTGATGTTGACGTGACAGGAACCGCCATTAAAACATGGTTGGGAAAGTCTTGCGCAGCAAATACCAGGGGGTCCTGATGATTGCGTTTCGCATGTGCTCTAAGAAAATAAAAGACCGACATTTCTTTATTTGTTTGTTCTATAAGTTTTACAGTTGATTTCACATTACTTTACCGATGCGAAGTTTGAAATTGCCATGGTTGACAATTATCCAATCAAAATGGAGCTTTTATCCAAAGTTCGTAATTTGATTGGTTAATTGTCAACCATGGCAACGAACTTCACAACACACGGCGGTAAAGTAATAAGGGAGCTTAAGCAAGCTAGGACGACGACGGCTGACGGCAATGTAAAGTTCAGTATCTAGCAGAAACCACGAATCATTTACGTAGTATTGAATCCTTAAAGTATGTTTTTCAACATCCAAAAGCTTAGAGAGTTCTAAAAGGATTTTGTTGCGTAGTTTGAAGTCAAACTCGACTATGGGTTTCGCCGTTCCACGGGTTAACGTTGTCCTGAAAATGATCTGAATAACGTTGTGTATATATAGAGTGTGTATAAAAAAAAAATGAACCCTTAGAAAACAACCTATTGTAGTAGTTTGAAAGCCCTAAAAGCGCTGCGTTATAAATTAATCATCACATAAGTTAAACAGGAAGAGAAAAAGCTTTTAAATACTTTCATGCATACACTTCAAGTTATCTTAATTTCCCAGGTGTATAAGACCGTGTGTTTTACGATCTGTGGGTTCAGCGAAGTGCTTGGGGCTTTCAAACTACTACAATAGGTTGTTTTCTAAGGGTTCAGATACACACTGTATAACCCGCCATATGTTGGGTTCTGAAAGCGATCAAGGGTTTGTAAGACACTTCACACTGAGTTTTCTTATTTCATCTTCGGTATAAAGAGAAAGTCTTACACCAGTAAGCTGACTAACTTGAAGGACTAGCTCCCGATGCGAACATTTTAACGACACCATGCAGTGGTCCACCATGACACATCACCCGATTCGCACACTTTCCACGGCTACTAGGTTTATAGGCTCTAGAATCATGACTCGAAAGATTGAGTGAACTAGCAAGCTTACCTCTAATAACGGCATGTCATAGTAACGGCATCCTGGTTTTCTACGAAGAGCGTTTCGCGCTAACAATTTGTTACCACCATTCAGTTGACATGTTTTTCCACAGACGTTGAACGACATACAATGGCAGTTATTGGAACATTCTGAAAAACACTGTGGATCGTTTTCTACAATCGTGTCTTTCAATCTTCTCTGGTCCTCCAAAGCTCTGTCCTTCAGTCCGTCTTTTACGTTGAAATATGTTTGCGTGCACGAGCTACACGTTTTTGCCAACGTTGTAGGCCAGTGAAGAATAAAAAACAACGAAAGAACATACCCCAAGACGAGACAAGACATTGTATATCTGTAATACAAACTATGTTTCTTATCGACAACCAACACTAATCAAGTCAGAGACAAAATGTTACGATTTGTAGTGGACAACTTGACTATATAGACAGCTATATCTCCATGGACACAGAGTCACATCAAAATTAATTATGTATCTTGTTTTATTTAAGCGTCGCATAATACCAGATCGTAGAGAATCAATTTTGTAGTTGTTTTTGCTTCGGGAAAAATTGAATTACAACAAACTTTTAACATTAGTTTGCGTATTACATTAAATACTCAATTTTTTGATTTTTTGGTACGTCAGATTTTTAAAAATAGGATTGTATTGTGTCATTGTTTCTTGCATATTTGTTATTTTATTAATTAGCTTTGTTGATATTATGGCCACCTCAGTTTTCATTGTTTCCACACGCACATAAGTTTCCAGATTCACATTGTTTTTTATTCCCATGAGGATGAAAAACAATGTGAATCCGGATACTTTTGCTCGAGTGTAAACGGAGTCTAAATCTCTAAATAACCCCTTGCATAAAGATGATGTACGATTAGTAACTAATCATACCTAATTTTACGCCAAAGTTCACTTATGCATATAATAATTTTTTTGCAATATATTATGTAATTACGCAATTCAGCTCTAGGGCTGCGATGTAATTATTTTTAATAAATTATCTATCTATCTTTAAACTAACAAATACATGAAGTGAACACTTATCGAATATCGAATTCCCAAGTGAATGTTTACAACACGAGCGGCCGTGTTGTATTGAATATACAATCACGAGCCGAAGGCGAGTGATTGTATATTCAATACAACAAGGACGCGAGTGTTGTAAACAACTTGTGAAATAAATGAATAGTAAAAATCCCTTTGGGATATTGAGATGCTAATTAGTTACAGGCACTAGTGGTTGTATCAGAAGAGTATACATCCACTAGTGGTTGTAACCATAGTCAATCGAGATATGGTCTGGAAACTCGGCAAACTTCAAAGCGCCTATAATGAGCTGTGATTTTATGTTGAACCGTACCTTACACCGTGCACATCCTTTGTTTTAGGTTTATTAATATTTAAATAGCACGGTTGAGTGATTGAACTGAAACGTCGCTATTGGACAATTCGTTCATTATGCTAAAATACAATGTGTTCAGTGACCGTGCACAAAAATGCATATAAAGGCGAACAAAAAGATAGACCAAAGACTTTAGCTGAGTTTCCAGACCATATCTCGATTGACTATGTTAATTAGCATCATTGGTTTTAGTTTGTATGGGGTTTACAGGGGTATACATGTGACGTAATTTCTGAAATTGGATTGGCTGCAAAACTCCTGAATTAGTAATGAATTTCCCAATAGTATTAATCACAACTCAATAATTTATTCACTTTGAAGTTGACTCCGCCAAAAGCGTTCTTGTTTTACTCTCCTTCTTCCTCGGTAACCGTAATATTACAAAGTGAATTTATTTTTTCTTCCTTTAAAGTTTAATTGTTAATATTTTTAAAAAGGTGAACATTAAAAGCACAGCGTCCGGTATTAAATTACCGCTTAATTAATAGTTTCGCGCGAGGCAAAAATTATATTTGTGTGCAAATGAAAGGAATAATATTCTTTAAACGTTAAAAAAGTAAGTTATTAGTGCGTTTTCGTACGGTTTCTTACGGACTACTGATTTAGTCCAAGTTTTGACGTGTGTGATATTCGCGATAATTTTAATCATGTAAACTTGAATTTGGCCACGAAGTTTTTCAAATTTGCGTCATGGTGACCTGTGCCTTTAAAGTGATACAGACTTGTATAAATAAATGTAAATAAATAAATGTAAATGGTGAATAAATGGATAAATGAATGGATAAATAATAGATTGAATGAATAGTGAAAATGCTAAACAATAGTGTTATGTTCTTGGAGCATGGAATAACTTTTTTTAATTGAATGCACATAAACATCACCGCCGGTTCATGTGTCAACTTCGCTTGATGTTTTTACTTCTCCAAACCAATTTTCAGTCGTAGATGATGGATTTTCACTACATCTGTGTGAAGGATCCGCACAAGGGTCGAAAAACCCCCACTGACGTGCATCGCCAGTGCCAGGGCAGACGTATTCGACATTTACACTGTTAAAACTACAGCCTCGTTCGCGGGCAAACTTAATGTTAGCATGAGGAACTGTATCTTGAAGCTGAAAAACCATTGTTGTACAATTAACGCAGTTTGTCCCCCTAACGTCAATGAAGTCGATTTGAAAACAAATAGATCCTCCACCATTGAATACCATTGGGTCCATAACAGACAGCCTCATTCTTAGGTAATCTTTGTAATCGATTCCGTAAACAGAATAGGAACAAGTGGCTCTCCAGAACATTGAACGAGATCTGATGTCTTGCATACGAGCTTTGGACAGACGAAAAAGCTTCCAGTTCAGGTTGTTTTCATTCCGGGGTGAGTCCAACGTATACGGTTTCCGCCACAAAACCAATTCTTCACTTAACGCGTACGAACTAACTAAGTTCCACACGATTCCTTCTTCTGAGTCAAAGTCACAGAAAACTTGGTAAGCATTTCCCGCTTGGTCTTCGATGGTGTAGTCACGGGATACTGGTTTGATTGCACCAGTCCAGTAATCTAGGCACGTTTTTGGTTTCGTGATCTGGCATTGGTCGCCATAGAAACCAGGAGGACATATACATCTGAATCTTCTTGTGGTATCACTGATGTTGACGTGACAGGAACCGCCATTAAAACATGGTTGGGAAAGTCTTGCACAGCAAATACCAGGGGGTCCTGATGATTGCGTTTCACATGTGCTCTAAGAAAATAAAAGACATTTCTTTATTTTTAAGCACGGATGGCGTGTGCTGTTAGGGCGCTGCCTCTCACCAATAGTTAAGCCCGGTTCGACGGGGTTAGTACTTGGATGGGTGACCGTCTGGGAATAACCCCGTTCTCGAGCTTGGAACACTCATGTGAGTAGAGTTTAGTTGGTCTTTCCTGTGCTTCGAGGGTTTTTCGCCGGGTTCTCCGGTTTTCCTCCCTCCATAAAATCAACACCTAGGTCTGTGATTCGTGGTCTGACATGTGTGTCATAAATGTGTCGTAGGGCGGCTGCTTCGAGCGCCTTTAATATGCCTTCGACTCGGTCACTTGAAATTTAGTAATGTAAATTGCTATTGAAAAGCCCCTGTGGGAAGAAGTAATTAAAATCTGTATTCATATTTGTTTGTTCTATAAGTTTTACAGTTGATTTTACATTACTTTACCGAAGCGAAGTTTGAAATTGCCATTGTTGACAATTCTCCAATCAAAATGGAGCTTTTATCCAAAGCTCGTAATTTGATTGGTTAATTGTCAACCATGGCAACGAACTTCGCAACACACGGCGGTAAAGTAATAAGGAGCTTAAGCAAGCTACGACGACGGCTGACGGCAATGTAAAGTTCAGTATCTAACAGTTAATAACCATTTAACCATTAATTGTGAAATCTATTGTTCTTATGCATAGTTGTCCATCTGCGCACGTCATAAGCATTGTTTCCGAAAGCCCAATTTTTCTCCAAGAACGAACTATCCACGGCAAATTTTGAAAGTTAATAGCGCGAAAACTACGCATCAGATTCTCCTGAAATTTTCAGTGAGTGCTACTGCCATGCTCCTCTGTACAATAAAACAACAAAAATGTCAACGAATTTTTCATTTCATAGACACTTTAAGCTTATAGGCTCTAGAATCATGACTCGAAAGATTGAGTGAACTAGCAAGCTTACCTCTAATAACGGCATGTCATAGTAACGGCATCCTGGTTTTCTACGAAGAGCGTTTCGCGCTAACAATTTGTTACCACCATTCAGTTGACATGTTTTTCCACAGACGTTGAACGACATACAATGGCAGTTATTGGAACATTCTGAAAAACACTGTGGATCATTTTCTACAATCGTGTCTTTCAATCTTCTCTGGTCCTCCAAAGCTCTGTCCTTCAGTCCGTCTTTTACGTTGAAATATGTTTGCGTGCACGAGCTACACGTTTTTGCCAACGTTGTAGGCCAGTGAAGAATAAAAAACAACGAAAGAACATACCCCAAGACGAGATAAGACATTGTATATCTGTAATACAAACTATGTTTCTTATCGACAACCAACACTGATCAATTCAAAGACAAAATGTTACGATTTGTAGTGGATAACTTGACTATATAGACAGCTATATCTCCATGGACACAGAGTCACATCAAAATTAATTATGTATCTTGTTTTATTTAAGCGTCGCATAATACCAGATCGTAGAGAATCAATTTTGTAGTTGTTTTTTCTTCGGGAAAAGTTGAATTACAACAAACTTTTAACACTGATTTGCGTATCACATTAAATACTCAATTTTTTTGATTTTTCGGTGCGTTAGATTTTTAAAAATAGGATTGTATTGTGTCATTGTTTCTTGCATATTTGTTATTTTATTATATTAGCTTTGTTAATACCACGGCCACCTCGGTTTTCACTTTTCCCACGCGCACAATTTAAAGGCCCCGTTTACACTACAGTGTTTTCAAAAAAACCTGAACCCTCAGAAAACAACCTATTGTAGTAGTTTGAAAGCCCTAAGTACTTCGCTGAACCGATGCGTAAAACACACGGTCTTATACACCTGGGGAATTAAGATAACTTGAAGTGTATGCATGGTGAAAGTATTTAAAAGCTTTTTCTCTTCCTGTTTAACTTATGTGCTAAACGCAGCGCTTTTAGGGCTTTCCAACTACTATATACAATAGGTTGTTTTCTAAGGGTTCAGGGTTTTTTTGATACAGACTAGCTGTAGAGGAAAAGTTTCCGCATTCACCGTGAATGCGGAAACTTAGTGATTCACCATTGTTTTTTATTCCCATGAGGATGAAAAACAATGTGAATCCGGATACTTTTGTTCTACAATACAGTTGAACCGTTATTAAATTGAACCGTTATTAAACAGACATGTTTAAGTATAAAAGTAGCGTGCTACGTAGGCAGTGTTAAAGCAACAATCAAAATATAGTAAGGTTAGATATACTGCCGAAACAGAGAACGTAGGAGTCTAACGTTTCGAGCGAAGGGCCCTCCCCCCCTCGGGCCCCCCTCTGACAAAGGTCCTTCGCAGACTCCTCCGAGAAGGAGGTAACTAACTTTAGCTTAGTTACCGACTTCGAAGTAACTAACCTGCTTATAGTTTATTCATGATACAGACGATATTTGTCGTTATTTAACAAAAAAAAATAGTATTCTGGACGTAGTTTTGAAGCGATATAGTAGGTCATTTAATATGTAAGGTAACTAAGCAAAATATTAACCGCGAGATAATTTATGCATGAATAAACTGATAGATATTACAGACATCTAGACCTGCTCCTAAATAGCTTTCCGTTAAATAAGTGTTCTATTGTATATTCGAAGGGGGAAAGCATCATATTAAACGGGAGTATTGTATTTTTCTTGCTTTGTTCTTAAAAGCGTTGTTCTTGGTTTCTGTGGTTTTGAGCGTGGTTATTTACAAAGAAGTACCTGCATGCGCTTTGTTTTGTATACGTGCCGTTATGCACGATTTTCGAATCTCAACTGCGCATCAGAATGACGCGTTCTGAGTCTGGATAAAACTCATTTCAGTTCATAACATCTAACTGAGGTTTCCGTATAATGAGTTCGGAAATTTAAATGCAATGCAAATGAATACTATCAGTCTTTGCCTGTTATGAATGAGTTTATCCCGATTCAGAACTGAAATTCGAAAATCGTGTATTGAACTCAATAATAATTCATGAGATAATTATCCAATCAGAAGAAAATATTTGGTCACGTGCATGTATGAATTTTGAGGTAGACCGCAAACTGAATTCTTAATTAAGAAATGAGATAATAAACGGCACAAACAAAGAACCGTTTATAACCACATTTATTTATTTATTTAATGAATTTGTCACAGTATTATACAATTATACAATAAATGATTATACAATGATACCACAATAGATACAAATAACTAACAAGATATAAGCAAAAAAACCCCAAAAAAAACACCCCCAAAAAAAACCCAACACTGAATGTGACAGGAGAAAGGAACAGGACTCACGTCCCAATTGACACCCAACCCCCCTTAAGTCTAGAATAATGCAATGCTAATGTGAACAATATAAAGAAACATAACTATAACTTAACACGCAACTATTCTAAGACTTAAACTAGTGAACTAAGGCATGATTTGAGACAAAGTTGCAACTCATTAGGTGCATCCAGGAGGGATGTAGGTAGATAATTTAGTACGGTACATTTTATGAAGGCTAGACTTAACTAAAGAAACTGTTTCACAGGTTTTCAGATGATGCGGAAGAGTGTTCCACAGTTCAGCTGACCTAATAAAAAAAGATTTCCTAAAGTAATCCTGCTTGTGTTTTATAATTAGATTAAATTCGTGAGGGACTTGGTGAATATTAGATCAAAATATGTCTAAGTTCTGCGTTTGTCTCATGTTGAATATATAATTAATTATATATTAATTATACTTAATTATATATTCAACATGAGATAAACGCAGAACTTAGACATATTTTGATCTAATATTCACCAAGTCCCTCGCGAATTCTACTATAATAAACGATTGAAAAGCTATTTCATAAACTTGTTTCGTGTTTTACAAGGGGTTAAATACATTTTAAATTAAATCTACAAATTAAAGGTTACAGTAAAAAATAGTAACCGAAATACATGACAATCTATGGAACATTTTTATAATAACTATATTTTCAAAAATTTTGGTCAATTTTTCAACTTCTAATTTTGCACTGATAAAACTTTTTTACATTAGGGCCTTTTTATACGGGGCAAAATAAGCAACGGCTTATTTTGGTTCTACCCCTACTAAAACGTTTTCAAGAGTGTGTTTAACTCCAACTTCCAAAGACAGCACTTGCATAGCAATTTAGCCTGAATATAATTACTTCCCGAATTACGTCACCGGTCGAAAAATTCACCGGTGAATTTTGGAGTGCTGCAGGTGGCCAGGGAAAAGTCCTTTTCAACGAGGAACCGAAGGGTCAAAAATGTCGAAAGTCAAAAATGTTTGAAAAGGACTTTGAGAAAGTCTACATATTGATTACATGACCCTTTATACGAACTGTTTGCGACTTATTTAAGTCGCGGTCTATTTAAGCCGCCGCTTATTTTGTCCCGTATAAAAGCCGTATTATTTCTCTTATTTATTTTCAGTACTTTACTGAACAAGCGAAACTTCTACAAAAGCCATTTGCCAAAAGGATTCGACTGGGCGAAGCTTATGGAACAGCATAAAAGGTTTTTATTTATTTATTTATTTATAACAAATTAATTTTAAATATACGGCAAATTTCTAGTTCTAGACATTTTTCGGCAAAACATATGCCACTTTCGTACGACGGTTAACAAATTTATAATTACATTTATAAAATAAGGTGTCCTCTACGCACGCTCTGATTGGCTGGGCCCCGTGCATTTATAAGAGAACATAGATCATGAATGACGTAAAATGGCGTAGACTGGCGTCAGCTGGCCGGAAAAGCCCGCCAAATTCCAAAACTACCTCACTTTTAGCTTCTTATTTTATAAAACAAATAAAACATATCGCTCCTGTGCATATGTACTCTTATAAAGGTACATTTGACGTGATTTGAACACGAAAGAAGTGTAAAGGCACTCGGCTATCGCCTCGTGCCTCTACTCGATTTCTTTCGTGTTCAAATGACGTCAGACGTGCCTTTATAAGAGTACATACGCACGGAGCTTTATGTTTTATTTGTTAAACAAATGTCATTTATATAGGTGGTTTTCACTGTGGCGTCACACAATTCTAAAATCTCAATTATTAAACCTATAAAGCTGGTTGTTTTATATATTTTGTAGATCGTTATTACGAGTATTTCTGGAAAATTTTGAGTCGATACAACTATTCCTTCTTGAGTTACAGCATTTTGAATTATATTATTGCTGACGTCAGTATAATTTTCAAATGTCGTTAAAAGTCTCTTTGTACACGCAATTCAACGTACAAAGCTTGGTTAAGCTTTAGAAGTGACGTCTAATTGCATCTGATGTACAATCTAAAAATTCTGGTTGAAACTGCACTTTGTACGAGCATTTGTATTTTGGCCGCCATGTTTGTGTACCTAATTGGCGTCTGCGAATGGCGGCCAAAAAACAAATGCTCATATAAAGTGTAGTTTAAACCAGAATCTTTAGATTGTATATCAAATGCAATTAGACGTCACTTCTAAAGCTTAACCAAGCTTTGTATGTTGAATTGCGTGTACACAGTGACTTTCAATGACATTTGAAAATTATGCTGATGTCAGCAATAATATAATTCAAAACGCTGTAACTCAAGAAGGAATAGTTGCATCGACTCAAAATGTTCCAGAAATACTCGTAATAACGATCTACAAAATATGTAAAACAACCAGCTTTATAGGTTTAATAATTTAGATTTTAGAATTTTGTGACATTACAGTGAAAACCACCTATATACATGCATGTGAATATAACTTGTTACTTGTATGTAACTATAAATTTTTGCCATATGATATTTACTTCTCCTTCCCACAGAAGGTTCAAAATGGCTTTATTTGACCTTTTTGACTGTAATTCAACAGTTCGAAAAATGGCGAAAATCAGTCAAAAAGTAAAGGCTAACCTTTACTTTTTTTCCCCGATTTTTTTTTAAATCAAATAAAGAAATATTTAGCCCAAATACAGCCTTCTCCTTCCCACAGAAGCCCTTTTTAGCCTTTGCTTCTTGACCGATTTTGGTCAGTTTTCAAACTTTTGAGTTTGGGTCAAACACAGTTAAATAAAGTCTTTTTAGACCTGTGAAAAGGAGAATGCTGTGTTTGGGCTAAAATATATTTCTTTGTTTTTTCAAAAAAAATTCGGGGAAAAAGACTTTACTTTTTGACCGATTTTGGTCATTTTTCAATCTTTTGAGTTAGGGTCAAAAACGGTTAAATAAAGTCGTTTTAGACCTTCTGTGAAAAGAAGGCTGTATTTGGGCTAAATATAATTTTTTTGATTTTTTAAAAATATTGGGAAAAATAGTAAAGGGCTTAGCCTTTACTTTTTGACCGATTTTGGGCATTTTTTGAAGTAAAACTAAAATATGAAGATTGGGAACCAAATATAGCCATTTTTATCATTATCTGGCTTGGGGAAAGGTTTACTTAAGCTAAATATCTTTTCTTTTCTTTTTTTGATACAGCCTGTTGAGAAAACCATGAAATAAGGAATTAAATAAAGACTGTCAGGAATTTAAAAGGATTGTTGGAATTTAAGGAATGTCAAGAATTTCAAGAATGGTAGAAATTTAAAGAATGTTACGAATTTAAAGAATGTTCTGGATTCAAAGGATGTTTGGAATATAAAGGTTTGGAATTTAAGGAATGTCAGGAATTTCTGAAATTTAAAGAATGTCAGGAATTTAAATAATGTCAGGAATTAGTCAAATCATGAATTTCTGAAACACTAGAGAAAACAATACATTAAATTCAAAAATACTGTATTTCTTACAATAAAGAAAATAATTTTAATATATAAAATAAAGATAATTCTAAATCCATGACTTTCCCTTGACATGTTCCATCCCAAGAAGAAAGCATAGAAGTATTAGTTCTCCTTTTCACAGAAGGTCTAACTTTATTTAACCGTCTATGATCCAAACTCAAAAGTTTGAAAATTTACCAAAATCCGTCAAAAAGTAAAGACTAAAAAAAGGCCTTCTGTGGT
Source organism: Corallium rubrum (assembly GCA_964035015.1). Taxonomy (NCBI): domain Eukaryota; kingdom Metazoa; phylum Cnidaria; class Anthozoa; order Scleralcyonacea; family Coralliidae; genus Corallium; species Corallium rubrum. Next base: position 6,134,563 of record OZ036007.1, on the reverse strand, counting down.
AAGGAGAAGGCTGTATTTTGGCTAAATATTTCTTGTTTTTGATTTTTAAAAAATAATCGGGAAAAAAATGTGCAGGTTAGCCTTTACTTTTTGACCGTTTTTGGCCATTTTTCGAACTTTTGAATTTGGGCCAAAAAAGTCAAATAAAGCCTTTTTAAAACTTCTGTGGGAAGGAGAAGGCTGTATTTGGGTTATATATATTTGGAAAAGTAAAGGGGTTAGCCTCTACTTTTTGACTGATTTTGGCCATTTTTCGAACTTTTGAATTAGGGTCAAAAAAGGTCAAATAAAGCCTTTTTGAACCTTCTGTGGGAAGAAGTAAATATAATTTTTTTTAAATATCAGGAATAAAAAGTAAAGGGGTTAGCCTTACTTTTTGACTGATTTTGGCCATTTTTCGAACTTTTGAGTTAGGGTCAAAAACGGCTAAATAAAGTCTTTTTAGAGCTTTAAATAAAAAATAATAATTTTTTAGCCAAAATGCAACCTTTCTCCTTTTCACAGAAGGTCTAAAATGACGTTATTTAACCGTTTTTGACCCTAACTCAAAAGTGACCAAAATCGGTCAAAAAGTAAAGGCTAACCCCTTTACTTTTTTTTTTCCAGATTTTTTTAAAAGCTCAAAAAAACTGTTTTTAGCCAAAATACAGCCTTCTCCTTTACACAGAAGATCTAAAACGACTTTATTTAACCATTTTTGAACCTCACTCAAAAGTTTCAAAAGTGACCAAAATCGGTCAAAAAGTAAAGGTAACGCCTTTACTTTTTTTTCCGGATTTTTTTTAAAAGCCCAAAAAGACTGTTTTTAGCCAAAATACAGCCTTCTCCTTTTCACAGAAGGTCTAAAACGACTTTATTTAACCGTTTTTGACCCTAACTCAAAAGTTTCAAAAGTGGCCAAAATCGGTCAAAAAGTAAAGGTTAACTAACCCCTTTACTTTTTTTTCAGGATTTTTTTTAAAAGCCCCCAAACACTTTTTTTAGCCAAAATACAGCCTTCTCCTTTTCACAGGTCTAAAACGACGTTATTTAACCGTTTTTGACCCTAACTCAAAAGTGACCAAAATCGGTCAAAAAGTAAAGGCTAACCCCTTTACTTTTTTTTTTCCAGATTTTTTTAAAAGCTCAAAAAAACTGTTTTTAGCCAAAATACAGCCGCCTTCTTTTCACAGAAGGTCTAAAACGATTTTATTTAACCATTTTTGAACCTCACTCAAAAGTTTCAAAAGTGACCGAAATCAGTCGAAAAGTAAAGGTTAACCCCTTTACTTTCTTTTTCAGGATTTTTTTTAAAAGCCCCCAAACATTTTTTTTAGCCAAAATACAGCCTTCTCCTTTTTACAGAAGGTCTAAAACGACTTTATTTAACCGTTTTTGATCCTAACTCAAAAGTTTCAAAAGTGGCCAAAATCGGTCAAAAAGTAAAGGTTAACCCCTTTACTTTTTTTCCACATTTTTTTAAAAAGCTCAAAAGAACTGTTCTTAACCAAAATACAGCCTTCTCCTTTTCACAGAAGGTCTAAAACGACTTTATTTAACCGTTTTTGACCCTAACTCAAAAGTTTCAAAAGTGACCGAAAGGCTAACCCCTTTACTTTTTTTTTCCGGAATATTTTTAAAAGCTCAAAAAAACTGTTTTTAACAAAAATACAGCCTTCTCCTTTTCACAGAAGGTCTAAAACGACTTTATTTAACCGTTTTTGAACCTAACTCAAAAGTGACCAAAATCGGTCAAAAAGTAAAGGCTAACCCCTGTACTTTTTTTTTTTTTCCAGATTTTTTTAAAAGCTCAAAAAAACTGTTTTTAGCCAAAATACAGCCTTCTCCTTTACACAGAAGATCTAAAACGACTATATTTTACCATTTTTGAACCTCACTAAAAAGTTTCAAAAGTGACCAAAATCAGTCAAAAAGTAAAGGCTAACCCCTTTACTTTTTTTTTCAGGATTTTTTTTAAAAGCCCCCAAACATTTTTTTAGCCAAAATACAGCCTTCTCCTTTTTACAGAAGGTCTAAAACGACTTTATTTAACCGTTTTTGATCCTAACTCAAAAGTTTCAAAAGTGGCCAAAAACGGTCAAAAAGTAAAGGTTAACCCCTTTACTTTTTTTTCCACATTTTTTTAAAAAGCTTAAAAGAACTGTTCTTAGCCAAAATACAGCCTTCTCCTTTTCACAGAAGGTCTAAAACGACTTTATTTAACCGTTTTTGACCCTAACTCAAAAGTGTCAAAAGTGACCAAAATCGGTCAAAAAGTAAAGGCTAACCCCTTTACTTTTTTTTTTCCAGATTTTTTTTAAAAGCTCAAAAAAACTGTTTTTAACCGAAATACAGCCTTCTCCTTTACACAGAAGGGCTAAAACGACTTTATTTAACCGTTTTTGACCCTAACTCAAAAGTTTCAAAAAGTGGCCAAAGTTGGTCAAAAAGTAAAGGCTAACCCATTTACTTTTTTTTCCAGATTTTTTTTAAAAGCTCAAAAGAACTGTTTTTAGCCAAAATACAGCCGCCTTCTCTTCACAGAAGGTCTAAAACGACTTTATTTAACCATTTTTGAACCTCACTCAAAAGTTTCAAAAGTGACCAAAATCGGTCAAAAAGTAAAGGTAACGCCTTTACTTTTTTTTTCAGGATTTTTTTTAAAAGACCCCAAACATTTTTTTAGCCAAAATACAGCCTTCTCCTTTTTACAGAAGGTCTAAAACGACTTTATTTAACCGTTTTTGATCCTAACTCAAAAGTTTCAAAAGTGGCCAAAATCGGTCAAAAAGTAAAGGTTAACCCCTTTACTTTTTTTTCAGGATTTTTTTTAAAAGCCCCCAAACATTTTTTTAGCCAAAATACAGCCTTCTCCTTTTCACAGGTTTAAAACGACGTTATTTAACCGTTTTTGATCCTAACTCAAAAGTGACCAAAATCGGTCAAAAAGTAAAGGCTAACCCCTGTACTTTTTTTTTTTTCCAGATTTTTTTAAAAGCTCAAAAAAACTGTTTTTAGCCAAAATACAGCCTTCTCCTTTACACAGAAGATCTAAAACGACTATATTTTACCATTTTTGAACCTCACTAAAAAGTTTCAAAAGTGACCAAAATCAGTCAAAAAGTAAAGGCTAACCCCTTTACTTTTTTTTTCAGGATTTTTTTTAAAAGCCCCCAAACATTTTTTTAGCCAAAATACAGCCTTCTCCTTTTTACAGAAGGTCTAAAACGACTTTATTTAACCGTTTTTGATCCTAACTCAAAAGTTTCAAAAGTGGCCAAAAACGGTCAAAAAGTAAAGGTTAACCCCTTTACTTTTTTTTCCACATTTTTTTAAAAAGCTTAAAAGAACTGTTCTTAGCCAAAATACAGCCTTCTCCTTTTCACAGAAGGTCTAAAACGACTTTATTTAACCGTTTTTGACCCTAACTCAAAAGTGTCAAAAGTGACCAAAATCGGTCAAAAAGTAAAGGCTAACCCCTTTACTTTTTTTTTTCCAGATTTTTTTTAAAAGCTCAAAAAAACTGTTTTTAACCGAAATACAGCCTTCTCCTTTACACAGAAGGGCTAAAACGACTTTATTTAACCGTTTTTGACCCTAACTCAGAAGTTTCAAAAGTGACCAAAATCGGTCAAAAAGTAAAGGCTAACCCCTTTACTTTTTTTTTCAGGATTTTTTTTAAAAGACCCCAAACATTTTTTTAGCCAAAATACAGCCTTCTCCTTTTTACAGAAGGTCTAAAACGACTTTATTTAACCGTTTTTGATCCTAACTCAAAAGTTTCAAAAGTGGCCAAAATCGGTCAAAAAGTAAAGGTTTAACCCCTTTACTTTTTTTTTCAGGATTTTTTTTAAAAGCCCCCAAACATTTTTTTAGCCAAAATACAGCCTTCTCCTTTTCACAGGTTTAAAACGACGTTATTTAACCGTTTTTGACCCTAACTCAAAAGTGACCAAAATCGGTCAAAAAGTAAAGGCTAACCCCTGTACTTTTTTTTTTTTCCAGATTTTTTTAAGAGCTCAAAAAAACTGTTTTTAGCCAAAATACAGCCTTCTCCTTTACACAGAAGATCTAAAACGACTATATTTAACCATTTTTGAACCTCACTAAAAAGTTTCAAAAGTGACCAAAATCAGTCAAAAAGTAAAGGCTAACCCCTTTACTTTTTTTTTCAGGATTTTTTTTAAAAGCCCCCAAACATTTTTTTAGCCAAAATACAGCCTTCTCCTTTTTACAGAAGGTCTAAAACGACTTTATTTAACCGTTTTTGATCCTAACTCAAAAGTTTCAAAAGTGGCCAAAAACGGTCAAAAAGTAAAGGTTAACCCCTTTACTTTTTTTTCCACATTTTTTTAAAAAGCTCAAAAGAACTGTTCTTAGCCAAAATACAGCCTTCTCCTTTTCACAGAAGGTCTAAAACGACTTTATTTAACCGTTTTTGACCCTAACTCAAAAGTGTCAAAAGTGACCAAAATCGGTCAAAAAGTAAAGGCTAACCCCTTTACTTTTTTTTTTCCAGATTTTTTTTAAAAGCTCAAAAAAACTGTTTTTAACCGAAATACAGCCTTCTCCTTTACACAGAAGGGCTAAAACGACTTTATTTAACCGTTTTTGACCCTAACTCAGAAGTTTCAAAAGTGGCCAAAATCGGTCAAAAAGTGAAGGTTAACCCCTTTACTTTTTTTCCAGATTTTTTTAAAAAGCTCAAAAAAACTGTTTTTAGCCAAAATACAGCCTTCTCCTTTTCACAGAAGGTCTAAAACGACTTTATTTAACCGTTTTTGACCCTAACTCAAAAGTGTCAAAAGTGACCAAAATCGGTCAAAAAGTAAAGGCTAACCCCTTTACTTTTTTTTTCAGGATTTTTTTTAAAAGACCCCAAACATTTTTTTAGCCAAAATACAGCCTTCTCCTTTTTACAGAAGGTCTAAAACGACTTTATTTAACCGTTTTTGATCCTAACTCAAAAGTTTCAAAAGTGGCCAAAATCGGTCAAAAAGTAAAGGTTAACCCCTTTACTTTTTTTTCAGGATTTTTTTTAAAAGCCCCCAAACATTTTTTTAGCCAAAATACAGCCTTCTCCTTTTCACAGGTTTAAAACGACGTTATTTAACCGTTTTTGACCCTAACTCAAAAGTGACCAAAATCGGTCAAAAAGTAAAGGCTAACCCCTGTACTTTTTTTTTTTTCCCAGATTTTTTTAAAAGCTCAAAAAAACTGTTTTTAGCCAAAATACAGCCTTCTCCTTTACACAGAAGATCTAAAACGACTATATTTTACCATTTTTGAACCTCACTAAAAAGTTTCAAAAGTGACCAAAATCAGTCAAAAAGTAAAGGCTAACCCCTTTACTTTTTTTTTCAGGATTTTTTTAAAAGCCCCCAAACATTTTTTTAGCCAAAATACAGCCTTCTCCTTTTTACAGAAGGTCTAAAACGACTTTATTTAACCGTTTTTGATCCTAACTCAAAAGTTTCAAAAGTGGCCAAAAACGGTCAAAAAGTAAAGGTTAACCCCTTTACTTTTTTTTCCACATTTTTTTAAAAAGCTTAAAAGAACTGTTCTTAGCCAAAATACAGCCTTCTCCTTTTCACAGAAGGTCTAAAACGACTTTATTTAACCGTTTTTGACCCTAACTCAAAAGTGTCAAAAGTGACCAAAATCGGTCAAAAAGTAAAGGCTAACCCCTTTACTTTTTTTCCAGATTTTTTTTAAAAGCTCAAAAAAACTGTTTTTAACCGAAATACAGCCTTCTCCTTTACACAGAAGGGCTAAAACGACTTTATTTAACCGTTTTTGACCCTAACTCAGAAGTTTCAAAAGTGACCAAAATCGGTCAAAAAGTAAAGGCTAACCCCTTTACTTTTTTTTTCAGGATTTTTTTTAAAAGACCCCAAACATTTTTTTAGCCAAAATACAGCCTTCTCCTTTTTACAGAAGGTCTAAAACGACTTTATTTAACCGTTTTTGATCCTAACTCAAAAGTTTCAAAAGTGGCCAAAATCGGTCAAAAAGTAAAGGTTAACCCCTTTACTTTTTTTTCAGGATTTTTTTTAAAAGCCCCCAAACATTTTTTTAGCCAAAATACAGCCTTCTCCTTTTCACAGGTTTAAAACGACGTTATTTAACCGTTTTTGACCCTAACTCAAAAGTGACCAAAATCGGTCAAAAAGTAAAGGCTAACCCCTGTACTTTTTTTTTTTTCCAGATTTTTTTAAAAGCTCAAAAAAACTGTTTTTAGCCAAAATACAGCCTTCTCCTTTACACAGAAGATCTAAAACGACTATATTTTACCATTTTTGAACCTCACTAAAAAGTTTCAAAAGTGACCAAAATCAGTCAAAAAGTAAAGGCTAACCCCTTTACTTTTTTTTTCAGGATTTTTTTTAAAAGCCCCCAAACATTTTTTTAGCCAAAATACAGCCTTCTCCTTTTTACAGAAGGTCTAAAACGACTTTATTTAACCGTTTTTGATCCTAACTCAAAAGTTTCAAAAGTGGCCAAAAACGGTCAAAAAGTAAAGGTTAACCCCTTTACTTTTTTTTCCACATTTTTTTAAAAAGCTTAAAAGAACTGTTCTTAGCCAAAATACAGCCTTCTCCTTTTCACAGAAGGTCTAAAACGACTTTATTTAACCGTTTTTGACCCTAACTCAAAAGTGTCAAAAGTGACCAAAATCGGTCAAAAAGTAAAGGCTAACCCCTTTACTTTTTTTTTTCCAGATTTTTTTTAAAAGCTCAAAAAAACTGTTTTTAACCGAAATACAGCCTTCTCCTTTACACAGAAGGGCTAAAACGACTTTATTTAACCGTTTTTGACCCTAACTCAGAAGTTTCAAAAGTGGCCAAAATCGGTCAAAAAGTGAAGGTTAACCCCTTTACTTTTTTTCCAGATTTTTTTTAAAAGCTCAAAAAAACTGTTTTTAGCCAAAATACAGCCTTCTCCTTTTCACAGAAGGTCTAAAACGACTTTATTTAACCGTTTTTGACCCTAACTCAAAAGTTTCAAAAGTGGCCAAAATCGGTCAAAAAGTAAAGGCGTTAGCCTTTACTTTTTTTTCCAGATTTTTTTAATAGCTCAAAAAAACTGTTTTTAGCCAAAATACAGCCGCCTTCTTTTCACAGAAGGTCTAAAACGACTTTATTTAACCGTTTTTGACCCTAACTCAAAAGTGTCAAAAGTGACCAAAATCGGTCAAAAAGTAAAGGCTAACCCCTTTACTTTTTTTTTCAGGATTTTTTTTAAAAGACCCCAAACATTTTTTTAGCCAAAATACAGCCTTCTCCTTTTTACAGAAGGTCTAAAACGACTTTATTTAACCGTTTTTGATCCTAACTCAAAAGTTTCAAAAGTGGCCAAAATCGGTCAAAAAGTAAAGGTTAACCCCTTTACTTTTTTTTCAGGATTTTTTTTAAAAGCCCCCAAACATTTTTTTAGCCAAAATACAGCCTTCTCCTTTTCACAGGTTTAAAACGACGTTATTTAACCGTTTTTGACCCTAACTCAAAAGTGACCAAAATCGGTCAAAAAGTAAAGGCTAACCCCTGTACTTTTTTTTTTTCCAGATTTTTTTAAAAGCTCAAAAAAACTGTTTTTAGCCAAAATACAGCCTTCTCCTTTACACAGAAGATCTAAAACGACTATATTTTACCATTTTTGAACCTCACTAAAAAGTTTCAAAAGTGACCAAAATCAGTCAAAAAGTAAAGGCTAACCCCTTTACTTTTTTTTTCAGGATTTTTTTTAAAAGCCCCCAAACATTTTTTTAGCCAAAATACAGCCTTCTCCTTTTTACAGAAGGTCTAAAACGACTTTATTTAACCGTTTTTGATCCTAACTCAAAAGTTTCAAAAGTGGCCAAAAACGGTCAAGAAGTAAAGGTTAACCCCTTTACTTTTTTTTCCACATTTTTTTAAAAAGCTTAAAAGAACTGTTCTTAGCCAAAATACAGCCTTCTCCTTTTCACAGAAGGTCTAAAACGACTTTATTTAACCGTTTTTGACCCTAACTCAAAAGTGTCAAAAGTGACCAAAATCGGTCAAAAAGTAAAGGCTAACCCCTTTACTTTTTTTTTCCAGATTTTTTTTAAAATCTCAAAAAAACTGTTTTTAACCGAAATACAGCCTTCTCCTTTACACAGAAGGGCTAAAACGACTTTATTTAACCGTTTTTGACCCTAACTCAGAAGTTTCAAAAGTGGCCAAAATCGGTCAAAAAGTGAAGGTTAACCCCTTTACTTTTTTTCCAGATTTTTTTTAAAAGCTCAAAAAAACTGTTTTTAGCCAAAATACAGCCTTCTCCTTTTCACAGAAGGTCTAAAACGACTTTATTTAACCGTTTTTGACCCTAACTCAAAAGTTTCAAAAGTGGCCAAAATCGGTCAAAAAGTAAAGGCTAACCCCTTTATTTTTTTTCCAGATTTCTTTAATAGCTCAAAAAAACTGTTTTTAGCCAAAATACAGCCGCCTTCTTTTCACAGAAGGTCTAAAACGACTTTATTTAACCGTTTTTGACCCTAACTCAAAAGTGTCAAAAGTGACCAAAATCGGTCAAAAAGTAAAGGCTAACCCCTTTACTTTTTTTTTCAGGATTTTTTTTAAAAGCCCCCAAACATTTTTTTAGCCAAAATACAGCCTTCTCCTTTTTACAGAAGGTCTAAAACGACTTTATTTAACCGTTTTTGATCCTAACTCAAAAGTTTCAAAAGTGGCCAAAATCGGTCAAAAAGTAAAGGTTAACCCCTTTACTTTTTTTTCAGGATTTTTTTTAAAAGCCCCCAAACATTTTTTTAGCCAAAATACAGCCTTCTCCTTTTCACAGGTTTAAAACGACGTTATTTAACCGTTTTTGACCCTAACTCAAAAGTGACCAAAATCGGTCAAAAAGTAAAGGCTAACCCCTGTACTTTTTTTTTTCCAGATTTTTTTAAAAGCTCAAAAAAACTGTTTTTAGCCAAAATACAGCCTTCTCCTTTACACAGAAGATCTAAAACGACTATATTTAACCATTTTTGAACCTCACTAAAAAGTTTCAAAAGTGACCAAAATCAGTCAAAAAGTAAAGGCTAACCCCTTTACTTTTTTTTTCAGGATTTTTTTTAAAAGCCCCCAAACATTTTTTTAGCCAAAATACAGCCTTCTCCTTTTTACAGAAGGTCTAAAACGACTTTATTTAACCGTTTTTGATCCTAACTCAAAAGTTTCAAAAGTGGCCAAAAACGGTCAAAAAGTAAAGGTTAACCCCTTTACTTTTTTTTCCACATTTTTTTAAAAAGCTCAAAAGAACTGTTCTTAGCCAAAATACAGCCTTCTCCTTTTCACAGAAGGTCTAAAACGACTTTATTTAACCGTTTTTGACCCTAACTCAAAAGTGTCAAAAGTGACCAAAATCGGTCAAAAAGTAAAGGCTAACCCCTTTACTTTTTTTTTTCCAGATTTTTTTTAAAAGCTCAAAAAAACTGTTTTTAACCGAAATACAGCCTTCTCCTTTACACAGAAGGGCTAAAACGACTTTATTTAACCGTTTTTGACCCTAACTCAGAAGTTTCAAAAGTGGCCAAAATCGGTCAAAAAGTGAAGGTTAACCCCTTTACTTTTTTTCCAGATTTTTTTAAAAGCTCAAAAAAACTGTTTTTAGCCAAAATACAGCCTTCTCCTTTTCACAGAAGGTCTAAAACGACTTTATTTAACCGTTTTTGACCCTAACTCAAAAGTTTCAAAAGTGACCAAAATCAGTCAAAAAGTAAAGGCTAACTCCTTTACTTTTTTTTCCAGATTTTTTTAAAAGCTCAAAAAAACTGGTTTTAGCCAAAATACAGCCTTCTCCTTTTCACAGAAGGTCTAAAACGACTTTATTTAACCGTTTTTGACCCTAACTCAAAAGTTTCAAAAGTGGCCAAAATCGGTCAAAAAGTAAAGGTTAACCCCTTTACTTTTTTTTCAGGATTTTTTTAAAAGCCCCCAAACATTTTTTTTAGCCAAAATACAGCCTTCTCCTTTTCACAGGTCTAAAACGACGTTATTTAACCGTTTTTGACCCTAACTCAAAAGTGACCAAACTCGGTCAAAAAGTAAAGGCTAACCCCTTTACTTTTTTTTTTTCCAGATTTTTTTAAAAGCTCAAAAAAACTGTTTTTAGCCAAAATACAGCCTTCTCCTTTTCACAGAAGGTCTAAAACGATTTTATTTAACCGTTTTTGACCCTAACTCAAAAGTTTCAAAAAGTGGCCAAAGTTGGTCAAAAAGTAAAGGCTAACCCATTTACTTTTTTTTCCAGATTTTTTTTAAAAGCTCAAAAGAACTGTTTTTAGCCAAAATACAGCCGCCTTCTTTTCACAGAAGGTCTAAAACGACTTTATTTAACCGTTTTTGACCCTAACTCAAAAGTTTCAAAAGTGGCCAAAATCGGTCAAAAAGTAAAGGTTAACCCTTTATATTTTTTTACAGGATTTTTTTTAAAAGCCCCCAAACATTTTTTTAGCCAAAATACAGCCTTCTCCTTTTCACAGGTCTAAAACGACGTTATTTAACCGTGTTTGACCCTAACTCAAAAGTGACCAAAATCGGTCAAAAAGTAAAGGCTAACCTCTTTACTTTTTTTTTTCCAGATTTTTTTAAAAGCTCAAAAAAACTGTTTTTAGCCAAAATACAGCCTTCTCCTTTACACAGAAGATCTAAAACGACTTTATTTAACCATTTTTGAACCTCACTCAAAAGTTTCAAAAGTGACCAAAATCGGTCAAAAAGTAAAGGCTAACCCCTGTACTTTTTTTTTTTTCCAGATTTTTTTAAAAGCTCAAAAAAACTGTTTTTAGCCAAAATACAGCCTTCTCCTTTACACAGAAGATCTAAAACGACTATATTTAACCATTTTTGAACCTCACTAAAAAGTTTCAAAAGTGACCAAAATCAGTCAAAAAGTAAAGGCTAACCCCTTTACTTTTTTTTTCAGGATTTTTTTTAAAAGCCCCCAAACATTTTTTTAGCCAAAATACAGCCTTCTCCTTTTTACAGAAGGTCTAAAACGACTTTATTTAACCGTTTTTGATCCTAACTCAAAAGTTTCAAAAGTGGCCAAAATCGGTCAAAAAGTAAAGGTTAACCCCTTTACTTTTTTTTCCACATTTTTTTAAAAAGCTCAAAAGAACTGTTCTTAGCCAAAATACAGCCTTCTCCTTTTCACAGAAGGTCTAAAACGACTTTATTTAACCGTTTTTGACCCTAACTCAAAAGTGTCAAAAGTGACCAAAATCGGTCAAAAAGTAAAGGCTAACCCCTTTACTTTTTTTCCAGATTTTTTTTAAAAGCTCAAAAAAACTGTTTTTAGCCAAAATACAGCCTTCTCCTTTTCACAGAAGGTCTAAAACGACTTTATTTAACCGTTTTTGACCCTAACTCAAAAGTTTCAAAAGTGACCAAAATCAGTCAAAAAGTAAAGGCTAACTCCTTTACTTTTTTTTCCAGATTTTTTTAAAAGCTCAAAAAAACTGGTTTTAGCCAAAATACAGCCTTCTCCTTTTCACAGAAGGTCTAAAACGACTTTATTTAACCGTTTTTGACCCTAACTCAAAAGTTTCAAAAGTGGCCAAAATCGGTCAAAAAGTAAAGGTTAACCCCTTTACTTTTTTTTCAGGATTTTTTTTAAAAGCCCCCAAACATTTTTTTTAGCCAAAATACAGCCTTCTCCTTTTCACAGGTCTAAAACGACGTTATTTAACCGTTTTTGACCCTAACTCAAAAGTGACCAAAATCGGTCAAAAAGTAAAGGCTAACCCCTTTACTTTTTTTTTTTCCATATTTTTTTAAAAGCTCAAAAAAACTGTTTTTAGCCAAAATACAGCCTTCTCCTTTACACAGAAGATCTAAAACGACTATATTTTACCATTTTTGAACCTCACTAAAAAGTTTCAAAAGTGACCAAAATCAGTCAAAAAGTAAAGGCTAACCCCTTTACTTTTTTTTTCAGGATTTTTTTTAAAAGCCCCCAAACATTTTTTTAGCCAAAATACAGCCTTCTCCTTTTTACAGAAGGTCTAAAACGACTTTATTTAACCGTTTTTGATCCTAACTCAAAAGTTTCAAAAGTGGCCAAAAACGGTCAAGAAGTAAAGGTTAACCCCTTTACTTTTTTTTCCACATTTTTTTAAAAAGCTTAAAAGAACTGTTCTTAGCCAAAATACAGCCTTCTCCTTTTCACAGAAGGTCTAAAACGACTTTATTTAACCGTTTTTGACCCTAACTCAAAAGTGTCAAAAGTGACCAAAATCGGTCAAAAAGTAAAGGCTAACCCCTTTACTTTTTTTTTTCCAGATTTTTTTAAAATCTCAAAAAAACTGTTTTTAACCGAAATACAGCCTTCTCCTTTACACAGAAGGGCTAAAACGACTTTATTTAACCGTTTTTGACCCTAACTCAGAAGTTTCAAAAGTGGCCAAAATCGGTCAAAAAGTGAAGGTTAACCCCTTTACTTTTTTTCCAGATTTTTTTTAAAAGCTCAAAAAAACTGTTTTTAGCCAAAATACAGCCTTCTCCTTTTCACAGAAGGTCTAAAACGACTTTATTTAACCGTTTTTGACCCTAACTCAAAAGTTTCAAAAGTGGCCAAAATCGGTCAAAAAGTAAAGGCTAACCCCTTTACTTTTTTTTCCAGATTTTTTTAATAGCTCAAAAAAACTGTTTTTAGCCAAAATACAGCCGCCTTCTTTTCACAGAAGGTCTAAAACGACTTTATTTAACCGTTTTTGACCCTAACTCAAAAGTGTCAAAAGTGACCAAAATCGGTCAAAAAGTAAAGGCTAACCCCTTTACTTTTTTTTTCAGGATTTTTTTTAAAAGCCCCCAAACATTTTTTTAGCCAAAATACAGCCTTCTCCTTTTTACAGAAGGTCTAAAACGACTTTATTTAACCGTTTTTGATCCTAACTCAAAAGTTTCAAAAGTGGCCAAAATCGGTCAAAAAGTAAAGGTTAACCCCTTTACTTTTTTTTTCAGGATTTTTTTAAAAGCCCCCAAACATTTTTTTAGCCAAAATACAGCCTTCTCCTTTTCACAGGTTTAAAACGACGTTATTTAACCGTTTTTGACCCAAACTCAAAAGTGACCAAAATCGGTCAAAAAGTAAAGGCTAACCCCTGTACTTTTTTTTTTTTCCAGATTTTTTTAAAAGCTCAAAAAAACTGTTTTTAGCCAAAATACAGCCTTCTCCTTTACACAGAAGATCTAAAACGACTATATTTAACCATTTTTGAACCTCACTAAAAAGTTTCAAAAGTGACCAAAATCAGTCAAAAAGTAAAGGCTAACCCCTTTACTTTTTTTTTCAGGATTTTTTTTAAAAGCCCCCAAACATTTTTTTAGCCAAAATACAGCCTTCTCCTTTTTACAGAAGGTCTAAAACGACTTTATTTAACCGTTTTTGATCCTAACTCAAAAGTTTCAAAAGTGGCCAAAAACGGTCAAAAAGTAAAGGTTAACCCCTTTACTTTTTTTTCCACATTTTTTTAAAAAGCTCAAAAGAACTGTTCTTAGCCAAAATACAGCCTTCTCCTTTTCACAGAAGGTCTAAAACGACTTTATTTAACCGTTTTTGACCCTAACTCTCAAAAGTGACCAAAATCGGTCAAAAAGTAAAGGCTAACCCCTTTACTTTTTTTTTCCAGATTTTTTTTAAAAGCTCAAAAAAACTGTTTTTAACCGAAATACAGCCTTCTCCTTTACACAGAAGGGCTAAAACGACTTTATTTAACCGTTTTTGACCCTAACTCAGAAGTTTCAAAAGTGGCCAAAATCGGTCAAAAAGTGAAGGTTAACCCCTTTACTTTTTTTCCAGATTTTTTTTAAAAGCTCAAAAAAACTGTTTTTAGCCAAAATACAGCCTTCTCCTTTTCACAGAAGGTCTAAAACGACTTTATTTAACCGTTTTTGACCCTAACTCAAAAGTTTCAAAAGTGACCAAAATCAGTCAAAAAGTAAAGGCTAACTCCTTTACTTTTTTTTCCAGATTTTTTTAAAAGCTCAAAAAAACTGGTTTTAGCCAAAATACAGCCTTCTCCTTTTCACAGAAGGTCTAAAACGACTTTATTTAACCGTTTTTGACCCTAACTCAAAAGTTTCAAAAGTGGCCAAAATCGGTCAAAAAGTAAAGGTTAACCCCTTTACTTTTTTTTCAGGATTTTTTTTAAAAGCCCCCAAACATTTTTTTTAGCCAAAATACAGCCTTCTCCTTTTCACAGGTCTAAAACGACGTTATTTAACCGTTTTTGACCCTAACTCAAAAGTGACCAAAATCGGTCAAAAAGTAAAGGCTAACCCCTTTACTTTTTTTTTTCCAGATTTTTTTAAAAGCTCAAAAAAACTGTTTTTAGCCAAAATACAGCCTTCTCCTTTTCACAGAAGGTCTAAAACGATTTTATTTAACCGTTTTTGACCCTAACTCAAAAGTTTCAAAAAGTGGCCAAAGTTGGTCAAAAAGTAAAGGCTAACCCATTTACTTTTTTTTCCAGATTTTTTTTAAAAGCTCAAAAGAACTGTTTTTAGCCAAAATACAGCCGCCTTCTTTTCACAGAAGGTCTAAAACGACTTTATTTAACCGTTTTTGACCCTAACTCAAAAGTTTCAAAAGTGGCCAAAATCGGTCAAAAAGTAAAGGTTAACCCTTTATATTTTTTTACAGGATTTTTTTTAAAAGCCCCCAAACATTTTTTTAGCCAAAATACAGCCTTCTCCTTTTCACAGGTCTAAAACGACGTTATTTAACCGTGTTTGACCCTAACTCAAAAGTGACCAAAATCGGTCAAAAAGTAAAGGCTAACCTCTTTACTTTTTTTTTTCCAGATTTTTTTAAAAGCTCAAAAAAACTGTTTTTAGCCAAAATACAGCCTTCTCCTTTACACAGAAGATCTAAAACGACTTTATTTAACCATTTTTGAACCTCACTCAAAAGTTTCAAAAGTGACCAAAATCGGTCAAAAAGTAAAGGCTAACCCCTGTACTTTTTTTTTTTTCCAGATTTTTTTAAAAGCTCAAAAAAACTGTTTTTAGCCAAAATACAGCCTTCTCCTTTACACAGAAGATCTAAAACGACTATATTTAACCATTTTTGAACCTCACTAAAAAGTTTCAAAAGTGACCAAAATCAGTCAAAAAGTAAAGGCTAACCCCTTTACTTTTTTTTTCAGGATTTTTTTTAAAAGCCCCCAAACATTTTTTTAGCCAAAATACAGCCTTCTCCTTTTTACAGAAGGTCTAAAACGACTTTATTTAACCGTTTTTGATCCTAACTCAAAAGTTTCAAAAGTGGCCAAAAACGGTCAAAAAGTAAAGGTTAACCCCTTTACTTTTTTTTCCACATTTTTTTAAAAAGCTCAAAAGAACTGTTCTTAGCCAAAATACAGCCTTCTCCTTTTCACAGAAGGTCTAAAACGACTTTATTTAACCGTTTTTGACCCTAACTCAAAAGTGTCAAAAGTGACCAAAATCGGTCAAAAAGTAAAGGCTAACCCCTTTACTTTTTTTTTCCAGATTTTTTTTAAAAGCTCAAAAAAACTGTTTTTAACCGAAATACAGCCTTCTCCTTTACACAGAAGGGCTAAAACGACTTTATTTAACCGTTTTTGACCCTAACTCAGAAGTTTCAAAAGTGGCCAAAATCGGTCAAAAAGTGAAGGTTAACCCCTTTACTTTTTTTCCAGATTTTTTTAAAAGCTCAAAAAAACTGTTTTTAGCCAAAATACAGCCTTCTCCTTTTCACAGAAGGTCTAAAACGACTTTATTTAACCGTTTTTGACCCTAACTCAAAAGTTTCAAAAGTGGCCAAAATCAGTCAAAAAGTAAAGGCTAACTCCTTTACTTTTTTTTCCAGATTTTTTTAAAAGCTCAAAAAAACTGGTTTTAGCCAAAATACAGCCTTCTCCTTTTCACAGAAGGTCTAAAACGACTTTATTTAACCGTTTTTGACCCTAACTCAAAAGTTTCAAAAGTGGCCAAAATCGGTCAAAAAGTAAAGGTTAACCCCTTTACTTTTTTTTCAGGATTTTTTTTAAAAGCCCCCAAACATTTTTTTTAGCCAAAATACAGCCTTCTCCTTTTCACAGGTCTAAAACGACGTTATTTAACCGTTTTTGACCCTAACTCAAAAGTGACCAAAATCGGTCAAAAAGTAAAGGCTAACCCCTTTACTTTTTTTTTTTCCAGATTTTTTTAAAAGCTCAAAAAAACTGTTTTTAGCCAAAATACAGCCTTCTCCTTTTCACAGAAGGTCTAAAACGATTTTATTTAACCGTTTTTGACCCTAACTCAAAAGTTTCAAAAAGTGGCCAAAGTTGGTCAAAAAGTAAAGGCTAACCCATTTACTTTTTTTTCCAGATTTTTTTTAAAAGCTCAAAAGAACTGTTTTTAGCCAAAATACAGCCGCCTTCTTTTCACAGAAGGTCTAAAACGACTTTATTTAACCGTTTTTGACCCTAACTCAAAAGTTTCAAAAGTGACCAAAATCGGTCAAAAAGTAAAGGTTAACCCTTTATATTTTTTTACAGGATTTTTTTAAAAGCCCCCAAACATTTTTTTAGCCAAAATACAGCCTTCTCCTTTTCACAGGTCTAAAACGACGTTATTTAACCGTGTTTGACCCTAACTCAAAAGTGACCAAAATCGGTCAAAAAGTAAAGGCTAACCTCTTTACTTTTTTTTTTCCAGATTTTTTTAAAAGCTCAAAAAAACTGTTTTTAGCCAAAATACAGCCTTCTCCTTTACACAGAAGATCTAAAACGACTTTATTTAACCATTTTTGAACCTCACTCAAAAGTTTCAAAAGTGACCAAAATCGGTCAAAAAGTAAAGGTAACGCCTTTACTTTTTTTTCCGGATTTTTTTTAAAAGCCCAAAAAGACTGTTTTTAGCCAAAATACAGCCTTCTCCTTTTCACAGAAGGTCTAAAACGACTTTATTTAACCGTTTTTGACCCTAACTCAAAAGTTTCAAAAGTGGCCAAAATCGGTCAAAAAGTAAAGGTTAACCCCTTTACTTTTTTTTCAGGATTTTTTTTAAAAGCCCCCAAACACTTTTTTTAGCCAAAATACAGCCTTCTCCTTTTCACAGGTCTAAAACGACGTTATTTAACCGTTTTTGACCCTAACTCAAAAGTGACCAAAATCGGTCAAAAAGTAAAGGCTAACCCCTTTACTTTTTTTTTTTTCCAGATTTTTTTAAAAGCTCAAAAAAACTGTTTTTAGCCAAAATACAGCCTTCTCCTTTTCACAGAAGGTCTAAAACGATTTTATTTAACCGTTTTTGACCCTAACTCAAAAGTTTCAAAAAGTGGCCAAAGTTGGTCAAAAAGTAAAGGCTAACCCATTTACTTTTTTTTCCAGATTTTTTTTAAAAGCTCAAAAGAACTGTTTTTAGCCAAAATACAGCCGCCTTCTTTTCACAGAAGGTCTAAAACGACTTTATTTAACCGTTTTTGACCCTAACTCAAAAGTTTCAAAAGTGGCCAAAATCGGTCAAAAAGTAAAGGTTAACCCTTTATATTTTTTTTCAGGATTTTTTTTAAAAGCCCCCAAACATTTTTTTAGCCAAAATACAGCCTTCTCCTTTTCACAGGTCTAAAACGACGTTATTTAACCGTGTTTGACCCTAACTCAAAAGTGACCAAAATCGGTCAAAAAGTAAAGGCTAACCTCTTTACTTTTTTTTTTCCAGATTTTTTTAAAAGCTCAAAAAAACTGTTTTTAGCCAAAATACAGCCTTCTCCTTTACACAGAAGATCTAAAACGACTTTATTTAACCATTTTTGAACCTCACTCAAAAGTTTCAAAAGTGACCAAAATCGGTCAAAAAGTAAAGGTAACGCCTTTACTTTTTTTTCCGGATTTTTTTTAAAAGCCCAAAAAGACTGTTTTTAGCCAAAATACAGCCTTCTCCTTTTCACAGAAGGTCTAAAACGACTTTATTTAACCGTTTTTGACCCTAACTCAAAAGTTTCAAAAGTGGCCAAAATCGGTCAAAAAGTAAAGGTTAACCCCTTTACTTTTTTTTCAGGATTTTTTTTAAAAGCCCCCAAACACTTTTTTTAGCCAAAATACAGCCTTCTCCTTTTCACAGAAGGTCTAAAACGACGTTATTTAACCGTTTTTGACCCTAACTCAAAAGTGACCAAAATCGGTCAAAAAGTAAAGGTAACCCCTTTACTTTTTTTTTTCCAGATTTTTTTAAAAGCTCAAAAAAACTGTTTTTAGCCAAAATACAGCCGCCGCCTTTTCACAGAAGGTCTAAAACGATTTTATTTAACCATTTTTGAACCTCACTCAAAAGTTTCAAAAGTGACCGAAATCAGTCGAAAAGTAAAGGTTAACCCCTTTACTTTCTTTTTCAGGATTTTTTTTAAAAGCCCCCAAACATTTTTTTTAGCCAAAATACAGCCTTCTCCTTTTCACAGAAGGTCTAAAACGACTTTATTTAACCGTTTTTGACCCTAACTCAAAACTTTCAAAAGTGACCGAAATCAGTCAAAAAGTAAAGGCTAACCCCTTTACTTTTTTTTTTCCGGAATATTTTTAAAAGCTCAAAAAAACTGTTTTTAACAAAAATACAGCCTTCTCCTTTTCACAGAAGGTCTAAGACGACTTTATTTAACCGTTTTTGACCCTAACTCAAAAGTTTTAAAAGTGGCCAAAATCGGTCAAAAAGTAAAGGCTAACCCCTTTACTTCTTTTTCCAGATTTTTTTTAAAAGCTCAAAAGAACTGTTCTTAGCCAAAATACAGCCTTCTCCTTTTCACAGAAGGTCTAAAACGACTTTATTTAACCGTTTTTGAACCTAACTCAAAAGTGACCAAAATCGGTCAAAAAGTAAAGGCTAACCCCTTTACTTTTTTTTTTCCAGATTTTTTTTAAAAGCTCAAAAAAAACTGTTTTTAACCGAAATACAGCCTTCTCCTTTACACAGAAGGGCTAAAACGACTTTATTTAACCGTTTTTGACCCTAACTCAGAAGTTTCAAAAGTGGCCAAAATCGGTCAAAAAGTGAAGGTTAACCCCTTTACTTTTTTTCCAGATTTTTTTTAAAAGCTCAAAAAAACTGTTTTTAGCCAAAATACAGCCTTCTCCTTTTCACAGAAGGTCTAAAACGACTTTATTTAACCCTTTTTGACCCTAACTCAAAAGTTTCAAAAGTGACCAAAATCAGTCAAAAAGTAAAGGCTAACTCCTTTACTTTTTTTTCCAGATTTTTTTAAAAGCTCAAAAAAACTGGTTTTAGCCAAAATACAGCCTTCTCCTTTTCACAGAAGGTCTAAAACGACTTTATTTAACCGTTTTTGACCCTAACTCAAAAGTTTCAAAAGTGGCCAAAATCGGTCAAAAAGTAAAGGTTAACCCCTTTACTTTTTTTTCAGGATTTTTTTTAAAAGCCCCCAAACATTTTTTTTAGCCAAAATACAGCCTTCTCCTTTTCACAGGTCTAAAACGACGTTATTTAACCGTTTTTGACCCTAACTCAAAAGTGACCAAAATCGGTCAAAAAGTAAAGGCTAACCCCTTTACTTTTTTTTTTTCCAGATTTTTTTAAAAGCTCAAAAAAACTGTTTTTAGCCAAAATACAGCCTTCTCCTTTTCACAGAAGGTCTAAAACGACTTTATTTAACCGTTTTTGACCCTAACTCAAAAGTTTCAAAAGTGGCCAAAATCGGTCAAAAAGTAAAGGCTAACCCCTTTACTTTTTTTTCCAGATTTTTTTAATAGCTCAAAAAAACTGTTTTTAGCCAAAATACAGCCGCCTTCTTTTCACAGAAGGTCTAAAACGACTTTATTTAACCGTTTTTGACCCTAACTCAAAAGTGTCAAAAGTGACCAAAATCGGTCAAAAAGTAAAGGCTAACCCCTTTACTTTTTTTTTCAGGATTTTTTTTAAAAGCCCCCAAACATTTTTTTAGCCAAAATACAGCCTTCTCCTTTTTACAGAAGGTCTAAAACGACTTTATTTAACCGTTTTTGATCCTAACTCAAAAGTTTCAAAAGTGGCCAAAATCGGTCAAAAAGTAAAGGTTAACCCCTTTACTTTTTTTTCAGGATTTTTTTTAAAAGCCCCCAAACATTTTTTTAGCCAAAATACAGCCTTCTCCTTTTCACAGGTTTAAAACGACGTTATTTAACCGTTTTTGACCCAAACTCAAAAGTGACCAAAATCGGTCAAAAAGTAAAGGCTAACCCCTGTACTTTTTTTTTTTTCCAGATTTTTTTAAAAGCTCAAAAAAACTGTTTTTAGCCAAAATACAGCCTTCTCCTTTACACAGAAGATCTAAAACGACTATATTTAACCATTTTTGAACCTCACTAAAAAGTTTCAAAAGTGACCAAAATCAGTCAAAAAGTAAAGGCTAACCCCTTTACTTTTTTTTTCAGGATTTTTTTTAAAAGCCCCCAAACATTTTTTTAGCCAAAATACAGCCTTCTCCTTTTTACAGAAGGTCTAAAACGACTTTATTTAACCGTTTTTGATCCTAACTCAAAAGTTTCAAAAGTGGCCAAAATCGGTCAAAAAGTAAAGGTTAACCCCTTTACTTTTTTTCCACATTTTTTTAAAAAGCTCAAAAGAACTGTTCTTAGCCAAAATACAGCCTTCTCCTTTTCACAGAAGGTCTAAAACGACTTTATTTAACCGTTTTTGACCCTAACTCAAAAGTGACCAAAATCGGTCAAAAAGTAAAGGCTAACCCCTTTACTTTTTTTTTCCAGATTTTTTTAAAAGCTCAAAAAAACTGTTTTTAACCGAAATACAGCCTTCTCCTTTACACAGAAGGGCTAAAACGACTTTATTTAACCGTTTTTGACCCTAACTCAGAAGTTTCAAAAGTGGCCAAAAACGGTCAAAAAGTAAAGGTTAACCCCTTTACTTTTTTTTCCACATTTTTTTAAAAAGCTCAAAAGAACTGTTCTTAGCCAAAATACAGCCTTCTCCTTTTAACAGAAGGTCTAAAACGACTTTATTTAACCGTTTTTGACCCTAACTCAAAAGTGTCAAAAGTGACCAAAATCGGTCAAAAAGTAAAGGCTAACCCCTTTACTTTTTTTTTTCCAGATTTTTTTAAAAGCTCAAAAAAACTGTTTTTAACCGAAATACAGCCTTCTCCTTTACACAGAAGGGCTAAAACGACTTTATTTAACCGTTTTTGACCCTAACTCAGAAGTTTCAAAAGTGGCCAAAATCGGTCAAAAAGTGAAGGTTAACCCCTTTACTTTTTTTCCAGATTTTTTTAAAAGCTCAAAAAAACTGTTTTTAGCCAAAATACAGCCTTCTCCTTTTCACAGAAGGTCTAAAACGACTTTATTTAACCGTTTTTGACCCTAACTCAAAAGTTTCAAAAGTGACCAAAATCAGTCAAAAAGTAAAGGCTAACTCCTTTACTTTTTTTTCCAGATTTTTTTAAAAGCTCAAAAAAACTGGTTTTAGCCAAAATACAGCCTTCTCCTTTTCACAGAAGGTCTAAAACGACTTTATTTAACCGTTTTTGACCCTAACTCAAAAGTTTCAAAAGTGGCCAAAATCGGTCAAAAAGTAAAGGTTAACCCCTTTACTTTTTTTTCAGGATTTTTTTAAAAGCCCCCAAACATTTTTTTTAGCCAAAATACAGCCTTCTCCTTCTCACAGGTCTAAAACGACGTTATTTAACCGTTTTTGACCCTAACTCAAAAGTGACCAAAATCGGTCAAAAAGTAAAGGCTAACCCCTTTACTTTTTTTTTTCCAGATTTTTTTAAAAGCTCAAAAAAACTGTTTTTAGCCAAAATACAGCCTTCTCCTTTTCACAGAAGGTCTAAAACGACTTTATTTAACCGTTTTTGACCCTAACTCAAAAGTGTCAAAAGTGACCAAAATCGGTCAAAAAGTAAAGGCTAACCCCTTTACTTTTTTTTTCAGGATTTTTTTTAAAAGCCCCCAAACATTTTTTTAGCCAAAATACAGCCTTCTCCTTTTTACAGAAGGTCTAAAACGACTTTATTTAACCGTTTTTGATCCTAACTCAAAAGTTTCAAAAGTGGCCAAAATCGGTCAAAAAGTAAAGGTTAACCCCTTTACTTTTTTTTCAGGATTTTTTTTAAAAGCCCCCAAACATTTTTTTAGCCAAAATACAGCCTTCTCCTTTTCACAGGTTTAAAACGACGTTATTTAACCGTTTTTGACCCAAACTCAAAAGTGACCAAAATCGGTCAAAAAGTAAAGGCTAACCCCTTTACTTTTTTTTTTTCCAGATTTTTTTAAAAGCTCAAAAAAACTGTTTTTAGCCAAAATACAGCCTTCTCCTTTACACAGAAGATCTAAAACGACTATATTTAACCATTTTTGAACCTCACTAAAAAGTTTCAAAAGTGACCAAAATCAGTCAAAAAGTAAAGGCTAACCCCTTTACTTTTTTTTTCAGGATTTTTTTAAAAGCCCCCAAACATTTTTTTAGCCAAAATACAGCCTTCTCCTTTTTACAGAAGGTCTAAAACGACTTTATTTAACCGTTTTTGATCCTAACTCAAAAGTTTCAAAAGTGGCCAAAAACGGTCAAAAAGTAAAGGTTAACCCCTTTACTTTTTTTTCCACATTTTTTTAAAAAGCTCAAAAGAACTGTTCTTAGCCAAAATACAGCCTTCTCCTTTTCACAGAAGGTCTAAAACGACTTTATTTAACCGTTTTTGACCCTAACTCAAAAGTGACCAAAATCGGTCAAAAAGTAAAGGCTAACCCCTTTACTTTTTTTTTTCCAGATTTTTTTTAAAAGCTCAAAAAAACTGTTTTTAACCGAAATACAGCCTTCTCCTTTACACAGAAGGGCTAAAACGACTTTATTTAACCGTTTTTGACCCTAACTCAGAAGTTTCAAAAGTGGCCAAAAACGGTCAAAAAGTAAAGGTTAACCCCTTTACTTTTTTTTCCACATTTTTTTAAAAAGCTCAAAAGAACTGTTCTTAGCCAAAATACAGCCTTCTCCTTTTAACAGAAGGTCTAAAACGACTTTATTTAACCGTTTTTGACCCTAACTCAAAAGTGTCAAAAGTGACCAAAATCGGTCAAAAAGTAAAGGCTAACCCCTTTACTTTTTTTTTCCAGATTTTTTTAAAAGCTCAAAAAAACTGTTTTTAACCGAAATACAGCCTTCTCCTTTACACAGAAGGGCTAAAACGACTTTATTTAACCGTTTTTGACCCTAACTCAGAAGTTTCAAAAGTGGCCAAAATCGGTCAAAAAGTGAAGGTTAACCCCTTTACTTTTTTTCCAGATTTTTTTTAAAAGCTCAAAAAAACTGTTTTTAGCCAAAATACAGCCTTCTCCTTTTCACAGAAGGTCTAAAACGACTTTATTTAACCGTTTTTGACCCTAACTCAAAAGTTTCAAAAGTGACCAAAATCAGTCAAAAAGTAAAGGCTAACTCCTTTACTTTTTTTTCCAGATTTTTTTAAAAGCTCAAAAAAACTGGTTTTAGCCAAAATACAGCCTTCTCCTTTTCACAGAAGGTCTAAAACGACTTTATTTAACCGTTTTTGACCCTAACTCAAAAGTTTCAAAAGTGGCCAAAATCGGTCAAAAAGTAAAGGTTAACCCCTTTACTTTTTTTTCAGGATTTTTTTAAAATCCCCCAAACATTTTTTTTAGCCAAAATACAGCCTTCTCCTTCTCACAGGTCTAAAACGACGTTATTTAACCGTTTTTGACCCTAACTCAAAAGTGACCAAAATCGGTCAAAAAGTAAAGGCTAACCCCTTTACTTTTTTTTTCCAGATTTTTTTAAAAGCTCAAAAAAACTGTTTTTAGCCAAAATACAGCCTTCTCCTTTTCACAGAAGGTCTAAAACGACTTTATTTAACCGTTTTTGACCCTAACTCAAAAGTTTCAAAAGTGGCCAAAATCGGTCAAAAAGTAAAGGCTAACCCCTTTACTTTTTTTTCCAGATTTTTTTAATAGCTCAAAAAAACTGTTTTTAGCCAAAATACAGCCGCCTTCTTTACACAGAAGATCTAAAACGACTTTATTTAACCATTTTTGAACCTCACTAAAAAGTTTCAAAAGTGACCAAAATCGGTCAAAAAGTAAAGGCTAACCCCTTTACTTTTTTTTTCAGGATTTTTTTTAAAAGCCCCCAAACATTTTTTTAGCCAAAATACAGCCTTCTCCTTTTTACAGAAGGTCTAAAACGACTTTATTTAACCGTTTTTGATCCTAACTCAAAAGTTTCAAAAGTGGCCAGAAACGGTCAAAAAGTAAAGGCTAACCCCTTTACTTTTTTTTCCAGATTTTTTTAATAGCTCAAAAAAACTGTTTTTAGCCAAAATACAGCCTTCTCCTTTTCACAGAAGGTCTAAAACGACTTTATTTAACCGTTTTTGACCCTAACTCAAAAGTGTCAAAAGTGACCAAAATCGGTCAAAAAGTAAAGGCTAACCCCTTTACTTTTTTTTTCAGGATTTTTTTTAAAAGCCCCCAAACATTTTTTTAGCCAAAATACAGCCTTCTCCTTTTTACAGAAGGTCTAAAACGACTTTATTTAACCGTTTTTGATCCTAACTCAAAAGTTTCAAAAGTGGCCAAAATCGGTCAAAAAGTAAAGGTTAACCCCTTTACTTTTTTTTCAGGATTTTTTTTAAAAGCCCCCAAACATTTTTTTAGCCAAAATACAGCCTTCTCCTTTTCACAGGTTTAAAACGACGTTATTTAACCGTTTTTGACCCAAACTCAAAAGTGACCAAAATCGGTCAAAAAGTAAAGGCTAACCCCTGTACTTTTTTTTTTTTCCAGATTTTTTTAAAAGCTCAAAAAAACTGTTTTTAGCCAAAATACAGCCTTCTCCTTTACACAGAAGATCTAAAACGACTATATTTAACCATTTTTGAACCTCACTAAAAAGTTTCAAAAGTGACCAAAATCAGTCAAAAAGTAAAGGCTAACCCCTTTACTTTTTTTTTCAGGATTTTTTAAAAGCCCCCAAACATTTTTTTAGCCAAAATACAGCCTTCTCCTTTTTACAGAAGGTCTAAAACGACTTTATTTAACCGTTTTTGATCCTAACTCAAAAGTTTCAAAAGTGGCCAAAAACGGTCAAAAAGTAAAGGTTAACCCCTTTACTTTTTTTTCCACATTTTTTTAAAAAGCTCAAAAGAACTGTTCTTAGCCAAAATACAGCCTTCTCCTTTTCACAGAAGGTCTAAAACGACTTTATTTAACCGTTTTTGACCCTAACTCAAAAGTGTCAAAAGTGACCAAAATCGGTCAAAAAGTAAAGGCTAACCCATTTTTTTTTTTTTCCAGATTTTTTTTAAAAGCTCAAAAAAACTGTTTTTAACCGAAATACAGCCTTCTCCTTTACACAGAAGGGCTAAAACGACTTTATTTAACCGTTTTTGACCCTAACTCAGAAGTTTCAAAAGTGGCCAAAATCGGTCAAAAAGTGAAGGTTAACCCCTTTACTTTTTTTCCAGATTTTTTTAAAAGCTCAAAAAAACTGTTTTTAGCCAAAATACAGCCTTCTCCTTTTCACAGAAGGTCTAAAACGACTTTATTTAACCGTTTTTGACCCTAACTCAAAAGTTTCAAAAGTGACCAAAATCAGTCAAAAAGTAAAGGCTAACTCCTTTACTTTTTTTTCCAGATTTTTTTAAAAGCTCAAAAAAACTGGTTTTAGCCAAAATACAGCCTTCTCCTTTTCACAGAAGGTCTAAAACGACTTTATTTAACCGTTTTTGACCCTAACTCAAAAGTTTCAAAAGTGGCCAAAATCGGTCAAAAAGTAAAGGTTAACCCCTTTACTTTTTTTTCAGGATTTTTTTTAAAAGCCCCCAAACATTTTTTTTAGCCAAAATACAGCCTTCTCCTTTTCACAGAAGGTCTAAAACGACTTTATTTAACCGTTTTTGACCCTAACTCAAAACTTTCAAAAGTGACCGAAATCAGTCAAAAAGTAAAGGCATAGATAATGGAAGGGGAACTGGATAGGAAACTTCAAACGAGGTTAAAGAACCGGAAACGTTGTTTGCACAACTTGATATGGTAATTACACACTTAAAAGTAGCTAATGCACCTGTTGCTGAAATTAGACAAAAGTGTAATATCACTTAAGTTCAGCAGTGTCTGATTTTAGCCATGTGGGACCACCCGTTAGGTGCATTGCCCGCTTATAAGTGTATAATTACCATAGCAAGTTGTGCAAACATCGTTTCCGGTTTCGTAAGTTTCCTATCCAGTTCCCCTTCCATTATCTATGGTAAAGGCTAACCCCTTTACTTTTTTTTTTCCGGAATATTTTTAAAAGCTCAAAAAAACTGTTTTTAACAAAAATACAGCCTTCTCCTTTTCACAGAAGGTCTAAGACGACTTTATTTAACCGTTTTTGACCCTAACTCAAAAGTTTTAAAAGTGGCCAAAATCGGTCAAAAAGTAAAGGCTAACCCCTTTACTTTTTTTTCCAGATTTTTTTAAAAGCCCAAAAAACTTTTTTTAGCCAAAATACAGCCTTCTCCTTTTCACAGAAGGTCTAAAACGACTTTATTTAACCGTTTTTGACCCTAACTCAAAAGTGACCAAAATCGGTCAAAAAGTAAAGGCTAACCCCTTTACTTTTTTTTTCCAGATTTTTTTAAAAGCTCAAAAAAACTGTTTTTAGCCAAAATACAGCCTTCTCCTTTTCACAGAAGGTCTAAAACGACTTTATTTAACCGTTTTTGACCCTAACTCAAAAGTTTCAAAAGTGGCCAAAATCGGTCAAAAAGTAAAGGTTAACCCTTTACTTTTTTTTCCAGATTTTTTTAAAAGCTCAAAAAACTGTTTTTAGCCAAAATACAGCCTTCTCCTTTTCACAGAAGGTCTAAAACGACTTTATTTAACCGTTTTTGACCCTAACTCAAAAGTTTCAAAAGTGGCCAAAATCGGTCAAAAAGTAAAGGCTAACCCCTTTTTTTTTTTTTTTCCAGATTTTTTTAAAAGCTCAAAAAAACTGTTTTTAGCCAAAATACAGCCTTCTCCTTTTCACAGAAGGTCTAAAACGACTTTATTTAACCGTTTTTGACCCTAACTCAAAAGTTTCAAAAGTGACCAAAATCGGTCAAAAAGTAAAGGCTAACGCCTTTACTTTTTTTTTCGGATTTTTTTAAAGCCAAAAAAACTGTTTTTAGCCAAAATACAGCCTTCTCCTTTTCACAGAAGGTCTAAAACGACTTTATTTAACCGTTTTTGACCTAACTCAAAAGTTTCAAAAGTGACCAAAATCGGTCAAAAAGTAAAGGCTAACCCCTTTACTTTTTTTTCCAGATTTTTTTAAAAGCTCAAAAAACTGTTTTAGCCAAAATACAGCCTTCTCCTTTTCACAGAAGGTCTAAAACGACTTTATTTAACCGTTTTTGACCCTAACTCAAAAGTTTCAAAAGTGGCCAAAATCGGTCAAAAAGTAAAGGTTAACCCCTTTACTTTTTTTTCAGGATTTTTTTAAAAGCCCCCAAACATTTTTTTAGCCAAAATACAGCCTTCTCCTTTTCACAGGTCTAAAACGACGTTATTTAACCGTTTTTGACCCTAACTCAAAAGTGACCAAAATCGGTCAAAAAGTAAAGGCTAACCCCTTTACTTTTTTTTTCCAGATTTTTTTAAAAGCTCAAAAAAACTGTTTTTAGCCAAAATACAGCCTTCTCCTTTTCACAGAAGGTCTAAAACGACTTTATTTAACCGTTTTTGACCCTCAAAAGTTTCAAAAGTGACCAAAATCGGTCAAAAAGTAAAGGCTAACCTCTTTATTTTTTTTTCCAGATTTTTTTTAAAAGCCAAAAAAACTGTTTTTAGCCAAAATACAGCCTTCTCCTTTTCACAGAAGGTCTAAAACGACTTTATTTAACCGTTTTTGACCTAACTCAAAAGTTTCAAAAGTGACCAAAATCGGTCAAAAAGTAAAGGCTAACCCTTTACTTTTTTTTTTTTTCCAGATTTTTTTAAAAGCTCAAAAAAACTGTTTTTAGCCAAAATACAGCCTTCTCCTTTTCACAGAAGATCTAAAACGACTATATTTAACCATTTTTGAACCTCACTAAAAAGTTTCAAAAGTGACCAAAATCGGTCAAAAAGTAAAGGCTAACCCCTTTACTTTTTTTTTTCAGGATTTTTTTTAAAAGCCCCCAAACATTTTTTTAGCCAAAATACAGCCTTCTCCTTTTTACAGAAGGTCTAAAACGACTTTATTTAACCGTTTTTGATCCTAACTCAAAAGTTTCAAAAGTGACCAAAAATCGGTCAAAAAGTAAAGGTTAACCCCTTTACTTTTTTTTCCACATTTTTTTAAAAAGCTCAAAAGAACTGTTCTTAGCCAAAATACAGCCTTCTCCTTTTCACAGAAGGTCTAAAACGACTTTATTTAACCGTTTTTGACCCTAACTCAAAAGTGTCAAAAGTGACCAAAATCGGTCAAAAAGTAAAGGCTAACCCCTTTACTTTTTTTTTTCCAGATTTTTTTAAAAGCTCAAAAAAACTGTTTTTAACCAAAATACAGCCTTCTCCTTTTCACAGAAGGTCTAAAACGACTTTATTTAACCATTTTTGACCCTAACTCAAAAGTTTCAAAAGTGGCCAAAATCGGTCAAAAAGTGAAGGTTAACCCCTTTACTTTTTTTCCAGATTTTTTTTAAAAGCTCAAAAAAACTGTTTTTAGCCAAAATACAGCCTTCTCCTTTTCACAGAAGGTCTAAAACGACTTTATTTAACCGTTTTTGACCTAACTCAAAAAGTTTCAAAAGTGACCAAAATCAGTCAAAAAGTAAAGGCTAACTCCTTTTTTTTTCCAGATTTTTTTAAAAGCTCAAAAAAACTGGTTTTAGCCAAAATACAGCCTTCTCCTTTTCACAGAAGGTCTAAAACGACTTTATTTAACCGTTTTTGACCCTAACTCAAAAGTTTCAAAAGTGGCCAAAATCGGTCAAAAAGTAAAGGTTAACCCCTTTACTTTTTTTTCAGGATTTTTTTTAAAAGCCCCCAAACATTTTTTTTAGCCAAAATACAGCCTTCTCCTTTTCACAGGTCTAAAACGACGTTATTTAACCGTTTTTGACCCTAACTCAAAAGTGACCAAAATCGGTCAAAAAGTAAAGGCTAACCCCTTTACTTTTTTTTTTTCCAGATTTTTTTAAAAGCTCAAAAAAACTGTTTTTAGCCAAAATACAGCCTTCTCCTTTTCACAGAAGGTCTAAAACGATTTTATTTAACCGTTTTTGACCCTAACTCAAAAGTTTCAAAAAGTGGCCAAAGTTGGTCAAAAAGTAAAGGCTAACCCATTTACTTTTTTTTCCAGATTTTTTTTAAAAGCTCAAAAGAACTGTTTTTAGCCAAAATACAGCCGCCTTCTTTTCACAGAAGGTCTAAAACGACTTTATTTAACCGTTTTTGACCCTAACTCAAAAGTTTCAAAAGTGACCAAAATCGGTCAAAAAGTAAAGGTTAACCCTTTATATTTTTTTACAGGATTTTTTTTAAAAGCCCCCAAACATTTTTTTAGCCAAAATACAGCCTTCTCCTTTTCACAGGTCTAAAACGACGTTATTTAACCGTGTTTGACCCTAACTCTCAAAAGTGACCAAAATCGGTCAAAAAGTAAAGGCTAACCTCTTTACTTTTTTTTTCCAGATTTTTTTAAAAGCTCAAAAAACTGTTTTTTAGCCAAAATACAGCCTTCTCCTTTTCACAGAAGGTCTAAAACGACTTTATTTAACCGTTTTTGAACCTCACTCAAAAGTTTCAAAAGTGACCAAAATCGGTCAAAAAGTAAAGGTAACGCCTTTACTTTTTTTTCCGGATTTTTTTTAAAAGCCCAAAAAGACTGTTTTTAGCCAAAATACAGCCTTCTCCTTTTCACAGAAGGTCTAAAACGACTTTATTTAACCGTTTTTGACCCTAACTCAAAAAAGTTTCAAAAGTGGCCAAAATCGGTCAAAAAGTAAAGGTTAACCCCTTTACTTTTTTTTCAGGATTTTTTTAAAAGCCCCCAAACACTTTTTTTAGCCAAAATACAGCCTTCTCCTTTTCACAGGTCTAAAACGACGTTATTTAACCGTTTTTGACCCTAACTCAAAAGTGACCAAAATCGGTCAAAAAGTAAAGGCTAACCCCTTTACTTTTTTTTTTCCAGATTTTTTTAAAAGCTCAAAAAAACTGTTTTTAGCCAAAATACAGCCTTCTCCTTTTCACAGAAGGTCTAAAACGACTTTATTTAACCGTTTTTGACCCTAACTCAAAAGTTTCAAAAAGTGGCCAAAGTTGGTCAAAAAGTAAAGGCTAACCCATTTACTTTTTTTTCCAGATTTTTTTTAAAAGCTCAAAAGAACTGTTTTTAGCCAAAATACAGCCGCCTTCTTTTCACAGAAGGTCTAAAACGACTTTATTTAACCGTTTTTGACCCTAACTCAAAAGTTTCAAAAGTGGCCAAAATCGGTCAAAAAGTAAAGGTTAACCCTTTATATTTTTTTTCAGGATTTTTTTTAAAAGCCCCCAAACATTTTTTTTAGCCAAAATACAGCCTTCTCCTTTTCACAGGTCTAAAACGACGTTATTTAACCGTGTTTGACCCTAACTCAAAAGTGACCAAAATCGGTCAAAAAGTAAAGGCTAACCTCTTTACTTTTTTTTTTCCAGATTTTTTTAAAAGCTCAAAAAAACTGTTTTTAGCCAAAATACAGCCTTCTCCTTTACACAGAAGATCTAAAACGACTTTATTTAACCATTTTTGAACCTCACTCAAAAGTTTCAAAAGTGACCAAAATCGGTCAAAAAGTAAAGGTAACGCCTTTACTTTTTTTTCCGGATTTTTTTTAAAAGCCCAAAAAGACTGTTTTTAGCCAAAATACAGCCTTCTCCTTTTCACAGAAGGTCTAAAACGACTTTATTTAACCGTTTTTGACCCTAACTCAAAAGTTTCAAAAGTGGCCAAAATCGGTCAAAAAGTAAAGGTTAACCCCTTTACTTTTTTTTTCAGGATTTTTTTTAAAAGCCCCCAAACACTTTTTTTAGCCAAAATACAGCCTTCTCCTTTTCACAGAAGGTCTAAAACGACGTTATTTAACCGTTTTTGACCCTAACTCAAAAGTGACCAAAATCGGTCAAAAAGTAAAGGTAACCCCTTTACTTTTTTTTTTCCAGATTTTTTTAAAAGCTCAAAAAAACTGTTTTTAGCCAAAATACAGCCTTCTCCTTTTCACAGAAGGTCTAAAACGACTTTATTTAACCCTTTTTGACCCTAACTCAAAAGTTTCAAAAGTGACCAAAATCAGTCAAAAAGTAAAGGTTAACCCCTTTACTTTCTTTTTCAGGATTTTTTTTAAAAGCCCCCAAACATTTTTTTTAGCCAAAATACAGCCTTCTCCTTTTCACAGAAGGTCTAAAACGACTTTATTTAACCGTTTTTGACCCTAACTCAAAACTTTCAAAAGTGACCGAAATCAGTCAAAAAGTAAAGGCTAACCCCTTTACTTTTTTTTTTCCGGAATATTTTTAAAAGCTCAAAAAAACTGTTTTTAACAAAAATACAGCCTTCTCCTTTTCACAGAAGGTCTAAGACGACTTTATTTAACCGTTTTTGACCCTAACTCAAAAGTTTTAAAAGTGGCCAAAATCGGTCAAAAAGTAAAGGCTAACCCCTTTACTTCTTTTTCCAGATTTTTTTTAAAAGCTCAAAAGAACTGTTCTTAGCCAAAATACAGCCTTCTCCTTTTCACAGAAGGTCTAAAACGACTTTATTTAACCGTTTTTGAACCTAACTCAAAAGTGACCAAAATCGGTCAAAAAGTAAAGGCTAACCCCTTTACTTTTTTTTTTCCAGATTTTTTTTAAAAGCTCAAAAAAAACTGTTTTTAACCGAAATACAGCCTTCTCCTTTACACAGAAGGGCTAAAACGACTTTATTTAACCGTTTTTGACCCTAACTCAGAAGTTTCAAAAGTGGCCAAAATCGGTCAAAAAGTGAAGGTTAACCCCTTTACTTTTTTTCCAGATTTTTTTTAAAAGCTCAAAAAAACTGTTTTTAGCCAAAATACAGCCTTCTCCTTTTCACAGAAGGTCTAAAACGACTTTATTTAACCCTTTTTGACCCTAACTCAAAAGTTTCAAAAGTGACCAAAATCAGTCAAAAAGTAAAGGCTAACTCCTTTACTTTTTTTTCCAGATTTTTTAAAAGCTCAAAAAAACTGGTTTTAGCCAAAATACAGCCTTCTCCTTTTCACAGAAGGTCTAAAACGACTTTATTTAACCGTTTTTGACCTAACTCAAAAGTTTCAAAAGTGGCCAAAATCGGTCAAAAAGTAAAGGTTAACCCCTTTACTTTTTTTTTCAGGATTTTTTTTAAAAGCCCCCCAAACATTTTTTTTAGCCAAAATACAGCCTTCTCCTTTTCACAGGTCTAAAACGACGTTATTTAACCGTTTTTGACCCTAACTCAAAAGTGACCAAAATCGGTCAAAAAGTAAAGGCTAACCCCTTTACTTTTTTTTTTTCCAGATTTTTTTAAAAGCTCAAAAAAACTGTTTTTAGCCAAAATACAGCCTTCTCCTTTTCACAGAAGGTCTAAAACGACTTTATTTAACCGTTTTTGACCCTAACTCAAAAGTTTCAAAAGTGGCCAAAATCGGTCAAAAAGTAAAGGCTAACCCCTTTACTTTTTTTTCCAGATTTTTTTAATAGCTCAAAAAAACTGTTTTTAGCCAAAATACAGCCGCCTTCTTTTCACAGAAGGTCTAAAACGACTTTATTTAACCGTTTTTGACCCTAACTCAAAAGTTTCAAAAGTGACCAAAATCGGTCAAAAAGTAAAGGCTAACCCCTTTACTTTTTTTTTCAGGATTTTTTTTAAAAGCCCCCAAACATTTTTTTAGCCAAAATACAGCCTTCTCCTTTTTACAGAAGGTCTAAAACGACTTTATTTAACCGTTTTTGATCCTAACTCAAAAGTTTCAAAAGTGGCCAAAATCGGTCAAAAAGTAAAGGTTAACCCCTTTACTTTTTTTTTCAGGATTTTTTTTAAAAGCCCCCAAACATTTTTTTAGCCAAAATACAGCCTTCTCCTTTTCACAGGTTTAAAACGACGTTATTTAACCGTTTTTGACCCAAACTCAAAAGTGACCAAAATCGGTCAAAAAGTAAAGGCTAACCCCTGTACTTTTTTTTTTTTTCCAGATTTTTTTAAAAGCTCAAAAAAACTGTTTTTAGCCAAAATACAGCCTTCTCCTTTACACAGAAGATCTAAAACGACTATATTTAACCATTTTTGAACCTCACTAAAAAGTTTCAAAAGTGACCAAAATCAGTCAAAAAGTAAAGGCTAACCCCTTTACAGGATTTTTTTTTTCAGGCCTTCTCCTTTTTTTTTAAAAGCCCCCAAACATTTTTTTAGCCAAAATACAGCCTTCTCCTTTTTTACAGAAGGTCTAAAACGACTTTATTTAACCGTTTTTGATCCTAACTCAAAAGTTTCAAAAGTGGCCAAAAACGGTCAAAAAGTAAAGGTTTCTAACCCCTTTACTTTTTTTTCCACATTTTTTTAAAAAGCTCAAAAGAACTGTTTTTAGCCAAAATACAGCCTTCTCCTTTTCACAGAAGGTCTAAAACGACTTTATTTAACCGTTTTTGACCCTAACTCAAAAGTGACCAAAATCGGTCAAAAAGTAAAGGCTAACCCCTTTACTTTTTTTTTCCAGATTTTTTTTAAAAGCTCAAAAAAACTGTTTTTTTAACCGAAATACAGCCTTCTCCTTTACACAGAAGGGCTAAAACGACTTTATTTAACCGTTTTTGACCCACAACTCAGAGAAGTTTCAAAAAGTGGCCAAAAACGGTCAAAAAAGTAAAGGTCTAAAACATTTTGTTATTAACCCCTTTACTTTTTTTTTCCCTTTATTTTTTAAAAAGCTCAAAAGAACTGTTTTTAGCCAAAATACAGCCTTCTCCTTTTCACAGAAGGTCTAAAACGACTTTATTTAACCGTTTTTGACCCTAACTCAAAAGTTCAAAAGTGACCAAAATCGGTCAAAAAGTAAAGGCTAACCCCTTTACTTTTTTTTTTCCAGATTTTTTTTTTTAAAAGCTCAAAAAAACTGTTTTTAAGCCGAAATACAGCCTTCTCCTTTACACAGAAGGGCTAAAACGACTTTATTTAACCGTTTTTGACCCTAACTCAGAAGTTTCAAAAGTGACCAAAATCGGTCAAAAAGTAAAGGCTAACCCCTTTACTTTTTTTTCCAGATTTTTTTTAAAAGCTCAAAAAAACTGTTTTTAGCCAAAATACAGCCTTCTCCTTTTCACAGAAGGTCTAAAACGACTTTATTTAACCGTTTTTGACCCTAACTCAAAAGTTTCAAAAGTGACCAAAATCAGTCAAAAAGTAAAGGCTAACTCCTTTACTTTTTTTTCCAGATTTTTTTAAAAGCTCAAAAAACTGGTTTTAGCCAAAATACAGCCTTCTCCTTTTCACAGAAGGTCTAAAACGACTTTATTTAACCGTTTTTGACCCTAACTCAAAAGTTTCAAAAGTGGCCAAAATCGGTCAAAAAGTAAAGGTTAACCCCTTTACTTTTTTTTCAGGATTTTTTTTTAAAAGCCCCCAAACATTTTTTTTAGCCAAAATACAGCCTTCTCCTTTTCACAGAAGGTCTAAAACGACTTTATTTAACCGTTTTTGACCCTAACTCAAAAGTTTCAAAAGTGACCAAAATCGGTCAAAAAGTAAAGGCTAACCCCTTTACCTTTTTTTTTTCCAGATTTTTTTAAAAGCTCAAAAAAACTGTTTTTAGCCAAAATACAGCCTTCTCCTTTTCACAGAAGGTCTAAAACGACTTTATTTAACCGTTTTTGACCCTAACTCAAAAGTTTCAAAAGTGACCAAAATCGGTCAAAAAGTAAAGGCTAACCCCTTACTTTTTTTTTCAGGATTTTTTTAAAAGCCCCCAAACATGTTTTTAGCCAAAATACAGCCTTCTCCTTTTACAGAAGGTCTAAAACGACTTTATTTAACCGTTTTGATCCTAACTCAAAAGTTTCAAAAGTGGCCAAAATCGGTCAAAAAGTAAAGGTTAACCCCTTTATATTTTTTTTCAGGATTTTTTTTTAAAAAGCCCCCAAACATTTTTTTAGCCAAAATACAGCCTTCTCCTTTTCACAGAAGGTTTAAAACGACGTTATTTAACCGTTTTTGACCCTAACTCAAAAGTGACCAAAATCGGTCAAAAAGTAAAGGCTAACCCCTTTACTTTTTTTTTCCAGATTTTTTTAAAGCTCAAAAAAACTGTTTTTAGCCAAAATACAGCCTTCTCCTTTACACAGAAGATCTAAAACGACTTTATTTAACCATTTTTGAACCTCACTAAAAAGTTTCAAAAGTGACCAAAATCGGTCAAAAAGTAAAGGCTAACCCCTTTACTTTTTTTTTTCAGGATTTTTTTTAAAAGCCCCCAAACATTTTTTTAGCCAAAATACAGCCTTCTCCTTTTCACAGAAGGTCTAAAACGACTTTATTTAACCGTTTTTGATCCTAACTCAAAAGTTTCAAAGTGGCCAAAATCGGTCCGTAAAAACTCCTTTACGGTCAAAAAGTAAAGGTTTTTAACCAAAAATAACCCCTTTACTTTTTTTTGACACTAACTCATTTTTTTAAAAACCCCTTTACTTTTTTTTCAAAAGAACTGTTTTTAGCCAAAATACAGCCTTCTCCTTTTCACAGAAGGTCTAAAACGACTTTATTTAACCGTTTTTTTGACCCTAACTCAAAAGTGACCAAAATCGGTCAAAAAGTAAAGGCTAACCCCTTTACTTTTTTTTCCAGATTTTTTTTTAAAAGCTCAAAAAAACTGTTTTTAACCGAAATACAGCCTTCTCCTTTTCACAGAAGGGCTAAAACGACTTTATTTAACCGCTTTTTGACCCTAACTCAAGAAGTTTCAAAAGTGGCCAAAAACGGTCAAAAAGTAAAGGTTAACCCCTTTACTTTTTTTTCCACATTTTTTAAAAAGCTCAAAAGAACTGTTCTTAGCCAAAATACAGCCTTCTCCTTTTCACAGAAGGTCTAAAACGACTTTATTTAACCGTTTTGACCCTAACTCAAAAAGTGTCAAAAGTGACCAAAATCGGTCAAAAAGTAAAGGCTAACCCCTTTACTTTTTTTTTCCAGATTTTTTTTTAAAAGCTCAAAAAAACTGTTTTTTTTAACCGAAATACAGCCTTCTCCTTTACACAGAAGGGCTAAAACGACTTTATTTAACCGTTTTTGACCCTAACTCAAAAGTTTCAAAAGTGGCCAAAATCGGTCAAAAAGTAAGAAGGTTAACCCCTTTACTTTTTTTTTCCAGATTTTTTTAAAAAGCTCAAAAAAACTGTTTTTAGCCAAAATACAGCCTTCTCCTTTTTCACAGAAAGGTCTAAAACGACTTTATTTAACCGTTTTTGACCCTAACTCAAAAGTTTCAAAAGTGACCAAAATCGGTCAAAAAGTAAAGGCTAACTCCCTTTACTTTTTTCCGGATTTTTTTAAAAGCTCAAAAAAACTGGTTTTAGCCAAAATACAGCCTTCTCCTTTTCACAGAAGGTCTAAAACGACTTTATTTAACCGTTTTTGACCCTAACTCAAAAAAGTTTCAAAAGTGGCCAAAATCGGTCAAAAAGTAAGGACTAACCCCTTTACTTTTTTTTCAGGATTTTTTTCAAAATGACCCCCAAACATTCAGATTTTTTAGCCAAAATACAGCCTTCTCCTTTTCACAGAAGGTCTAAAACGACTTTATTTAACCGTTTTTGACCCCTAACTCAAAAGTGACCAAAATCGGTCAAAAAGTAAAGGCTAACCCCTTTACTTTTTTTTTCCAGATTTTTTTTTAAAGCTCAAAAAAACTGTTTTTAGCCAAAATACAACCCTTCTCCTTTTCACAGAAGGTCTAAAACGACTTTATTTAACCGTTTTTGACCCTAACTCAAAAGTTTCAAAAGTGACCAAAATCGGTCAAAAAGTAAAGGCTAACCCCTTTACTTTTTTTTCCAGATTTTTTTAATAAGCTCAAAAAAACTGTTTTTTTAGCCAAAATACAGCCTTCTCCTTTTCACAGAAGGTCTAAAACGACTTTATTTAACCATTTTTTGAACCTCACTCAAAAGTTTCAAAAGTGACCAAAATCGGTCAAAAAGTAAAGGCTAACCCCTTTACTTTTTTTTCAGGATTTTTTTTTAAAAGCCCCCAAACATTTTTTTAGCCAAAATACAGCCTTCTCCTTTTTACAGAAGGTCTAAAACGACTTTATTTAACCGTTTTTGATCCTAACTCAAAAGTTTCAAAAGTGGCCAAAATCGGTCAAAAAGTAAAGGCTAACCCCTTTACTTTTTTTTCCAGATTTTTTATTAGCTCAAAAAAACTGTTTTTAGCCAAAATACAGCCTTCTCCTTTTCACAGAAGGTCTAAAACGACTTTATTTAACCGTTTTTGACCCTAACTCAAAAGTGTCAAAGTGACCAAAATCGGTCCAAAAAGTAAAGGCTAACCCCTTTACTTTTTTTTCAGGATTTTTTAAAAGCCCCCAAACATTTTTTTAGCCAAAATACAGCCTTCTCCTTTTTACAGAAGGTCTAAAACGACTTTATTTAACCGTTTTTGATCCTAACTCAAAAGTTTCAAAAAGTGGCCAAAATCGGTCAAAAAAGTAAAGGTTAACCCCTTTACTTTTTTTTCAGGATTTTTTTTAAAAGCCCCCAAACATTTTTAGCAGCCAAAATACAGCCTTCTCCTTTTCACAGAAGGTTTAAAACGACGTTATTTAACCGTTTTTGACCCAAACTCAAAAGTGACCAAAATCGGTCAAAAAGTAAAGGCTAACCCCTGTACTTTTTTTTTTCCAGATTTTTTTTTAAAAGCTCAAAAAAACTATTTTTAGCCAAAATACAGCCTTCTCCTTTACACAGAAGATCTAAAACGACTTCTATTTAACCATTTTTGAACCTCACTAAAAAGTTTCAAAAGTGACCAAAATCAGTCAAAAAGTAAAGGCTAACCCCTTTACTTTTTTTTTCAGGATTTTTTTTAAAAGCCCCCAAACATTTTTTTAGCCAAAATACAGCCTTCTCCTTTTCACAGAAGGTCTAAAACGACTTTATTTAACCGTTTTTGACCCTAACTCAAAAGTGTCAAAAGTGACCAAAATCGGTCAAAAAGTAAAGGCTAACCCCTTTACTTTTTTTTTCCACATTTTTTTCAAAAGACCAAACAAGATATTTTTAGCCAAAATACAGCCTTCTCCTTTTCACAGAAGGTCTAAAACGACTTTATTTAACCGTTTTTGACCCTAACTCAAAAGTGTCAAAAGTGACCAAAATCGGTCAAAAAGTAAAGGCTAACCCCTTTACTTTTTTTTTCCAGATTTTTTAAAAGCTCAAAAAAACTGTTTTTAACCGAAATACAGCCTTCTCCTTTACAGAAGGAGCTAAAACGACTTTATTTAACCGTTTTTGACCCTAACTCAGAAGTTTCAAAAGTGGCCAAAATCGGTCAAAAAGTGAAGGTTAACTTCCCTTTACTTTTTTTTCCAGATTTTTTTTAAAAGCTCAAAAAAACTGTTTTTTTAGCCAAAATACAGCCTTCTCCTTTTCACAGAAGGTCTAAAACGACTTTATTTAACCGTTTTTGACCCTAACTCAAAAGTTTCAAAAGTGACCAAAATCAGTCAAAAAGTAAAGGCTAATGGCTTTGCTTTTTTTTCCAGAATTTTTTAAAGCTCAAAAAAACTGGTTTTTTAGCCAAAATACAGCCTTCTCCTTTTCACAGAAGGTCTAAAACGACTTTATTTAACCGTTTTTGACCCTAACTCAAAAGTTTCAAAAGTGGCCAAAATCGGTCAAAAAGTAAAGGCTAACCCCTTTACTTTTTTTTCAGAAATTTTTTAAAATCCCCCAAACATTTTTTTTAGCCAAAATACAGCCTTCTCCTTTTCAGAAGGTCTAAAACGACGTTATTTAACCGTTTTTGACCCTAACTAAAAGTGACCAAAATCGGTCAAAAAGTAAAGGCTAACCCCTTTACTTTTTTTTTTTTGAATTTTTTAAAAGCTCAAAAAAACTGTTTTTAGCCAAAATACAGCCTTCTCCTTTTCACAGAAGGTCTAAAACGACTTTATTTAACCGTTTTGACCCTAACTCAAAAGTTTCAAAAGTGACCAAAATCGGTCAAACAAGCAAAGGCTAACCCCTTTACTTCTTTTTTTCGGATTTTTTTCCAAAATCCACAAAAATGTTTTTAGCCAAAATACAGCCTTCTCCTTTTCACAGAAGGTCTAAAACGACTTTATTTAACCGTTTTTGACCCTAACTCAAAAGTTTCAAAAGTGACCAAAATCGGTCAAAAAGTAAAGGCTAACCCTTTATATTTTTTTACAGGATTTTTTTAAAAGCCCCCAAACATTTTTTTAGCCAAAATACAGCCTTCTCCTTTTCACAGAAGGTCTAAAACGACTTTATTTAACCGTTTTTGACCCTAACTCAAAAGTTTCAAAAGTGACCAAAATCGGTCAAAAAGTAAAGGCTAACCCCTTTACTTTTTTTTTCCAGATTTTTTTAAAAAATCAAAAAAACTGTTTTTAGCCAAAATACAGCCTTCTCCTTTTTAACAGAAGGTCTAAAACGACTTTATTTAACCATTTTTGAACCTCACTCAAAAGTTTCAAAAGTGACCAAAATCGGTCAAAAAGTAAAGGCTAACCCCTTTACTTTTTTTTTTCCGGATTTTTTTAAAATCAAAAAAATGTTTTTAGCCAAAATACAGCCTTCTCCTTTTCACAGAAGGTCTAAAACGACTTTATTTAACCGTTTTTGACCCTAACTCAAAAGTTTCAAAAGTGACCAAAATCGGTCAAAAAGTAAAGGCTAACCCCTTTACTTTTTTTTTCCAGATTTTTTTCAAAAAATCAAAAAAACTTTTTTTAGCCAAAATACAGCCTTCTCCTTTTCACAGAAGGTCTAAAACGACTTTATTTAACCGTTTTTGACCCTAACTCAAAAGTTTCAAAAGTGACCAAAATCGGTCAAAAAGTAAAGGTTAACCCCTTTACTTTTTTTTTCAGGATTTTTTTCAAAAAATCAAACACTTTTTTAGCCAAAATACAGCCTTCTCCTTTTCACAGAAGGTCTAAAACGACTTTATTTAACCGTTTTTGACCCTAACTCAAAAGTGACCAAAATCGGTCAAAAAGTAAAGGCTAACCCCTTTACTTTTTTTTTCCAGATTTTTTAAAAATCAAAAAAACTTTTTTAGCCAAAATACAGCCTTCTCCTTTTCACAGAAGGTCTAAAACGACTTTATTTAACCGTTTTTGACCCTAACTCAAAAGTTTCAAAAGTGACCAAAATCGGTCAAAAAGTAAAGGTTAACTCCTTTACTTTTTCCAGATTTTTTTAAAGCTCAAAAAAAACTGGTTTTTAGCCAAAATACAGCCTTCTCCTTTTCACAGAAGGTCTAAAACGACTTTATTTAACCGTTTTTGACCCTAACTCAAAAAGTTTCAAAAGTGACCAAAATCGGTCAAAAAGTAAAGGCTAACCCTTTATATTTTTTTACGGGATTTTTTTTAAAAGCCCCCAAACATTTTTTTAGCCAAAATACAACCTTCTCCTTTTCACAGAAGGTCACGACTTTATTTAACCGTTTTTGACCCTAACTCAAAAGTGACCAAAATCGGTCAAAAAGTAAAGGCTAACCCCTTTACTTTTTTTTTCAGATTTTTTTAAAAAAAAAAACTGTTTTTAGCCAAAATACAGCCTTCTCCTTTTCACAGAAGGTCTAAAACGACTTTATTTAACCGTTTTTGACCCTAACTCAAAAGTTTCAAAAGTGACCAAAATCGGTCAAAAAGTAAAGGCTAACCCCTTTACTTTTTTTTCCGGATTTTTTTCAAAAATCAAAAAAAATTTTTAGCCAAAATACAGCCTTCTCCTTTTCACAGAAGGTCTAAAACGACTTTATTTAACCGTTTTTGACCCTAACTCAAAAGTTTCAAAAGTGACCAAAATCGGTCAAAAAGTAAAGGCTAACCCCTTTACTTTTTTTTCCAGATTTTTTTAAAATCAAAAAAATATTTTTAGCCAAAATACAGCCTTCTCCTTTTCACAGAAGGTCTAAAACGACTTTATTTAACCGTTTTTGACCCTAACTCAAAAGTTTCAAAAGTGACCAAAATCGGTCAAAAAGTAAAGGCTAACCCCTTTACTTTTTTTTCAGGATTTTTTTTAAAATCAAACACTTTTTTTAGCCAAAATACAGCCTTCTCCTTTTCACAGAAGGTCTAAAACGACTTTATTTAACCGTTTTTGACCCTAACTCAAAAGTGACCAAAATCGGTCAAAAAGTAAAGGCTAACCCCTTTACTTTTTTTTTCCAGATTTTTTTAAAAGCTCAAAAAAACTGTTTTTAGCCAAAATACAGCCTTCTCCTTTTCACAGAAGGTCTAAAACGACTTTATTTAACCGTTTTTGACCCTAACTCAAAAGTTTCAAAAGTGACCAAAATCGGTCAAAAAGTAAAGGCTAACCCATTTACTTTTTTTTCCGGATTTTTTTTAAAAGCTCAAAAAAATGTTTTTAGCCAAAATACAGCCTTCTCCTTTTCACAGAAGGTCTAAAACGACTTTATTTAACCGTTTTTGACCCTAACTCAAAAGTTTCAAAAGTGACCAAAATCGGTCAAAAAGTAAAGGCTAACCCCTTTACTTTTTTTTCAGGATTTTTTTTAAAATCAAACATTTTTTTAGCCAAAATACAGCCTTCTCCTTTTCACAGAAGGTCTAAAACGACTTTATTTAACCGTTTTTGACCCTAACTCAAAAGTTTCAAAAGTGACCAAAATCGGTCAAAAAGTAAAGGCTAACCCCTTTACTTTTTTTTTCCGGATTTTTTTCAAAAAATCAAAAAAATATTTTTAGCCAAAATACAGCCTTCTCCTTTTCACAGAAGGTCTAAAACGACTTTATTTAACCGTTTTTGAACTCAAAAGTTTCAAAAGTGACCAAAATCGGTCAAAAAGTAAAGGCTAACCCCTTTACTTTTTTTTCCGGATTTTTTTTTAAAATCAAAAAAATTTTTAGCCAAAATACAGCCTTCTCCTTTTCACAGAAGGTCTAAAACGACTTTATTTAACCGTTTTTGACCCTAACTCAAAAGTTTCAAAAGTGACCAAAATCGGTCAAAAAGTAAAGGTTAACCCCTTTACTATTTTTTTACAGGA
Source organism: Corallium rubrum (assembly GCA_964035015.1). Classification (NCBI taxonomy): domain Eukaryota; kingdom Metazoa; phylum Cnidaria; class Anthozoa; order Scleralcyonacea; family Coralliidae; genus Corallium; species Corallium rubrum. The sequence continues at coordinate 6,092,351 of OZ036007.1, read as the reverse complement.
TTTTTTTTAAAAGCCCCCAAACATTTTTTTAGCCAAAATACAGCCTTCTCCTTTTCACAGAAGGTCTAAAACGACGTTATTTAACCGTGTTTGACCCTAACTCAAAAGTGACCAAAATCGGTCAAAAAGTAAAGGCTAACCCCTTTACTTTTTTTTTCCAGATTTTTTAAAAGCTCAAAAAAACTGTTTTTAGCCAAAATACAGCCTTCTCCTTTTCACAGAAGGTCTAAAACGACTTTATTTAACCGTTTTTGAACCTAACTCAAAAGTTTCAAAAAGTGACCAAAATCGGTCAAAAAGTAAAGGCTAACGCCTTTACTTTTTTTTCGGATTTTTTTAAAAGCCCAAAAAAACTGTTTTAGCCAAAATACAGCCTTCTCCTTTTCACAGAAGGTCTAAAACGACTTTATTTAACCGTTTTTGACCCTAACTCAAAAGTTTCAAAAGTGACCAAAATCGGTCAAAAAGTAAAGGCTAACCCCTTTACTTTTTTTTTCCAGATTTTTTTAAAAGCCCTCAAAAAAACTTTTTTAGCCAAAATACAGCCTTCTCCTTTTCACAGAAGGTCTAAAACGACTTTATTTAACCGTTTTTGACCCTAACTCAAAAGTTTCAAAAGTGACCAAAATCGGTCAAAAAGTAAAGGCTAACCCCTTTACTTTTTTTTTTCAGAAGTTTTTTTTTTAAAGCTCAAAAAAAACTTTTTTAGCCAAAATACAGCCTTCTCCTTTTCACAGAAGGTCTAAAACGACTTTATTTAACCGTTTTTTGACCTCCTAACTCAAAAGTGACCAAAATCGGTCAAAAAGTAAAGGCTAACCCCTTTACTTTTTTTTTTCCGGATTTTTTTAAAAGCTCAAAAAAACTGTTTTTAGCCAAAATACAGCCTTCTCCTTTTCACAGAAGGTCTAAAACGACTTTATTTAACCGTTTTTGACCCTAACTCAAAAGTTTCAAAAGTGACCAAAATCGGTCAAAAAGTAAAGGCTAACCCCTTTACTTTTTTTTTCCAGATTTTTTTAAAAAGCTCAAAAGAACTGTTTTTAGCCAAAATACAGCCTTCTCCTTTTCACAGAAGGTCTAAAACGACTTTATTTAACCGTTTTTGACCCTAACTCAAAAGTTTCAAAAGTGACCAAAATCGGTCAAAAAGTAAAGGCTAACCCCTTTACTTTTTTTTCCAATTTTTTTCAAAAGCTCAAAAAAACATTTTTAGCCAAAATACAGCCTTCTCCTTTACACAGAAGGGCTAAAACGACTTTATTACAACACGTTTTTGACCCTAACTCAGAAGTTTCAAAAGTGGCCAAAATCGGTCAAAAAGTAAAGGTTAACCCCTTTACTATTTTTTTCCGGATTTTTTTTAAAAACTCAAACATTTTTTTTAGCCAAAATACAGCCTTCTCCTTTTCACAGAAGGTCTAAAACGACTTTATTTAACCGTTTTTGACCCTAACTCAAAAGTTTCAAAAGTGACCAAAATCGGTCAAAAAAGTAAAGGCTAACCCCTTTACTTTTTTTTCCAGATTTTTTTCAAAAAGCTCAAAAAAACTGTTTTTAGCCAAAATACAGCCTTCTCCTTTTCACAGAAGGTCTAAAACGACTTTATTTAACCGTTTTTGAACCTAACTCAAAAGTTTCAAAAGTGACCAAAATCGGTCAAAAAGTAAAGGTTAACCCCTTTACTTTTTTTCTAAGGATTTTTTTAAAAGCCCCCAAACATTTTTTTAGCCAAAATACAGCCTTCTCCTTTTCACAGAAGGTCTAAAGCGACGTTATTTAACCGTTTTTTGACCCTAACTCAAAAAAAAGTGACCAAAATCGGTCAAAAAGTAAAGGCTAACCCCTTTACTTTTTTTTCCAGGATTTTTTTTAAGCTCAAAAAACTGTTTTTTTAGCCAAAAATACAGCCTTCTCCTTTTCACAGAAGGTCTAAAACGATTTTATTTAACCCGTTTTTGACCCTAACTCAAAAGTTTCAAAAAGTGGCCAAAGTTGGTCAAAAAGTAAAGCTAACCCATTTACTTTTTTTTCCAGATTTTTTTAAAGCTCAAAGAACTGTTTTTAGCCAAAATACAGCCGCCTTCTTTTCACAGAAGGTCTAAAACGGCTTTATTTAACCGTTTTTGACCCTAACTCAAAAGTTTCAAAAGTGACCAAAATCGGTCAAAAAGTAAAGGCTAACCCCTTTACTTTTTTTTTCCAGATTTTTTTAAAAGCTCAAAAAAATTTTTTAGCCAAAATACAGCCTTCTCTTTTTCACAAAAGGTCTAAAACGACTTTATTTAACTGTTTTTGACCCTAACTCAAAAGTTTCAAAAGTGACCAAAATCGGTCCAAAAAAAAGTAAAGGCTAACCCCTTTACTTTTTTTTTCCGGATTTTTTTCAAAAAATCAAAAAAAAATTTTTTTAGCCAAAATACAGCCTTCTCCTTTTCACAGAAGGTCTAAAACGACTTTATTTAACTGTTTTTGACCCTAACTCAAAAGTTTCAAAAGTGACCAAAATCGGTCAAAAAGTAAAGGCTAACGCCTTTACTTTTTTTTTCCAGATTTTTTTCAAAAAGCCAAAAAGACTGTTTTTTTAGCCAAAATACAGCCTTCTCCTTTTCACAGAAGGTCTAAAACGACTTTATTTAACCGTTTTTGACCCTAACTCAAAAGATTTCAAAAGTGACCAAAATCAGTCAAAAAGTAAAGGCTAACTCCTTTACTTTTTTTTTCCAGATTTTTTTAAAAGCTCAAAAAAACTTGTTTTTAGCCAAAATACAGCCTTCTCCTTTTCACAGAAGGTCTCAAAAACGACTTTATTTAACCGTTTTTGACCCTAACTCAAAAGTTTCAAAAGTGGCCAAAATCGGTCAAAAAGTAAAGGCTAACCCCTTTACTTTTTTTTCCAGATTTTTTTTCAAAAGCTCAAAAAAAACTGTTTTTAGCCAAAATACAGCCTTCTCCTTTTCACAGAAGGTCTAAAACGACTTTATTTAACCGTTTTTGACCCTAACTCAAAAGTTTCAAAAGTGACCAAAATCGGTCAAAAAGTAAAGGCTAACCCCTTTACTTTTTTTCCGGATTTTTTTAAAAACCTCAAAAAAGCTTTTTTTAGCCAAAATACAGCCTTCTCCTTTTCACAGAAGGTCTAAAACGACTTTATTTAACCGGTTTTGACCCTAACTCAAAAGTTTCAAAAGTGACCAAAATCGGTCAAAAAGTAAAGGCTAACCCCTTTACTTTTTTTCCAGATTTTTTAAAAGCTCAAAAAACATTTTTTTTAGCCAAAAGCCAGCCTTCTCCTTTTCACTGAGAAGGTCTAAAACGACTTTATTTAACCGATTTTTGACCCTAACTCAAAGTTTCAAAAGTGACCAAAATCGGTCAAAAAGTAAAGGTTAACCCCTTTACTTTTTTTTTACAGGATTTTTTTTCAAAAAGCCCCAAAAGATTTTTTTAGCCAAAATACAGCCTTCTCCTTTTCACAGAAGGTCTAAAACGACTTTATTTAACCGTTTTTGACCCTAACTCAAAAGTTTCAAAAGTGACCAAAATCGGTCAAAAAGTAAAGGCTAACCTCTTTACTTTTTTTCCGAATTTTTTTCAAAAGCTCAAAAAAACTGTTTTTAGCCAAAATACAGCCTTCTCCTTTTCACAGAAGATCTAAAACGACTTTATTTAACCATTTTTGAACCTCACTCAAAAGTTTCAAAAGTGACCAAAATCGGTCAAAAAAGTAAAGGCTAACGCCTTTACTTTTTTTTTCCGGATTTTTTTAAAAACCCAAAGACTTTTTTTAGCCAAAATACAGCCTTCTCCTTTTCACAGAAGGTCTAAAACGACTTTATTTAACCGTTTTTGACCCTAACTCAAAAAGTTTCAAAAGTGACCAAAATCGGTCAAAAAGTAAAGGCTAACCCCTTTACTTTTTTTTTCCAGATTTTTTTAAAAGCTCAAAAAAACTGTTTTTAGCCAAAATACAGCCTTCTCCTTTTCACAGAAGGTCTAAAACGACTTTATTTAACCGTTTTTGACCCTAACTCAAAAGTTTCAAAAGTGACCAAAATCGGTCAAAAAGTAAAGGTTAACCCCTTTACTTTCTTTTTCAGGATTTTTTTAAAAGCCCCAAAACGCTTTTTTTAGCCAAAATACAGCCTTCTCCTTTTCACAGAAGGTCTAAAACGACTTTATTTAACCGTTTTTGACCTAACTCAAAACTTTCAAAAGTGACCAAAATCGGTCAAAAAGTAAAGGCTAACCCCTTTACTTTTTTTTCCAGATTTTTTTCAAAAGCTCAAAAAAAACTGTTTTTAGCCAAAATACAGCCTTCTCCTTTTCACAGAAGGTCTAAAACGATTTTATTTAACCGTTTTTGACCCTAACTCAAAAGTTTCAAAAAGTGGCCAAAGTTGGTCAAAAAGTAAAGGCTAACCACATTTACTTTTTTTTCAGATTTTTTTTTAAAAGCTCAAAGAACTGTTTTTAGCCAAAATACAGCCTTCTCCTTTTCACAGAAGGTCTAAAACGACTTTATTTAACCGTTTTTGACCCTAACTCAAAAGTTTCAAAAGTGGCCAAAATCGGTCAAAAAGTAAAGGCTAACCCCTTTACTTTTTTTTTTCAGGATTTTTTTTAAAGCCTCAAACATTTTTTTAGCCAAAATACAGCCTTCTCCTTTTCACAGAAGGTCTAAAACGACTTTATTTAACCGTTTTTGACCCTAACTCAAAAGTGACCAAAATCGGTCAAAAAGTAAAGGCTAACGGCTTTACTTTTTTTTTCCGGATTTTTTTTGAAAAATCAAAAATTTTTTTTTTAGCCAAAATACAGCCTTCTCCTTTTCGCAGAAGATCTACAAAACGACTTTATTTAACCATTTTTGAACCTCACTCAAAAGTTTCAAAAGTGACCAAAATCAGTCAAAAAGTAAAGGCTAACGCCTTTACTTTTTTTTTCCGGATTTTTTTCAAAAAAGCCAAAAAGACTGTTTTTAGCCAAAATACAGCCTTACTCCTTTTCTACAGAAGGTCTAAAACGACTTTATTTTAACCGTTTTTTGACCCTAACTCAAAAGTTTCAAAAGTGGCCAAAATCGGTCAAAAAGTAAAGGTTAACCCCTTTACTTTTTTTCAGGATTTTTTTTAAAAACCCCCAAACACTTTTTTTAGCCAAAATACAGCCTTCTCCTTTTCACAGAAGGTCTAAAACGACGTTATTTAACCGTTTTTTGACCCTAACTCAAAAGTTTCAAAAGTGACCAAAATCGGTCAAAAAGTAAAGGCTAACCCCTTTACTTTTTTTTTCCAGATTTTTTTAAAAGCTCAAAAAAAAAAACTGTTTTTTTTTAGCCAAAATACAGCCGTCGCCTTTTCACAGAAGGTCTAAAACGATTTTATTTAACCATTTTTGGAGCCTCACTCAAAAGTTTCCAAAAGTGACCGAAATCAGTCGAAAAGTAAAGGTTAACCCCTTTACTTTCTTTTTCCGGATTTTTTTTAAAGCCCCAAACATTTTTTTTAGCCGAAATACAGCCTTCTCCTTTTCACAGAAGGTCTAAAACGACTTTATTTAACCGTTTTTGACCCTAACTCAAAAAACTTTCAAAAGTGACCGAAATCAGTCAAAAAGTAAAGGCTAACCCCTTTACTTTTTTTTTTCCGGAATATTTTTTAAAAGCTCAAAAAAACTGTTTTTAGCCAAAATACAGCCTTCTCCTTTTCACAGAAGGTCTAAGACGACTTTATTTAACCGTTTTTGACCCTAACTCAAAAAGTTTCAAAAGTGGCCAAAATCGGTCAAAAAGTAAAGGCTAACCCCTTTACTTTTTTTTCCAGATTTTTTTCAAAAGCTCAAAAAACTGGTTTTAGCCAAAATACAGCCTTCTCCTTTTCACAGAAGGTCTAAAACGACTTTATTTAACCGTTTTTGACCCTAACTCAAAAGTTTCAAAAGTGACCAAAATCGGTCAAAAAGTAAAGGCTAACCCCTTTACTTTTTTTTTCCAGATTTTTTTAAAAAGCTCAAACATTTTTTTTAGCCAAAATACAGCCTTCTCCTTTTCACAGGTCTAAAACGACTTTATTTAACCGTTTTTGACCCTAACTCAAAAGTGACCAAAATCGGTCAAAAAGTAAAGGCTAACCCCTTTACTTTTTTTTTTCCCGATTTTTTTTTAAAAAAGCTCAAAAAAACTGTTTTTAGCCAAAATACAGCCTTCTCCTTTTCACAGAAGGTCTAAAACGACTTTATTTAACCGTTTTTGACCCTAACTCAAAAGTTTCAAAAGTGACCAAAATCGGTCAAAAAGTAAAGGCTAACCCCTTTACTTTTTTTTTCCAGATTTTTTTAAAGCTCAAAAAAACTGTTTTTTAGCCAAAATACAGCCTTCTCCTTTTCACAGAAGGTCTAAAACGACTTTTATTTAACCGTTTTTGACCCTAACTCAAAAGTTTCAAAAGTGACCAAAATCGGTCAAAAAGTAAAGGCTAACCCCTTTACTTTTTTTTCAGGATTTTTTTTAAAAGCCCCCAAACATTTTTTTTAGCCAAAATACAGCCTTCTCCTTTTCACAGAAGGTCTAAAACGACTTTATTTAACCGTTTTTGACCCTAACTCAAAAGTGACCAAAATCGGTCAAAAAGTAAAGGCTAACCCCTTTACTTTTTTTTTTCCAGATTTTTTTAAAAGCTCAAAAAAATACTTTTTAGCCAAAATACAGCCTTCTCCTTTTCACAGAAGGTCTAAAACGACTTTATTTAACCGTTTTTGACCCTAACTCAAAAGTTTCAAAAGTGACCAAAATCGGTCAAAAAGTAAAGGCTAACCCCTTTACTTTTTTTTTCCAGATTTTTTAAAAGCTCAAAAAAACTGTTTTTAGCCAAAATACAGCCTTCTCCTTTTCACAGAAGGTCTAAAACGACTTTATTTAACCGTTTTTGACCCTAACTCAAAAGTTTCAAAAGTGGCCAAAATCGGTCAAAAAGTAAAGAGCTAACCCCTTTACTTTTTTTTCAGGATTTTTTTAAAAGCCCCCAAACACTTTTTTAGCCAAAATACAGCCTTCTCCTTTTCACAGAAGGTCTAAAACGACTTTATTTAACCGTTTTTGACCTAACTCAAAAGTGTCAAAAGTGACCAAAATCGGTCAAAAAGTAAAGGCTAACCCCTTTACTTTTTTTTTTCAGGATTTTTTTTAAAAGCTCAAAAAAACTTTTTTTAGCCAAAATACATGCCTTCTCCTTTTCACAGAAGGTCTAAAACGACTTTATTTAACCGTTTTTGACCCTAACTCAAAAGTTTCAAAAGTGACCAAAATCGGTCAAAAAGTAAAGGTTAACCCCTTTACTTTTTTTTTTTTTCAGGATTTTTTTAAAAGCTCAAAACCCCAAACTGTTTTTAGCCAAAATACAGCCTTCTCCTTTTCACAGAAGGTCTAAAACGACTTTATTTAACCGTTTTTGACCCTAACTCAAAAGTTTCAAAAAGTGACCAAAATCAGTCAAAAAGTAAAGGCTAACCCCTTTACTTTTTTTCAGATTTTTTTAAAAGCTCAAAAAAACTGTTTTTTCAAAATACAGTTACAGAAGGTCTAAAACGACTTTATTTAACCGTTTTTGACCCTAACTAAAAAGTTTCAAAAGTGGCCAAAATCGGTCAAAAAGTAAAGGTTAACCCCTTTACTTTTTTTTCCACATTTTTTTAAAAGCTCAAAAGAACTGTTCTTAGCCAAAATACAGCCTTCTCCTTTTCACAGAAGGTCTAAAACGACTTTATTTAACCGTTTTTTGACCCTAACTCAAAAGTGACCAAAATCGGTCAAAAAGTAAAGGCTAACCCCTTTACTTTTTTTTTCCAGATTTTTTTTAAAAGCTCAAAAAAACTGTTTTTAACCGAAATACAGCCTTCTCCTTTACACAGAAGGGCTAAAACGACTTTATTTAACCGTTTTTGACCCTAACTCAGAAGTTTCAAAAGTGGCCAAAAACGGTCAAAAAGTAAAGGTTAACCCCTTTACTTTTTTTTCCACATTTTTTTAAAAAGCTCAAAAGAACTGTTCTTAGCCAAAATACAGCCTTCTCCTTTTCACAGAAGGTCTAAAACGACTTTATTTAACCGTTTTTGACCCTAACTCAAAAGTGTCAAAAGTGACCAAAATCGGTCAAAAAGTAAAGGCTAACCCCTTTACTTTTTTTTTCCAGATTTTTTTAAAAGCTCAAAAAAACTGTTTTTAACCGAAATACAGCCTTCTCCTTTACACAGAAGGGCTAAAACGACTTTATTTAACCGTTTTTGACCCTAACTCAGAAGTTTCAAAAGTGGCCAAAATCGGTCAAAAAGTGAAGGTTAACCCCTTTACTTTTTTTTTCCAGATTTTTTTAAAAGCTCAAAAAAACTGTTTTTAGCCAAAATACAGCCTTCTCCTTTTCACAGAAGGTCTAAAACGACTTTATTTAACCGTTTTTGACCCTAACTCAAAAGTTTCAAAAGTGACCAAAATCAGTCAAAAAGTAAAGGCTAACTCCTTTACTTTTTTTTCCAGATTTTTTTAAAAGCTCAAAAAAACTGGTTTTAGCCAAAATACAGCCTTCTCCTTTTCACAGAAGGTCTAAAACGACTTTATTTAACCGTTTTTGACCCTAACTCAAAAGTTTCAAAAGTGGCCAAAATCGGTCAAAAAGTAAAGGTTAACCCCTTTACTTTTTTTTCAGGATTTTTTTTAAAATCCCCCAAACATTTTTTTTAGCCAAAATACAGCCTTCTCCTTCTCACAGGTCTAAAACGACGTTATTTAACCGTTTTTGACCCTAACTCAAAAGTGACCAAAATCGGTCAAAAAGTAAAGGCTAACCCCTTTACTTTTTTTTTTCCAGATTTTTTAAAAGCTCAAAAAAACTGTTTTTAGCCAAAATACAGCCTTCTCCTTTTCACAGAAGGTCTAAAACGACTTTATTTAACCGTTTTTGACCCTAACTCAAAAGTTTCAAAAGTGGCCAAAATCGGTCAAAAAGTAAAGGCTAACCCCTTTACTTTTTTTTCCAGATTTTTTTAATAGCTCAAAAAAACTGTTTTTAGCCAAAATACAGCCGCCTTCTTTACACAGAAGATCTAAAACGACTTTATTTAACCATTTTTGAACCTCACTAAAAAGTTTCAAAAGTGACCAAAATCGGTCAAAAAGTAAAGGCTAACCCCTTTACTTTTTTTTTCAGGATTTTTTTTAAAAGCCCCCAAACATTTTTTTAGCCAAAATACAGCCTTCTCCTTTTTACAGAAGGTCTAAAACGACTTTATTTAACCGTTTTTGATCCTAACTCAAAAGTTTCAAAAGTGGCCAGAAACGGTCAAAAAGTAAAGGTTAACCCCTTTACTTTTTTTTCCACATTTTTTTAAAAGCTCAAAAAAACTGTTTTTAGCCAAAATACAGCCTTCTCCTTTTCACAGAAGGTCTAAAACGACTTTATTTAACCGTTTTTGACCCTAACTCAAAAGTTTCAAAAGTGGCCAAAATCGGTCAAAAAGTAAAGGCTAACCCCTTTACTTTTTTTTCCAGATTTTTTTAATAGCTCAAAAAAACTGTTTTTAGCCAAAATACAGCCGCCTTCTTTTCACAGAAGGTCTAAAACGACTTTATTTAACCGTTTTTGACCCTAACTCAAAAGTGTCAAAAGTGACCAAAATCGGTCAAAAAGTAAAGGCTAACCCCTTTACTTTTTTTTTCAGGATTTTTTTTAAAAGCCCCCAAACATTTTTTTAGCCAAAATACAGCCTTCTCCTTTTTACAGAAGGTCTAAAACGACTTTATTTAACCGTTTTTGATCCTAACTCAAAAGTTTCAAAAGTGGCCAAAATCGGTCAAAAAGTAAAGGTTAACCCCTTTACTTTTTTTTTCAGGATTTTTTTTAAAAGCCCCCAAACATTTTTTTAGCCAAAATACAGCCTTCTCCTTTTCACAGGTTTAAAACGACGTTATTTAACCGTTTTTGACCCAAACTCAAAAGTGACCAAAATCGGTCAAAAAGTAAAGGCTAACCCCTGTACTTTTTTTTTTCCAGATTTTTTTAAAAGCTCAAAAAAACTGTTTTTAGCCAAAATACAGCCTTCTCCTTTACACAGAAGATCTAAAACGACTATATTTAACCATTTTTGAACCTCACTAAAAAGTTTCAAAAGTGACCAAAATCAGTCAAAAAGTAAAGGCTAACCCCTTTACTTTTTTTTTCAGGATTTTTTTAAAAGCCCCCAAACATTTTTTTAGCCAAAATACAGCCTTCTCCTTTTTACAGAAGGTCTAAAACGACTTTATTTAACCGTTTTTGATCCTAACTCAAAAGTTTCAAAAGTGGCCAAAAACGGTCAAAAAGTAAAGGTTAACCCCTTTACTTTTTTTTCCACATTTTTTTAAAAAGCTCAAAAGAACTGTTCTTAGCCAAAATACAGCCTTCTCCTTTTCACAGAAGGTCTAAAACGACTTTATTTAACCGTTTTTGACCCTAACTCAAAAGTGTCAAAAGTGACCAAAATCGGTCAAAAAGTAAAGGCTAACCCCTTTACTTTTTTTTTCCAGATTTTTTTAAAAGCTCAAAAAAACTGTTTTTAACCGAAATACAGCCTTCTCCTTTACACAGAAGGGCTAAAACGACTTTATTTAACCGTTTTTGACCCTAACTCAGAAGTTTCAAAAGTGGCCAAAATCGGTCAAAAAGTGAAGGTTAACCCCTTTACTTTTTTTCCAGATTTTTTTTAAAAGCTCAAAAAAACTGTTTTTAGCCAAAATACAGCCTTCTCCTTTTCACAGAAGGTCTAAAACGACTTTATTTAACCGTTTTTGACCCTAACTCAAAAGTTTCAAAAGTGACCAAAATCAGTCAAAAAGTAAAGGCTAACTCCTTTACTTTTTTTTCCAGATTTTTTAAAAGCTCAAAAAAACTGGTTTTAGCCAAAATACAGCCTTCTCCTTTTCACAGAAGGTCTAAAACGACTTTATTTAACCGTTTTTGACCCTAACTCAAAAGTTTCAAAAGTGGCCAAAATCGGTCAAAAAGTAAAGGTTAACCCCTTTACTTTTTTTTCAGAATTTTTTTTAAAATCCCCCAAACATTTTTTTTAGCCAAAATACAGCCTTCTCCTTTTCACAGGTCTAAAACGACGTTATTTAACCGTTTTTGACCCTAACTCAAAAGTGACCAAAATCGGTCAAAAAGTAAAGGCTAACCCCTTTACTTTTTTTTTTTCCAGATTTTTTTAAAAGCTCAAAAAAACTGTTTTTAGCCAAAATACAGCCTTCTCCTTTTCACAGAAGGTCTAACACGACTTTATTTAACCGTTTTTGACCCTAACTCAAAAGTTTCAAAAGTGACCAAAATCAGTCAAAAAGTAAAGGCTAACTCCTTTACTTTTTTTTCCAGATTTTTTTAAAAGCTCAAAAAAACTGGTTTTAGCCAAAATACAGCCTTCTCCTTTTCACAGAAGGTCTAAAACGACTTTATTTAACCGTTTTTGACCCTAACTCAAAAGTTTCAAAAGTGGCCAAAATCGGTCAAAAAGTAAAGGTTAACCCCTTTACTTTTTTTTCAGGATTTTTTTAAAAGCCCCCAAACATTTTTTTTAGCCAAAATACAGCCTTCTCCTTTTCACAGGTCTAAAACGACGTTATTTAACCGTTTTTGACCCTAACTCAAAAGTGACCAAAATCGGTCAAAAAGTAAAGGCTAACCCCTTTACTTTTTTTTTCCAGATTTTTTTAAAAGCTCAAAAAAACTGTTTTTAGCCAAAATACAGCCTTCTCCTTTTCACAGAAGGTCTAAAACGATTTTATTTAACCGTTTTTGACCCTAACTCAAAAGTTTCAAAAAGTGGCCAAAGTTGGTCAAAAAGTAAAGGCTAACCCATTTACTTTTTTTTCCAGATTTTTTTTAAAAGCTCAAAAGAACTGTTTTTAGCCAAAATACAGCCGCCTTCTTTTCACAGAAGGTCTAAAACGACTTTATTTAACCGTTTTTGACCCTAACTCAAAAGTTTCAAAAGTGGCCAAAATCGGTCAAAAAGTAAAGGTTAACCCTTTATATTTTTTTTCAGGATTTTTTTTAAAAGCCCCCAAACATTTTTTTAGCCAAAATACAGCCTTCTCCTTTTCACAGGTCTAAAACGACGTTATTTAACCGTGTTTGACCCTAACTCAAAAGTGACCAAAATCGGTCAAAAAGTAAAGGCTAACCTCTTTACTTTTTTTTTTCCAGATTTTTTTAAAAGCTCAAAAAAACTGTTTTTAGCCAAAATACAGCCTTCTCCTTTACACAGAAGCTCTAAAACGACTTTATTTAACCATTTTTGAACCTCACTCAAAAGTTTCAAAAGTGACCAAAATCGGTCAAAAAGTAAAGGTAACGCCTTTACTTTTTTTTTCGGATTTTTTTAAAAGCCCAAAAAGACTGTTTTTAGCCAAAATACAGCCTTCTCCTTTTCACAGAAGGTCTAAAACGACTTTATTTAACCGTTTTTGACCCTAACTCAAAAGTTTCAAAAGTGGCCAAAATCGGTCAAAAAGTAAAGGTTAACTCCTTTACTTTTTTTTCCAGATTTTTTTAAAAGCTCAAAAAAACTGGTTTTAGCCAAAATACAGCCTTCTCCTTTTCACAGAAGGTCTAAAACGACTTTATTTAACCGTTTTTGACCCTAACTCAAAAGTTTCAAAAGTGGCCAAAATCGGTCAAAAAGTAAAGGTTAACCCCTTTACTTTTTTTTCAGGATTTTTTTAAAAGCCCCCAAACATTTTTTTTAGCCAAAATACAGCCTTCTCCTTTTCACAGGTCTAAAACGACGTTATTTAACCGTTTTTGACCCTAACTCAAAAGTGACCAAAATCGGTCAAAAAGTAAAGGCTAACCCCTTTACTTTTTTTTTTCCAGATTTTTTTAAAAGCTCAAAAAAACTGTTTTTAGCCAAAATACAGCCTTCTCCTTTACACAGAAGGGCTAAAACGACTTTATTTAACCGTTTTTGACCCTAACTCAGAAGTTTCAAAAGTGGCCAAAAACGGTCAAAAAGTAAAGGTTAACCCCTTTACTTTTTTTTCCACATTTTTTTAAAAAGCTCAAAAGAACTGTTCTTAGCCAAAATACAGCCTTCTCCTTTTCACAGAAGGTCTAAAACGACTTTATTTAACCGTTTTTGACCCTAACTCAAAAGTGTCAAAAGTGACCAAAATCGGTCAAAAAGTAAAGGCTAACCCCTTTACTTTTTTTTTTCCAGATTTTTTTTAAAAGCTCAAAAAAACTGTTTTTAACCGAAATACAGCCTTCTCCTTTACACAGAAGGGCTAAAACGACTTTATTTAACCGTTTTTGACCCTAACTCAGAAGTTTCAAAAGTGGCCAAAATCGGTCAAAAAGTGAAGGTTAACCCCTTTACTTTTTTTCCAGATTTTTTTTAAAAGCTCAAAAAAACTGTTTTTAGCCAAAATACAGCCTTCTCCTTTTCACAGAAGGTCTAAAACGACTTTATTTAACCGTTTTTGACCCTAACTCAAAAGTTTCAAAAGTGACCAAAATCAGTCAAAAAGTAAAGGCTAACTCCTTTACTTTTTTTTCCAGATTTTTTTAAAAGCTCAAAAAAACTGGTTTTAGCCAAAATACAGCCTTCTCCTTTTCACAGAAGGTCTAAAACGACTTTATTTAACCGTTTTTGACCCTAACTCAAAAGTTTCAAAAGTGGCCAAAATCGGTCAAAAAGTAAAGGTTAACCCCTTTACTTTTTTTTCAGGATTTTTTTTAAAATCCCCCAAACATTTTTTTAGCCAAAATACAGCCTTCTCCTTCTCACAGGTCTAAAACGACGTTATTTAACCGTTTTTGACCCTAACTCAAAAGTGACCAAAATCGGTCAAAAAGTAAAGGCTAACCCCTTTACTTTTTTTTTTTCCAGATTTTTTTAAAAGCTCAAAAAAACTGTTTTTAGCCAAAATACAGCCTTCTCCTTTTCACAGAAGGTCTAAAACGACTTTATTTAACCGTTTTTGACCCTAACTCAAAAGTTTCAAAAGTGGCCAAAATCGGTCAAAAAGTAAAGGCTAACCCCTTTACTTTTTTTTCCAGATTTTTTTAATAGCTCAAAAAAACTGTTTTTAGCCAAAATACAGCCGCCTTCTTTACACAGAAGATCTAAAACGACTTTATTTAACCATTTTTGAACCTCACTAAAAAGTTTCAAAAGTGACCAAAATCGGTCAAAAAGTAAAGGCTAACCCCTTTACTTTTTTTTTCAGGATTTTTTTAAAAGCCCCCAAACATTTTTTTAGCCAAAATACAGCCTTCTCCTTTTTACAGAAGGTCTAAAACGACTTTATTTAACCGTTTTTGATCCTAACTCAAAAGTTTCAAAAGTGGCCAGAAACGGTCAAAAAGTAAAGGTTAACCCCTTTACTTTTTTTTCCACATTTTTTTTAAAGCTCAAAAAAACTGTTTTTAGCCAAAATACAGCCTTCTCCTTTTCACAGAAGGTCTAAAACGACTTTATTTAACCGTTTTTGACCCTAACTCAAAAGTTTCAAAAGTGGCCAAAATCGGTCAAAAAGTAAAGGCTAACCCCTTTACTTTTTTTTCCAGATTTTTTTAATAGCTCAAAAAAACTGTTTTTAGCCAAAATACAGCCGCCTTCTTTTCACAGAAGGTCTAAAACGACTTTATTTAACCGTTTTTGACCCTAACTCAAAAGTGTCAAAAGTGACCAAAATCGGTCAAAAAGTAAAGGCTAACCCCTTTACTTTTTTTTTCAGGATTTTTTTTAAAAGCCCCCAAACATTTTTTTAGCCAAAATACAGCCTTCTCCTTTTTACAGAAGGTCTAAAACGACTTTATTTAACCGTTTTTGATCCTAACTCAAAAGTTTCAAAAGTGGCCAAAATCGGTCAAAAAGTAAAGGTTAACCCCTTTACTTTTTTTTCAGGATTTTTTTTAAAAGCCCCCAAACATTTTTTTAGCCAAAATACAGCCTTCTCCTTTTCACAGGTTTAAAACGACGTTATTTAACCGTTTTTGACCCAAACTCAAAAGTGACCAAAATCGGTCAAAAAGTAAAGGCTAACCCCTGTACTTTTTTTTTTTCCAGATTTTTTTAAAAGCTCAAAAAAACTGTTTTTAGCCAAAATACAGCCTTCTCCTTTACACAGAAGATCTAAAACGACTATATTTAACCATTTTTGAACCTCACTAAAAAGTTTCAAAAGTGACCAAAATCAGTCAAAAAGTAAAGGCTAACCCCTTTACTTTTTTTTTTCAGGATTTTTTTAAAAGCCCCCAAACATTTTTTTAGCCAAAATACAGCCTTCTCCTTTTTACAGAAGGTCTAAAACGACTTTATTTAACCGTTTTTGATCCTAACTCAAAAGTTTCAAAAGTGGCCAAAAACGGTCAAAAAGTAAAGGTTAACCCCTTTACTTTTTTTTCCACATTTTTTTAAAAAGCTCAAAAGAACTGTTCTTAGCCAAAATACAGCCTTCTCCTTTTCACAGAAGGTCTAAAACGACTTTATTTAACCGTTTTTGACCCTAACTCAAAAGTGTCAAAAGTGACCAAAATCGGTCAAAAAGTAAAGGCTAACCCCTTTACTTTTTTTTTTCCAGATTTTTTTTAAAAGCTCAAAAAAACTGTTTTTAACCGAAATACAGCCTTCTCCTTTACACAGAAGGGCTAAAACGACTTTATTTAACCGTTTTTGACCCTAACTCAGAAGTTTCAAAAGTGGCCAAAATCGGTCAAAAAGTAAAGGTTAACCCCTTTACTTTTTTTTCCACATTTTTTTAAAAGCTCAAAAAAACTGTTTTTAGCCAAAATACAGCCTTCTCCTTTTCACAGAAGGTCTAAAACGACTTTATTTAACCGTTTTTGACCCTAACTCAAAAGTTTCAAAAGTGACCAAAATCAGTCAAAAAGTAAAGGCTAACTCCTTTACTTTTTTTTCCAGATTTTTTTAAAAGCTCAAAAAAACTGGTTTTAGCCAAAATACAGCCTTCTCCTTTTCACAGAAGGTCTAAAACGACTTTATTTAACCGTTTTTGACCCTAACTCAAAAGTTTCAAAAGTGGCCAAAATCGGTCAAAAAGTAAAGGTTAACCCCTTTACTTTTTTTTCAGAATTTTTTTTAAAATCCCCCAAACATTTTTTTTAGCCAAAATACAGCCTTCTCCTTTTCACAGGTCTAAAACGACGTTATTTAACCGTTTTTGACCCTAACTCAAAAGTGACCAAAATCGGTCAAAAAGTAAAGGCTAACCCCTTTACTTTTTTTTTTTCCAGATTTTTTTAAAAGCTCAAAAAAACTGTTTTTAGCCAAAATACAGCCTTCTCCTTTTCACAGAAGGTCTAAAACGACTTTATTTAACCGTTTTTGACCCTAACTCAAAAGTTTCAAAAGTGACCAAAATCAGTCAAAAAGTAAAGGCTAACTCCTTTACTTTTTTTTCCAGATTTTTTTAAAAGCTCAAAAAAACTGGTTTTAGCCAAAATACAGCCTTCTCCTTTTCACAGAAGGTCTAAAACGACTTTATTTAACCGTTTTTGACCCTAACTCAAAAGTTTCAAAAGTGGCCAAAATCGGTCAAAAAGTAAAGGTTAACCCCTTTACTTTTTTTTCAGGATTTTTTTAAAAGCCCCCAAACATTTTTTTTAGCCAAAATACAGCCTTCTCCTTTTCACAGGTCTAAAACGACGTTATTTAACCGTTTTTGACCCTAACTCAAAAGTGACCAAAATCGGTCAAAAAGTAAAGGCTAACCCCTTTACTTTTTTTTTTCCAGATTTTTTTAAAAGCTCAAAAAAACTGTTTTTAGCCAAAATACAGCCTTCTCCTTTTCACAGAAGGTCTAAAACGATTTTATTTAACCGTTTTTGACCCTAACTCAAAAGTTTCAAAAAGTGGCCAAAGTTGGTCAAAAAGTAAAGGCTAACCCATTTACTTTTTTTTCCAGATTTTTTTAAAAGCTCAAAAGAACTGTTTTTAGCCAAAATACAGCCGCCTTC
The DNA here is from genome assembly GCA_964035015.1 of Corallium rubrum. NCBI lineage: Eukaryota > Metazoa > Cnidaria > Anthozoa > Scleralcyonacea > Coralliidae > Corallium > Corallium rubrum. The sequence continues at coordinate 6,075,348 of OZ036007.1, read as the reverse complement.
TTTTCACAGAAGGTCTAAAACGACTTTATTTAACCGTTTTTGACCCTAACTCAAAAGTTTCAAAAGTGGCCAAAATCGGTCAAAAAGTAAAGGTTAACCCTTTATATTTTTTTTCAGGATTTTTTTAAAAGCCCCCAAACATTTTTTTAGCCAAAATACAGCCTTCTCCTGTTCACAGGTCTAAAACGACGTTATTTAACCGTGTTTGACCCTAACTCAAAAGTGACCAAAATCGGTCAAAAAGTAAAGGCTAACCTCTTTACTTTTTTTTTCCAGATTTTTTTAAAAGCTCAAAAAAACTGTTTTTAGCCAAAATACAGCCTTCTCCTTTACACAGAAGATCTAAAACGACTTTATTTAACCATTTTTGAACCTCACTCAAAAGTTTCAAAAGTGACCAAAATCGGTCAAAAAGTAAAGGTAACGCCTTTACTTTTTTTTCCGGATTTTTTTTAAAAGCCCAAAAAGACTGTTTTTAGCCAAAATACAGCCTTCTCCTTTTCACAGAAGGTCTAAAACGACTTTATTTAACCGTTTTTGACCCTAACTCAAAAGTTTCAAAAGTGGCCAAAATCGGTCAAAAAGTAAAGGTTAACTCCTTTACTTTTTTTTCCAGATTTTTTTAAAAGCTCAAAAAAACTGGTTTTAGCCAAAATACAGCCTTCTCCTTTTCACAGAAGGTCTAAAACGACTTTATTTAACCGTTTTTGACCCTAACTCAAAAGTTTCAAAAGTGGCCAAAATCGGTCAAAAAGTAAAGGTTAACCCCTTTACTTTTTTTTCAGGATTTTTTTTAAAAGCCCCCAAACATTTTTTTTAGCCAAAATACAGCCTTCTCCTTTTCACAGGTCTAAAACGACGTTATTTAACCGTTTTTGACCCTAACTCAAAAGTGACCAAAATCGGTCAAAAAGTAAAGGCTAACCCCTTTACTTTTTTTTTTTCCAGATTTTTTTAAAAGCTCAAAAAAACTGTTTTTAGCCAAAATACAGCCTTCTCCTTTTCACAGAAGGTCTAAAACGACTTTATTTAACCGTTTTTGACCCTAACTCAAAAGTTTCAAAAGTGGCCAAAATCGGTCAAAAAGTAAAGGCTAACCCCTTTACTTTTTTTTCCAGATTTTTTTAAAAGCTCAAAAAAACTGTTTTTAGCCAAAATACAGCCGCCTTCTTTTCACAGAAGGTCTAAAACGACTTTATTTAACCGTTTTTGACCCTAACTCAAAAGTGTCAAAAGTGACCAAAATCGGTCAAAAAGTAAAGGCTAACCCCTTTACTTTTTTTTTCAGGATTTTTTTTAAAAGCCCCCAAACATTTTTTTAGCCAAAATACAGCCTTCTCCTTTTTACAGAAGGTCTAAAACGACTTTATTTAACCGTTTTTGATCCTAACTCAAAAGTTTCAAAAGTGGCCAAAATCGGTCAAAAAGTAAAGGTTAACCCCTTTACTTTTTTTTCAGGATTTTTTTTAAAAGCCCCCAAACATTTTTTTAGCCAAAATACAGCCTTCTCCTTTTCACAGGTTTAAAACGACGTTATTTAACCGTTTTTGACCCTAACTCAAAAGTGACCAAAATCGGTCAAAAAGTAAAGGCTAACCCCTGTACTTTTTTTTTTTTCCAGATTTTTTTAAAAGCTCAAAAAAACTGTTTTTAGCCAAAATACAGCCTTCTCCTTTACACAGAAGATCTAAAACGACTATATTTAACCATTTTTGAACCTCACTAAAAAGTTTCAAAAGTGACCAAAATCAGTCAAAAAGTAAAGGCTAACCCCTTTACTTTTTTCAGGATTTTTTTTAAAAGCCCCCAAACATTTTTTTAGCCAAAATACAGCCTTCTCCTTTTTACAGAAGGTCTAAAACGACTTTATTTAACCGTTTTTGATCCTAACTCAAAAGTTTCAAAAGTGGCCAAAAACGGTCAAAAAGTAAAGGTTAACCCCTTTACTTTTTTTTCCACATTTTTTTAAAAAGCTCAAAAGAACTGTTCTTAGCCAAAATACAGCCTTCTCCTTTTCACAGAAGGTCTAAAACGACTTTATTTAACCGTTTTTGACCCTAACTCAAAAGTGTCAAAAGTGACCAAAATCGGTCAAAAAGTAAAGGCTAACCCCTTTACTTTTTTTTTTCCAGATTTTTTTTAAAAGCTCAAAAAAACTGTTTTTAACCGAAATACAGCCTTCTCCTTTACACAGAAGGGCTAAAACGACTTTATTTAACCGTTTTTGACCCTAACTCAGAAGTTTCAAAAGTGGCCAAAATCGGTCAAAAAGTGAAGGTTAACCCCTTTACTTTTTTTCCAGATTTTTTTTAAAAGCTCAAAAAAACTGTTTTTAGCCAAAATACAGCCTTCTCCTTTTCACAGAAGGTCTAAAACGACTTTATTTAACCGTTTTTGACCCTAACTCAAAAGTTTCAAAAGTGACCAAAATCAGTCAAAAAGTAAAGGCTAACTCCTTTACTTTTTTTTCCAGATTTTTTTAAAAGCTCAAAAAAACTGGTTTTAGCCAAAATACAGCCTTCTCCTTTTCACAGAAGGTCTAAAACGACTTTATTTAACCGTTTTTGACCCTAACTCAAAAGTTTCAAAAGTGGCCAAAATCGGTCAAAAAGTAAAGGTTAACCCCTTTACTTTTTTTTCAGGATTTTTTTTAAAAGCCCCCAAACATTTTTTTTAGCCAAAATACAGCCTTCTCCTTTTCACAGGTCTAAAACGACGTTATTTAACCGTTTTTGACCCTAACTCAAAAGTGACCAAAATCGGTCAAAAAGTAAAGGCTAACCCCTTTACTTTTTTTTTTTCCAGATTTTTTTAAAAGCTCAAAAAAACTGTTTTTAGCCAAAATACAGCCTTCTCCTTTTCACAGAAGGTCTAAAACGATTTTATTTAACCGTTTTTGACCCTAACTCAAAAGTTTCAAAAAGTGGCCAAAGTTGGTCAAAAAGTAAAGGCTAACCCATTTACTTTTTTTTCCAGATTTTTTTTAAAAGCTCAAAAGAACTGTTTTTAGCCAAAATACAGCCGCCTTCTTTTCACAGAAGGTCTAAAACGACTTTATTTAACCGTTTTTGACCCTAACTCAAAAGTTTCAAAAGTGGCCAAAATCGGTCAAAAAGTAAAGGTTAACCCTTTATATTTTTTTTCAGGATTTTTTTTAAAAGCCCCCAAACATTTTTTTAGCCAAAATACAGCCTTCTCCTTTTCACAGGTCTAAAACGACGTTATTTAACCGTGTTTGACCCTAACTCAAAAGTGACCAAAATCGGTCAAAAAGTAAAGGCTAACCTCTTTACTTTTTTTTTTCCAGATTTTTTTAAAAGCTCAAAAAAACTGTTTTTAGCCAAAATACAGCCTTCTCCTTTTTACAGAAGGTCTAAAACGACTTTATTTAACCGTTTTTGATCCTAACTCAAAAGTTTCAAAAGTGGCCAAAATCGGTCAAAAAGTAAAGGTTAACCCCTTTACTTTTTTTTCCACATTTTTTTAAAAAGCTCAAAAGAACTGTTCTTAGCCAAAATACAGCCTTCTCCTTTTCACAGAAGGTCTAAAACGACTTTATTTAACCGTTTTTGACCCTAACTCAAAAGTTTCAAAAGTGACCGAAATCAGTCAAAAAGTAAAGGCTAACCCCTTTACTTTTTTTTTCCGGAATATTTTTAAAAGCTCAAAAAAACTGTTTTTAACAAAAATACAGCCTTCTCCTTTTCACAGAAGGTCTAAAACGACTTTATTTAACCGTTTTTGAACCTAACTCAAAATTGACTAAAATCGGTCAAAAAGTAAAGGCTAACCCCTTTACTTTTTTTTTCAGGATTTTTTTTAAAAGCTCAAAAAAAATTTTTTTTAGCCAAAATACAGCCTTCTCCTTTTCACAGAAGGTCTAAAACGACTTTATTTAACCGTTTTTGACCCTAACTCAAAAGTGTCAAAAGTGACCAAAATCGGTCAAAAAGTAAAGGCTAACCCCTTTACTTTTTTTTTTCCAGATTTTTTTTAAAAGCTCAAAAAAACTGTTTTTAACCCAAATACAGCCTTCTCCTTTACACAGAAGGGCTAAAACGACTTTATTTAACCGTTTTTGACCCTAACTCAGAAGTTTCAAAAGTGGCCAAAATCGGTCAAAAAGTGAAGGTTAACCCCTTTACTTTTTTTCCAGATTTTTTTTAAAAGCTCAAAAAAACTGTTTTTAGCCAAAATACAGCCTTCTCCTTTTCACAGAAGGTCTAAAACGACTTTATTTAACCGTTTTTGACCCTAACTCAAAAGTTTCAAAAGTGGCCAAAATCGGTCAAAAAGTAAAGGCTAACCCCTTTACTTTTTTTTCCAGATTTTTTTAATAGCTCAAAAAAACTGTTTTTAGCCAAAATACAGCCGCCTTCTTTTCACAGAAGGTCTAAAACGACTTTATTTAACCGTTTTTGACCCTAACTCAAAAGTTTTAAAAGTGGCCAAAATCGGTCAAAAAGTAAAGGCTAACCCCTTTACTTTTGTTTTCAGGATTTTTTTTAAAAGCTCAAAAAAAAATTTTTTTAGCCAAAATACAGCCTTCTTCTTTTCACAGAAGGTCTAAAACGACTTTATTTAACCGTTTTTGACCCTAACTCAAAAGTGTCAAAAGTGACCAAAATCGGTCAAAAAGTAAAGGCTAACCCCTTTTCTTTTTTCTGGATTTTTTTTTAAAAGCTCAAAAAAACTGTTTTTAGCCAAAATACAGCCTTCTCCTTTTCACATGTCTAAAACGACTTTATTTAACCGTTTTTTACGCTAACTCAAAAGTTTCAAAAGTGACCAAAATCGGTCAAAAAGTAAAGGCTAACCCCTTTACTTTTTTTTCGGATTTTTTTTTAAAAATAAAAACAAATATTTTTAGCTAAAATACAGCCTTCTCCTTTTCACAGAAGGTCTAAAAAGGCTTGACCCTATTTGAAACGTTCAGAAAATGGCCAAAATTTGTCAAAAAGTAAAGGCTGACCCCTTTACATTTTTTTCCAACTGTTTAAAAAAGTTCAAATATGAATATTTAGCCAAAATACAGCCTTCTCCTTCCCACGGAAGGTCTCAAAAGGCTTTATTTGACATTTTTTGATCCTATTTCAACCATTCGAAAAATGGTGAAAATTGGTCAAAATTTTGTCAAAATTGGTTAGTAAAGGCTAACACCTTTTTTTGACCAATTTTGGCCATGTTTTAAATTCCTATAAACAATCGGTTCACATTATATGATATCAAATTTTTACCTTTAAGTTGTTTTTCATGTTTCCACAAAGGATACCAAATTTTTTCTGTTTATAGCAATCTGAGCCCACTGTATCAGTGAAACTTCATTTGGATAGAGTACTTCATCTTGTCTAAATCAAAGAAATACATAGTTCAAATGATCAAGTAAATTAAAAAAATAATAATTAACATCGAAATCAGCTTTTTAAAACTGAAACTATTTGCTCTGGAAAAATAAAAAAAAAATCCCAAGGTTGAATCCCTGAGAAAAAAATCCCAACTCCTTCAAAAATCCCAAGATCTTGGGATAAAATCCCAAGGTTAGCAACACTGAAACCTAGTGCAAGTAACTCTTAAATCCATTGAAAAACTCGTAGGGGGTACATTGTTTTAAGGCCAAGTGAGTAGACTAGTAATGTGTTATATATTTAGCAGGCATGCATATGCTCTAAAGTACAGCCAATACTAAGGTATGTACAAAATGCCTCCAACCTGTTTTTACATTTACAACTTGTTTATAAATGAATCTAAAGATATTCTGACATGTATCATTCTATGCTCTGGTTTTATTTCAACAAAATTATGTAATTTATGGCTTTTGGATTACTCTTAAATACTTGCCTCAAAATACAGGAAATACTGTTTCTGAGACCCTAGAAATCCAAAATTTTCCAGGGAAGCATGCTCCCAGACCCCCCCCCCCCCCCCCAGGAGACAGGTTCTTGCCACCACCCACCCCCCACCCCCACCCCACAAACTCAAGACCCTGGCTATGCCACTGAATTGTACAATGTTTATTACACTCTAAATTCAATAAATGAGAAGTTTTCCAGTCTATAGAAGTTTTAAACAGCGTCAATTTAAAGGACAAGTTGGAGTTCAAAGGTTGAATTTTTTGGGGGATTTTTTTTGGTTGCATGGCCGAAGGCTTTCTTTATATTCGTTATTATATTTAATGCACCTATCAATATTAAGCCCTATGGGTGGGTGGGGGGCAACTCACGGGATATTGACAGATCAACATATCCCAACACAGGGAAATTTGACTTCCTTGACAAGCTCGAAGGACAGGATTTTTGACACATAAAATGATCTTAATACTATATTTTAGCACTTAGGGAGAGGTATTTTGACCGACAACGCTATTCTAGCCCCCCCCCCCCCCCTGGGGTTTAACATTGATAGGTGCATAAATAAAATCGCAAATAAGTTAATATTTAAAACTCAAATGACTATTAAAATAGCTACTAACTAGTAATAATAACATATTACCTCAAAAACCGATGAAAAGACGATTTAAAACGCGGCAGAGACACTGATCTGAGATGATCTTCGGGCACAGAACAAGAAAATATTCAAATCTCCCTCCATCTTCATTGGATCTGGGAACGAGAATGCGGCCATCTTCTGTTCGAGAAGAATCACGTGACAGTGAATGGACCGATAAACTCCGAAAATAATCGACAATCTCCGAGGGCAATTTCTTGATTTCAAACTTGATACTAAATTGAAATTAATTGCAAAAAATTATTGTAAGTTATCATAAAGTAATAGAAAATTTAATTTAATAAATTCAATTAAAGTACAATTGGCGACAAATAATAACCAAGGCTCAAAAATCTTAAAAAAGACATATTTTTCGACCTATTTCCGACAAATTACGAACGTTGAACCGTTGTCGGGGAGGAGGACAACAGACGCAATCACGCAAAGTCAAAACACCAATTTTAAACTGAGTTTAAACGGACACTATTTGAGTAATCCAAAATATATCGTTTGTCTCTGGATAACGCTGCTCTTTCTTATATTTGCCTGTATATCTTTAATATATTGAATATTCGATTGAATGCTTCAGCTTGTGTTCAGATCTGGCAGGGAAAAAGATGGCTCTTTCATGCGGGCTGCGGAGCTTGAAGGTTAGATTTGTAGGTCTTTCGTCTTTTGTACGTTCCTAGTGTTTTCAGCTGTTTTCAGCTTGAGTTGGTAAAGTTTTTTCGGAAATTTTACAGTTTACCGTACCCGAGTAATTCAGCGATTCCTATGCCACCAAGCGAGATTAATTTGATCCAAACAAAAACCCTAACCCTAATCAGTAACTGTGTTTATCGCTTATTTTATAGGGTTACCGACCCTTATTGCCGAGTTTTATACGCTAACCTGACACAGTGATGATTTGGGTACGGTAAAGTGTAAACTACCCGTTTTTTCGTATATTTTTGCTGTACAATACGCTTACTGATGCACTAAAACCTGACACAGTGATGTGACTCGGGTACGGCCAAAGTGTAAACTACCCGTTAAATCATTCAAATATACGACTCCTTATTAATAAGTTGATGCGTATACTTGAAATTGATTCACTGTTAATACAAAAAATATATAACATTCTTGGTTTTTATAGGATAGAAATATCTTTGGGTAGTTTACACAATTACCGTACCCGAGGGGCCATTCCATTTAATATCTAAGACCCCCCCCCCCCCCCCTTATGGATGAGGTCACTCAAGATTCAACCCTAAGGAAAAAAGATCAAAGTGCTGAAAATTATACACTACTTTCGAATCTCAGTTCTGAATCGGGATCAAACTCATTTCAATTCATAACATCACGCAAAGACTGATAGTATTCATTTGCATTGCATTTAAATTTCCAAAGTACTCAATTATACAGAGATCTCAGCTAGATGTTATGAACTGAAATGAGTTGTATTCCAACTCAAAACGTGTCATGCTGATGTGCAGTTGAGATTCGAAAGTTGTGTATACCTCCCTCAGAAAACAGCCATGTTTTGGCACACCCCTCAGGAAATATTCAGAGATCATTTGAAGGATGCCAGTGTAACCAATCCCAGTCAGAAATGGCTTTGGAAGTACCCCTCAGAAATTCTCATCCATAGCGGGGGTGTGGATATAATACCAGGCATCGAAATAACACCTGTCTACCTGTTGTTTTCAGGTAGATTTTACAAGTGACAGGTAAAAAAACATCTACCTGTCGCTGCGACAGGTAGAGACTGCCTATGCGAGCTGATGTATTTAGTTACCAAACCCTACTCGGTTATACACTGCAGCACATGACAAAAGTTTACACGAGGTTGTTGTTCAAAAAAGCAAATAGAGCACACATACTGACAGTGACTGTACATTTTTTGTTGATATTACTATTAAAAGTCAAGGAAAATAGCGACTCATTTTTGTTCAGGTTAAAAATGAAAGAGACAGGTAAAAATATATACTACCTGTCATAGGGACAGGAAACAATTTGGAACATTTTTAACCCTGAATACTGTGTCAGGTTCATGTATAAAGCTAGGCAATAGGGTCAGTTAGCATATAAGATAAGTGGTAAACAGTTACTGATTAGAGTTAGGGTTTTTGTTTGGATTAGATCATCAAAATAATCGCACTTGGTGGCACATAAATCACTTTCCTGCTGGCAGAGTCTCTACCAGAAAGAGACCTCTGTGAACATCCGACACTTTTCCTGTTGCACATGCACAAAGTTACCTTGACTTGTAACGAAATTCAGAAACACAAGATATGCGTGAAAAAAGAGTAAAAATGTTTTAGTTGCATTTTACCTTAAGTTTATGTTTTATAAATAGTGTTTATCTAGGTTACAAACCAACCATTATATTACTGTACTAATGATAATCTTTTTTGTTTTTTTTCATAATTAATTTAGAACGCTTATGAGGAAAAGTTAAAAACGAGGTACGGTGGGTAAATGTAAATGAATTTCTACCATAGGTGCTTTTTTTACCATAGCAATAAAATTTTTTTTTTCTTTCTTTGCAATTACTGTTGTTTCTTTGTAGCCCTAAAGGCCAACTAACTTCAAAAACACTGAAAAAGATATTTCTTTGGTTGTATAATGGCACTTACGATGAGGCCAAAAAGGAATGGGAAGCGCTAACCCACAATAAACATCCTGATGTTACGTGGCTAAAGAGAAAACTAGCAAAGAAATTAACTGCTGTTAGTAATTTGGTCAGCATTTTGCCAAGGAATATTGATGCTGAAGACGTACCAGTAGATTCATCGCAGAACACCATTGACTTTGATGGTGAGAATGGCCATGAATTTTTGTCAAGATCAAGAAAAAAATGTGAGAAAGTCTGCACCCTTACAGAGTCACAAAAAGATGAACCCAAACATGATTTATCTGGCATTGACTTGATCAGCACTTTGCCAGGTTGTATTGTTGACCAGAAAGGCAAGGAGGATGGAGTGGGGAAGAAATACAATCTTCGATTCAGAAATTCCAAAAACAGAAAAGCAATGCACAGAAGGAGAGCTGTGGTCACAAGGGCCAAGCCAGCTAGTAAGTTTCATAACAGTTTTTTATCAAGTTCTGAAGATTCAGATATTGATGCAACTAATTGTGATGGTAGGGTGCAGCAGCCTAGTAAGTTTCATAACAGTTTTTTATCAAGTTCTGAAGATTCAGATACCGATGCAACTAATCTTGATGGTTGTGGTGATTCTCAAGTTGTGGTAAATCCATCTCAGAAAACCACTGTTGGTGAGAGTGGCTATGCAATTTTGTTAATGTCAAAAGAAAAGAATAAGAAAGTCCGCACCGCTACAAAACCATTGAAAGAGGAATTCCAACATGATTCATCTGGAATTGACCAGGGAGCCAAGGAGGATGGAGTGAGGAAGAAATATGATCTTCGATTGAAAAGTTCCAAAAAGGGAAAACCAAAGCACAGGAGGAGAGCTTTGGTTGCAAGGGTGCCACAGGTCTGTAGATCTCAAAACAGTTCTTTATCAAGTTCTGAAGATTCACATGCAATCAATGTTGATGCTGGGGATTCTCCAGATGTGGCAGATCCATCTCAGAAAACCATTGATGGAGAAAATGGCTATGCCTTTTTGTCAATGTCAAGAGAAAAACATAAAGTCTGCACCCTTACAAAGTCACTGAAAGATGAATTCAAATATGATTCATCTGGTACTGACCATAAAGGCAAGGGCAGAGCGAGGAAGAAATACGATCTTCGTAATACCAAAAAGGGAAAACCAGACAGAAAGAGAGCTTTGGTAAGGGCACAGCAGGTTCATGGGTGTCATAACAGTACATCAAGTTCTGAAGATTCAGAAGATAGTGACACAAGCATTGTTGATGTTGGTGATTCTCCGGATGTGGTAGATCCATCCCAGAAAACTATTGATGGTGAGAATGGCTATGCATTTTTGTCAATATCAAAAGAAATAAATAAGAAAGTCTGCACCCGTACAAAGCCATTGAAAGATCAATTCCAACATGATTCATCTGGTATTGACCAGGGAGCCAAGGAGGACGGAGTCAGTAGGAAATTTGACCCTCGAAGGAGAAGTTCCAAGAAGGGAAAAGAACCAATACGAAGAAAGCCAAGAGATTTGGTCAAGAGGGCACACCAGACTCGTGAGCTTCGTAACAAGAATATATCAAGTTCTAAAGGGTCAGATATACCAGTAGATGCAATCAATGTTCATAATGGTGATTCTCGAGATGTGTTCGATTCATCCCAGGAAACCAATGATGGTGAAAATGACGAAGTAGTTCTGTCTTTATCGAAAGAAAGAGCTAAGAAAGTCCACAGTAGCACTCCTAGAAAGTTACCAACAGTTAGGAATACAAGCAAAGCTTCTAGTACTTCCCATTCAGTTGGTAAAGATAAAGAAAGTAGAGGAGATTCATCCCAGGAAACCATTGATGGTGAAAATGACCAAGTAGTTCTGTCTTTATCGAAAGAAAGAGCTAAGAAAGTCCACAGTAGCACTCCTAGAAAGTTACCAACAGTTAGGAATGCAAGCATAGCTTCTACTTCCCATTCAGCTGGTAAACACAAAGAAAGTAGAAGAAATGAACTAGTAGAAAGAGGGAAGCAACATGGAAAGCCTAGGCACAGCGCACAGAATAGCAGTAAACAAACTAGGCTTGGCTTGAGGGGAGATATTGGTGAAACTAGTGACACTAGTGAAACATATCATCTAGGAGAGAGATACCTCAGTTCTGAGGAGCATGAAAACCAAGCCTTGACGAGTGGCCATAAACAAGTGATTGATCAAGTTCGAGAGGCAAAAGCTCTCTGCAAGGATTTATCAACAGCAACTCAGAATCTCAAGTAAGTATTAAATGTTGGATTTTGTTTACGATAGTCATAATAATAATACTGACAACAAGAGGGCTCTCTTCGCCAGTGGATTATTATTAGAAGTAATATTGGGCATTTCACTCGATTACATAGCATGTTTCTAAGGATTTTGGGTGAAGGAAAATTCGAGTGTAGAATATATACATTTTAAGACCAATATACCCAATTCTAGTATAAGAATATATACATTTTAAGACCAATATACCAATTCTCTCCTGGCATTACCACCTCATTATATATACAGAACTCGCGATCAAGCTCTCGGCAACGCCCTCCGTGGCTCAGTAGTCAGAGCATTGCACTTGAATCGCAAGGTCGTGGGTTCAATTCCTGCTGGAAGGCCTGTGTAGTTGCATTTTTCGCAACTGGTCCCAGTTTGGTCTAAAAATGTATATATTCTACACGGTTAATTATTATTAGAGATGTTTAAAAAGAAAACGAGTCATCTTGCTAACCAGGCTAGTTCACGAGACCTACACTTGTACCGGGGTTATGTGAATTGATGATGTTGGAGACTTGAAGGTCTGAAAAATATTTGAAATGTTATTCGTGTAAAATCATGCCGTCACGATATGATATTTAATAACGACAGAATACTGGTTTAACCACCCTTCCCATCCTGTAGTGCGTCACTGAGAGGGATATGAGAAAGTGATGTTCACAGTGGTAGTTAGCGGCCGGTCCGAATTTTCCTATTCGCGTGGCATTTTTTACGAGGCATCACGCTGTGTTATAAGACGTTATACGCTTCACTCAAGCAAGGATTTTTTCAGAACATTTTCTCCAAACGCACGGAGAAATACGCACGTTGCGTGACGAGGCGTTGCTCCAATCTCGTGCTGAGAGGATCGCAGGCTCTGTGTACGCGAGATTGGGCGTGTGCGCAACTGATCTCAAAATGTGCGCGCACTTTCATAATAGCAACTAAATTTGACCATTCTTTTGTGTGCATCTTAATAAGCCTTTCTAGCCTCGTTTGTGTGTCTACAATTCAAAAGAATCTTTGGCCATTACGAAAATTGTCTATTGTTGCACTTTTCTCCTTTCCACTCACCAAGCTCGTGGGTTCGCAGTTTTAAAATGTCATTATTGTCATGCTCTATTAGGAAGATTGTGAACGACCCATATCAAGGTTTTACAACTGAAGACGAGGACTTCGTGCTTGAGGAATCTGACCTACGGCGAGGGTATGATTTTAAACATTGAATAATTTCAACTGGTTATTTGGTTAATGGTCTTATACAACACATTAGGGTCTTTTATACGGGGCAAAATAAGCCACGGCTTACATAAGTCGGGAACAGCTCGTATAAACAACGGTCAATTTTTGAATAAGCCGTGGCTCATTTTGGACTAGCTTCAACTCTGGGCTTGTCGCGGCTTATTTTGCCTCGTGTAAAAGGCCTTATTTTCTTGTTTTGTAACAGGGAAGCTACGAATCCTCCTTACAATCGAACGAGTATTGACAATGCGGCGAGTAAATCTAAGAAATGGAAACCAGAACTAGACATTCGGTAATAAATTACACACACACACACACACACACACACACACACACACACACACACACACACACACACACACCTCACATATCTATATATCTATATAGCTATATAACAATCGAAATATAGTAAGGTTAGATATACTGCTGAAACAGAGAACGTAGGAGTAACACGTTTCTCTCTGACGAAGGGTCCTACGTTCTCTGTTTCGGCAGTATATCTAACCTTACTATATTTCGATTGTTGTTTCTACACTGCCTACGCAGCACGCTACTTTTATTATGTATCTATATATCTGTATATCTGTATATCTATATATCTATATATCTATATATCTATATATCTATATATCTATATATCTATATATCTATATATTTATTAAAGTCATGTGTTGTACTTGAATAATTTTGATTCTGGCTGTGGTCAATAATTAAAATCATGGATTGTTTTCACTCACGTGATCGATGGCACCCCGTTAGGGTGGTGAAACAATACGAAATGTTTGAATAATAAGAATAGAGTAGTGTAGGTTTTATAGCAAATTGTTAATTGTATATATAATGGTGGTTTTACAGGAAGAGGAGGTGGAATGTACCACAGAAGAATGCCGCCGTAGTTGAGTGGGGTTGTAATGATATAGATGAGGATTTGGAGCGGCTCAAGGAAAAAGGTAAGAGGAAGGAAGACATACCATGACTTTGTGGGGTTTTTTATTAACTCTTTGTTGTCTGGATTGGTCTTCAGTATTTTATTTTGGCTAACGCCAGACGGGTTTATTCACCTCTGGGGAAGCCCTCGGACAGGAATGAGTTAAAGTGCGTGTAAATTGCATAGCCGTAGAGTATTGGGGGGGGGGGGGGGGGACTGAGGGGCTTTAGCCCCTCGAGAAAACTTAATGGGGGGCTGAGCCCCCCCAGAAATTTTGCAGCAACCGACTTGTCATCACCATTCACAAATTATAGGTTACTGGTTAGGCTAAAGTAACTGTTACAGCCTCATTCATGTCAGCCAAAAGCACCCATATACAGTGATAAGTCAACCCAGTAAACACAACATCGAAAAATTGTTGAAATGTGTTGTATTTTAACTAGTTTTTGTATCTGCGCAACGCGCAGATATATTGCTATCGTGTTGTGTGTTTGTATGTGTGTGTGTTTGTGTGTTAACTTTTTGGTGTAACCACTGACCTGTAATGTGTGCAGTAGTGTGACTGTTTATATTTCCTCGCCATGTTGTATGAACTACGGAGTGAGACGAAGAACAACATTATTTTCGAAGAAAGTCAATTGCAATGCTGTATGATTGGAGTAGTATGATTCAGGGATACTTTAAAATGATTGCGTTTGACCGTACGCCAAGTAAATAGCGTAATAATGCAATTTGATATTTGCGCTCATGTCAGTTCAAATAGCCTTTTCTCCGTTGTTATTCTATACCATGTTCTCTAATTCACATATGTTGTACAGAATTTAACGCTCTATCTAACCGTACAAGTTTCCCAAATGGCACAAACCTACAGACGATTGATTTACTTTAAATATGACCGCGTTCGACCGTACGCCAAGTAAATAGCGTAATAATTCAATTTGATATTTGCGCTCATCTCAGTTCAAATATATTTTTCTCCGTTGCAATTCTATACGATTTTTCTAATTCACATATGTTGTACAGAATTTAACGCTCTATCTAACCGTACAAGTTTCCCAAATGGCACAAACCTACAGACGATTGATTTACTTTAAAGTGTCACTGAGACGAAAAATCGACCACAAGGTTTTACGAAAATTTAACTTCGACGAACTTTATTGAGATATAAATACCCCGTGTACAAAATTTAAACCGATATAAACAAATAGGTTTAAAGTTATAAACGTTTGAAATGCTGAAAATTGTGTCCGCCATTAAAATTTTCTTCATGGTGAATATTGATACCTGAGAAGGGTTGTGACGTCATAGTCTCAACCCAAACTTGCGTGACTATAAGGAAGAAACAACGAGAGCACATATAATTTAACAACACAAAAGTCGAATTCATCATCATTTAGTTGTTCTTCTGGCTATGGATCGAAACGGAATCATCCGTTATATGTTTGGAGTATATGGTAGCCCATGTTGACGAATCTGGTTTCGGAATTTGCCAGGACGATGATTGTATTGCTTCAGCTGACGAGACTAATAATCGCGCAATACGAACAAGATATTGCCGAAGAAAAGTACAATACATTTTCAATATAGCAACATTTCAATTCTGACGTCGTGGTTTCTTCTTGAGAAAGACAGTATTAGTCGGCTAGAGACACTATCTTTATGTTGGTATGAAATCAATGTGTATAAAAATATATATGTATATGTATAAATGTGGCTCTAGCTTGTATTTGATGCCAGATACATTTGATACTACTACATAGAAATTCAAAAGTTCGAGAGCAATTTCTCTCCTGTTGGAAATTATACAGCGACAGAAAAGAAAAAGAAAACTAGTTGGCCTCAGTATATAATTCTGTCAATTTACAATGGCCTGTTGACGTGACTCACAAAGCTGGCGCATATAAGTATAACTAAAGTATCAATAATGTGCTGAACTGCTTCAGCTTGTAGAATTGTTTTGGTTAAATTTCATAAGTTTTCTACCCCTAAAATATTTAGATTAGTATTTACGCTTTGTTGCTTTGCAAATCAGACTGTATATTTCAGAGTTAGTTATGCTATTTATTTTGTAACATCTAATAGCCTTTTCTAAGTTTTAAAATACTAAATTAATTGCTAGTATATACATGTATTTTATATACAAATACGATACATTAAATTCAACCTTCCTTGTCGTTTGCTTTACTTACATGATATATTTTATAATCTTAAATAAAAGTATAGTGGAACTATGATTAGCATGTTATGCATGGTATAAGAACAGGGGACAAGAAATATTCGGTTATTTTCCAACGGTTCACTTCCTTGGAGCTCGAGGCTGCTCTTCCTCTGCCTCCAAAGTTTTGTTAGTCTTTCAAATAATAGGCATATTACCACGCTGAAAAACTCTTGTTTGTAGTAAGGTCGCTC
This sequence comes from Corallium rubrum, assembly GCA_964035015.1. Classification (NCBI taxonomy): domain Eukaryota; kingdom Metazoa; phylum Cnidaria; class Anthozoa; order Scleralcyonacea; family Coralliidae; genus Corallium; species Corallium rubrum. The sequence continues at coordinate 6,059,430 of OZ036007.1, read as the reverse complement.
TAAAAATCTTCATGGAAAATTGATTGAAACAAACTATGAATCATCTGATTTAAATTGCGTGTCGGCGCGTTATGTTCGAACAAACGGACCTAACCCAGTTTGCTCGTATGATTTGTCAATTGGGCTTATATGCTGCGCAATCTTATCCTGCAGAATAATCTCATTCGCCTTACTAGAATCTTTGGACTCTTATGCAAGGATACTCCTGCTTTAATATTATATTGATTGCTGCAATCTTGTACAACAAAACGTGATGATGGCATGACGGAATAATTTCATTTTAATGAGCGATTCTTCCAAGCTACGCTTGTTTACTATTTTGTTGGGTTGAGACTATGACGTCACAGACATCCTAGACCCAGTCTCAAATAAACACGTCCGTTTTAATGGCGGCCACGAATTTGCGTATTTCTTTCGTCAATATCTGCTTTACTTTTCCGAATATCAGCATGAAACTTCGTTTGGTAAGTCTTCGATACATGCACTTTAGGCTCATAGAGAAAAAAGTAGGGGTAAAAATTTCGTCTCAGTGACACTTTAAATATGACCGCGTTTGACCGTACGCAAGTAAATAGCGTAATAATGCAATTTGATATTTGCGCTCATGTCAGTTCAAATAGCCTTTTCTCCGTTGTTATTCTATACCATGTTCTCTAATTCACATATGTTGTACAGAATTTAACGCTCTATCTAACTGTAGAAGTTTCGTGGATGGCACAAACCTACAGACGATTCAGGGGTATACTTTAAACACGCGGTATCCGGCTCAACTGCAGTGAAGATATATCCCAATACGTTTGTTATCTTATTAGATGTCGCTAAAATCTTATAAGATGTTGTAAGATCGTTTAAGATCTTATTACAAGATTTGGCGCAGATACATGTACGCATAGCGTACCTTTTGTTATAACATTTCATGACCTTCAGTGTTCTTAAAAATCACCCCTCAGAATGCAGGAAATAGCATTTCCAAGACTCTAAATTTCAAAAATTTCCGGGGTCATGCCCCGGACCCCCATGGGAACATTCTTAAGAAGACCCTGTTCAGCACTTCAGCCCCCCTAGACAAAAACAAAACTCTACGCCTATGGTAAATTGATTTTCTTTAGGTGAACTAGAAGCACCCAAAAGAAGAAAAAAGAGATATTGGAGTTTACAGGAAACGCAATGGCTTAAAGATGGTGTTAAGAGGTTCGGCAAAGGAAATTGGACGCGGATATTAGCTTGCTATGAATTCAATGAAAGATCATCTGTTGACCTAAAGGACAAATTTCGTAACATGGAAAGAAATGATGAACTGTAACTTCATTATTTTTTTAAGAATTGCTATACATTAAAGTGCTTATATCACTTGTGGGGTTTTAACGTATTTGAATAGAGCAAAAAAAGTTAGTTAAGTTATTTTTCCGTTTATGATTTACTTAATAGTTTCTGAGATATAAGCCTTTAAACATGCCAAATTTCGGCTTCTCGCCAAAAAATTCCGTCGTTCATTTTAACACCTTCGGGGCCTGGGACTCAGGAACGAGTCAATCCAAAACAACTGCGTTTCGGCTTGATTCACAAAAACACATATATTTGACTGAAAAATCGAAATGTCGAGCTCACACCCGTTTTCCAGTACGCACGAGAGTTCCAACTAAGAAAACAGTCGGCTTAGGTTCCTGAGTCCCAGGCCTCCAAGGTGTTAAAATGAACGACGGAATTTTTGAGAATTGGCATGTTCAGAAGCCAATATGTCAGGAACTATTTGACTAAATCAAGACCGGCAAAATAACGTATTAACTGATTTTTTCTGCTCTGTTTAAATACGTAAAACCCCACAAGTGATATAAGCACTTTAAGTGCCTTGAAGTGTCTATAAAACCCGACATACACTGAAAAATGTTTCCGAATTAAGTTTCCGAAACACATTTTCGAAAAATTTTCAGAAACACATTTTCAAAAATAAACACATTTTCGAAAATGTTCCCGAAACACATTTTCAAAAATGTTTCCGAAACACATTTTCGAAAATGTTTCCGAAACACATTTTCGAAAATGTTTCCGAAACTCATTTTCAAAAACGTTTCCGAAACACACTTTCAAAAATGTTTCCGAAACTCATTTTCGAAAATGTTTCCGAAACTCATTTTCGAAAATGTTTCCGAAACTCATTTTCAAAAATGTTTCCGAAACTCATTTTCAAAAATGTTTCCGAAACTCATTTTCAAAAATGTTTCCGAAACACATTTTCAAAAATGTTTCCGAAACTCATTTTCAAAAATGTTTCCGAAACACATTTTCGAAAATGTTTCCGAAAGTCATTTTCAAAAATGTTTCCGAAACTCATTTTCAAAAATGTTTCCGAAACTCATTTTCAAAAATGTTTCCGAAACACATTTTCAAAAATGTTTCCGAAACTCATTTTCGAAAATGTTTCCGAAACACATTTTCAAAAATGTTTCCGAAACTCATTTTCAAAAATGTTTCCGAAACTCATTTTCGAAAATGTTTCCGAAACTCATTTTCAAAAATGTTTCCGAAACACATTTTCGAAAATGTTTCCGAAACTCATTTTCGAAAATGTTTCCGAAACTCATTTTCAAAAATGTTTCCGAAACACATTTTCAAAAATGTTTCCGAAACTCATTTTCAAAAATGTTTCCGAAACTCATTTTCAAAAATGTTTCCGAAACTCATTTTCGAAAATGTTTCCGAAACACATTTTCAAAAATGTTTCCGAAACACATTTTCAAAAATGTTTCCGAAACACATTTTCAAAAATGTTTCCGAAACACATTTTCGAAAAAGTTTCCGAAACACATTTTCAAAAATGTTTCCGAAACACATTTTCAAAAATGTTTCCGAAACACATTTTCGAAAATGTTTCCGAAACTCATTTTCGAAAATGTTTCCGAAAAACATTTTCGAAAATGTTTCCAAAACTTGTTTCAAAAAATAGAACAGTGTTCTATTCAGGGAAACTTAGTTTCGGAAACTTTTCAACATACACTGGAAACGTTTGTGTCTGAAACCGAGTTTCGGTAACTTGGTTCGGAAATTTTCCCTAGTGTTACCCTGCGAGTCAGAGCCCTTTTCCGATCTACGCAGGCTTCGGGGGAAAGTGGGCTCTGCCAACAAACTCGATCTTCGCCCCAAGTTTGGGGCGAGTCAGTCAGGTTTTAAGCTGGTCAAACAAGTTCTAGTTTACGGACACGCGTAAGCAGGAAAATAGGAAGTGACGCGTTAGAGCCTGGGCCCAAAATAGTATCTTGGCAACCGTTCACGCATGCTCAAAAAGAAATATCGAGTTTGTTGGCAGAGCCCACTTTCCCCCGAAGCTTGTGTAGGTCGGAAAGGGGCTCTGACTCGCAGGGTACCCTAGGGTATGCCGGGGACTAAAAATGGGTTCCTATGTAAAATAAATAGTTCATTGCAAAAATAATTTTTGATTGAATTTTTTTTATTAAGGTTCTATTTTGTGCTCTTGGGGGAAGGTTACCTAATATATCAGTTTGCTTCCAACATCACTCTGTGCTTTTCATGTTCTTTGTAGATTATTTTCCTCATATTGTAAATTTCGAATTAAAATTTTTTGTTTAAATTTTTGCCTATTTTTGTTGTTCATATTTCAAACGCAGACAAAAAAATTGCTTTGGCTTTGCCGATATGTCGATGTAGACCAACATTTAGATGGACCCTACATCACCGCGTCTTCCCTTCCTGTATGTATAAGAAATTTTATCTAGGGCCGGTGGAAACCACTATATAATTACTGACCTTTGTCCAATTGTCCATTGTTCTGCATTGTATCAACGATTTTAGCATGTTTAGCGATTTCAGCAAGCGCACTGCAATATTTTTAATATTGTAGCGAGTTCGTTTACAAGCGTTTCGTTTCTCGTTTACACAGACCAAATATCTAATAATAGATGGTCTAAGCTTGACTGGTTTTGCGCGCGCTATGCTGACAAGACTTTGGCGCGCGCAAGTCAAGCTCAGACCACGCTGACAAGACTTTGATGAGGCAAGTCAAGCTCAGACCACACTGACAAGACTTTGGCGCGCGCAAAACCAGTCAAGCTCAGACCACACTGACAAGACTTTGGCGCGCGCAAAACCAGTCAAGCTCAGACCACACTGACAAGACGTTGGCGCGCGCAAAACCAGTCAAGCTCAGACCACACTGACAAGACTTTGGCGCGCGCAAGTCAAGCTCAGACCACACTGACAAGATTCTGATGAGCGCTGAGATAACCCCCACATATTATCATGAGTGACCGTTGACTAGCATTCTCCTTTTTTACCTTGCCTAAATTACATTTAGCCACATTTAAAATCAGCATTTCTTTCACGCAAGGCTTTTCGAGACTTTTCCCCTTGACGAGTAAAATCGTCTGGCGTTAGAGTCGTTAGACAGAGTAAAAAGGTAGGGTTGTTCGACAACGATGCACATGAAAGGGTTAAAGATGGCAACAGCCGTTTATTGCTGCAAATCAACAACAAAACTGCATAGATTGCCGTTCTTCACTTCAAGCAAGAGTGCTGACGCCATCACTCTTTAATGGCTCGATTTTATACGCGTGACGTCCATGTTGAGGAAAACGTCGCATGCTTAAGCTCTTTAATTGAAAATGCTTCGGACGATAACAAGTATTTTACTACTAAATAGTAAATGGTAGCAACTCGCAAGCACTTCACTTTTGAGAAAAACTTCTAGTTATAACAGATAATTACTTCGGCCAAACGGCATTATTGAATATATTGCAGCGAGCTTCGAGCTACGCCTTAGCTGGCTTCAATATATATTCAACTCAGTAATTATCTATTAAAGAGAAGAAACAAACACACTTTCCGAGTATTTTCGTTCGTTTAAACCAAAATTACGATATTGAAGGATTGTCAATTGTGTTGTACAGCTTCTGGCTAACATTGAGAAATGAATAAGGCCATCATATAACTAATATAGCTCTTTTGACAATCAATCAATGATAAAGACATACCTTGTCATAAGTGATGCACTTCTGCTCTGAGCCGTTGCTACTTGCCACACGCTCCGACAACGATATAGATATAGCACTTTAAAGGAAGACCAGCTGAAAGATGAACTGTAATCTGACAAGGTAAGTGGAGGGTCCTTATATTTTTAAATTAAAGCAGTTACTTTACTCAACTTGAAGAAAAACTAGAAAGAGAAGGGAAAAGAATTCGTTAGGTGTAAATCTAAAAAGAGAGGTCGTTATTATGTCTACATAAACTTAAGATGCTGTTACACGATGCGATTTTTCTTGCAACTTGCAACAAATTTACCCATGGAAAAAAAACTCGCAAGTGCTGAACATTTGATATCGAACAAACTGAAATATCTCAAGAACGAAGCAAGGAAACCAAAAACTGCAAAAGATGTTACTTTGTCATTTTAAGTGTTCTTTCAAATAAGACAAACGTAATTTTCATGTCATATGCAGGCACTTTAATTTCTAAATTTGTATTGTTCAACTCATCGATCACAATATTAGCCCTGCTACACCGTTAAAGTGCTTATGAAACGTAAATTAAGTTTGTCTTATTTGAAAGTACTTTTGAAATGACAAAGTAACATCTTTTGTAGTTTTTTGTTTCCTTGCTTCGTTCTTGACATATTTCAGTTTGTTTTATATGTGAAACTGACCGGGAAAGGTTATATATCTTTGCCTATTATCAGACGGAATCACTTCAAAGCAATTTACATTTTCAACTTATTCTATTTAATAATAGCAAAGTTTAGTAATCGCGTAACACGGCAGAGTAAACAATTACATAAACCGCTTTGTAGAACTTCTAAAACTCAGAAGTCTTTTTTATACAGGGCTTCTACAATTTGGAATAATCTTGATGCCTCACTAAAATCTAGAATGACAGTTCAAAGTTTTAAACATAATATAAAGACGAATCTTCTCATGGATTTCTTAAATAAGTAATCCTCTGTAATATAAATTTAAACCAATGTTTTAAATTGGATTTTTATTATAGTATATTCGTAAACACAAACTTTTGTAAATATAGTGATATACAGTAGTTAGTATAATGTTAAGAAACACTGTAAATTACAGCTGAAAAGCCTCTCGAGGAGCATCTAGTAAAACTATGTATGTATGTAAAGATAAATAACCTTTCCCAGTAAGTCATTATGCACGTTGTGATGTCACTGGTTTCATATATCAAACAAACTGAAATATCTCAACAACGAAGCATGGAAACAAAAAACAGCAAAAGATGTTACTCTGCATGTCATTTCAAAAGTGCTTTCAAATAAAACAAACTTAATTTTCATTTCATTAATTATACTAATTATACTAATTTACATACTACATGCATACTCATGTAAATATTTAAATTACTCTTATACTTACTACTTAACTCTTGATTTGTAAATAATATAATTTTGTTCATGTTCTTATACACGCCCATCATGGAAACCAGCTTTTGCTGATGATGTAAGCGTGGTTAAATAAAATTATTCTATCTATCTATCTATCTACTTGGTGATAACCTTTTTTAAATTTTAGATTTGCTTCTCTTATGCTCATTGCCTTGTCTGAAGTTCGTCGATTCACAGTGAGTGGTGGAAGTGATTTTCTGGTCAACCCTGAAAATGACAAAGCTCTCTTTGGTCACAGTCTTTATAATATTTCTGCGCAAACGGCGACACTGGAGACTTGCTTGGCTAATTGTCTGGCAAACTGCTTGTGTAGATCATTTCAAATATGCGCAAATAATGAATGCCAGCTGTGCAGTTCCAATAAATATCTGACACCAACAGCGCTACGTACAGCAAACGATTGCACGAACTACGATTTTGAACGTCGTGAAGAAATACAGGTAAAAAATAAGAGAATAAGTAGTCAGTACTCGACTATTAGAATAATAATCATTAAAGGCTAATTAACCAAGTGTGAGGATGTAATAACGTTAGAAGTTCCTTTTGCTAAAACAGTAACATTTCAGTCAAGTTTTTTTTTTATTAGATCACGTAAAGTATTGAATATTTTAGATAAGAAGCTTATAAGTAGGAATACTAATTTCTATTTTTTTAAAAAAGAACTTAAATCTTTTTATATGTACGCGTTATCAAACTGAAGATCCTAGGACATGGAAATCAGTTTGTGTTGGGCTCTGCCAACAAACTCGATATTTCTATTTGAGCATGCGTGAACGGTTGCCAAGATACTATTTGGGGTCCAGCCTCTAACAAGTTACTGGCTTGTGGGTGATCGTAAACTAGAACTTGTTTGACCAGTTTAAAACCTGACTGACTCGAGCCCACTTTTCCCGGAGCCTGCGTAGGTCGGAAAGGGACTATAACCTGTAGGGTAGCGCCACCCGTGCATGCTCCCCACTCAGTTTCCCATTTTAATAAGAGATTTTTTTCCCAGGACGGTAACGAACATTGTGATACCAGTTGTATGACTGGAATCAACTGCTGCCTCACGTCTAACCCATGCATTAATGGTGGATCGTGTCTCCCTATTTCAAGCCAAGACAAGCGTTTCATATGTGAGTGTCCCGCTGACTACGAGGGAACCAACTGCGAAATATTAAAATGTAACCGTGGATACACTGGTCAGTATTGTGAGCAAGAGATCAGATCATGCCGAGCCTATAGCAACGGAACCCGTATCCCAGGAAAATACGTCATCCTTGACGACCAAAACCACCCTTATGAAGTTTTCTGCGATTTCGATAGCAATTCATCCAAGACTTGGACCCTTCTTCAATCCTATACACTCGATGATCGGTTGATCCTACACATACCGTTACATAAAGATGCACCACTACGTCAAAATAATCCCTCCTGGTCCAAGTATCGCCTTTCTAGATCAAGAATGACATTGATTCAAGGGGATTCTACCGAATGGCGCATCACATGCCAATATGACACCGACGGACCTCTCTACACAGATTATGTACAAGCACTAAACGCAGCGGTCAACATCCTAAGTTTCTACGGCAACGGTTGTGTTCACGTGGAATATATTAATATTCGTGGACACCACTGTAATGATTGCTCTGGCCGAATGGTGCAAACCACTGAGAAACCGTTGCACTTCACCTTTTCTTTCTTACAAAGTTGTGGTTTCGAACCTCAAAACTCTAAAACCTGTTTTGAAGGTTTGGATATTTTTGAAGATAATTTTGGAAATTATGCGTGTGTAAACGAACAGCATCGTTGTTCATCGAAAGACAATTCAACAACTCAGGTTTGGTTTGGTGGAGAATAATCAAACATCGAATTTATCTTAGAAAGCAACTATACCTAGATATAGACGTAGACTTGGACTTGGACGTGGACGTGGACGTGGACGTGGACGTGGACGTGGACTTAGACTTAGACTTAGACTTAGACTTAGACTTAGACTTAGACTTAGACTTAGACTTAGACTTAGACTTAGACTTAGACTTAGACTTAGACGTGGACGTGGACGAGGACTTGGACTTGGACTTGAACTTGGACGTGGACGTGGACGTGGACGTGGACTTGGACGCGGACTTGGACGTGGACGTGGACTTGGACTTGAACTTGGACGTGGACTTGGACTTGGACGCGGACTTGGACTTGGACGTGGACTAGGACTTGGACTTGGACGTGGACTTGGACTTGGACTTGGACTTGGACGCGGACTTGGACGTGGACGTGGACTAGGACGTGGACGTGGACTTGGACTTGGACTTGGACGTGGACGTGGACTTGGACTTGGACTTGGACTTGGACTTGGACGTGGACTTGGACGTGGACTTGGACGTGGACTTGGACTTGGACGTGGACTTGGACTTAAACTAGTTGGACGTGGACTTAAACTAGTTGGACGTGGACGTAAACTAGTTGGACGTGGACTTGAACGTGGACGTTGGACTTGGACTAGGACGTGGACGTTGGACTTGGACGTGGACGTTGGACTTGGACTTGGACTTGGACGTGGACTTGGACGTGGACTTGGACGTGGACGTGGACTTGGACGTGGACTTGGACTTGGACGTGGACTTGGACTTAAACTAGTTGCACGTGGACTTAAACTAGTTGGACGTGGACTTAAACTAGTTGGACGTGGACTTGGACGTGGACGTGGACTTGGACGTGGACTTGGACGTGGACTTAAACTAGTTGGACGTGGACTTAAACTAGTTGGACGTGGACTTGGACGTGGACGTGGACTTGGACGTGGACTTGGACGTGGACGTGGACGTAAACTAGTTGGACGTGGACTTGGACTTAAACTAGTTGGACGTGGACTTAAACTAGTTGGACGTGGACTTGGACGTGGACGTGGACTTGGACGTGGACTTGGACGTGGACGTGGACTTAAACTAGTTGGACGTGGACTTAAACTAGTTGGACGTGGACTTAAACTAGTTGGACGTGGACTTGGACGTGGACGTGGACTTGGACGTGGACTTGGACGTGGACGTGGACGTAAACTAGTTGGACGTGGACTTGGACTTAAACTAGTTGGACGTGGACTTAAACTAGTTGGACGTGGACTTGGACGTGGACGTGGACTTGGACGTGGACTTGGACGTGGACGTGGACTTAAACTAGTTGGACGTGGACTTAAACTAGTTGGACGTGGACTTGGACGTGGACTTGGACGTGGACTTGGACGTGGACTTAAAATAGTTGGACGTGGACTTGGACGTGGACTTGGACTTGGACGTGGACGTAAACTAGTTGGACGTGGACTTGAACGTGGACTTGGACGTGGACTTGGACTTGGACGTGGACGTGGACGTGGACTTGGACGTGGACTTGGACGTGGACTTGGACGTGGACTTGGACTTGGACTTGGACGTGGACGTAAACTAGTTGGACGTGTGGACTTGGACGTGGACTTGGACGTGGACTTGGACTTGGACGTGGACGTAAACTAGTTGGACGTGGACTTGACTTGGACGTGGACTTGGACTTGGACGTGGACGTAAACTAGTTGGACGTGGACGTGAACGTGGACTTGGACGTGGACTTGGACTTGGACGTGGACTTGAACGTGGACTTGGACGTGGACTTGGACGTGGACTTGGACTTGGACGTGGACGTAAACTAGTTGGACGTGGACTTGAACGTGGACTTGGACGTGGACTTGGACGTGGACTTGGACGTGGACTTGGACTTGGACTTGGACGTGGACGTAAACTAGTTGGACGTGGACGTGAACGTGGACTTGAACGTGGACTTGGACTTGGACGTGGACGTAAACTAGTTGGACGTGGACGTGAACGTGGACTTGAACGTGGACTTGGACGTGGACGTGAACGTGGACTTGGACGTGGACTTGGACTTGGACGTGGACGTAAACTAGTTGGACGTGGACGTGAACGTGGACTTGGACGTGGACTTGGACGTGGACGTAAGCTAGTTGGACGTGGACTTGAACGTGGACTTGGACGTGGACTTGGACGTGGACGTAAACTAGTTGGACGTGGACTTGAACGTGGACTTGGACGTGGACTTGGACGTGGACTTGGACGTGGACTTGGACTTGGACGTGAACTTGCACTTGGACGTGTTGGACTTGGACATGGACTTGAATTTGGATTTATACTTGGATTAGATTTAGACTTGGATTTGCACTTGCACGTGAATTCGAACTTGGACTTGGGCTTGCATTTAGACTTGGTAGATTTAGATCTAGATTTGGATTTGGACTTAGACGTAACTTAGATTTAGATCTAGATTTGGACTTGACTAATGAGCTTAGACTTAACTTAGATTTAGATCTAGATTTGGACTTGGCTAATGAGCTTAGACTTAACTTAGATTTAGATCTAGATTTGGACTTGGGCTTAGATTTAAAGGCGACGTACCGTCCGTTCTACATGTACGAAACTAATGTTTACATCTTTATTTACAAAAAAAATATACCGATACCTTATTCAAGATTGTAAGCTTTTCTTACTTCCTCTTCATTACTTGTACCCGAAACAAAACATTTTCAGAAGAAATAGAAGAAATCCGAAGAGATATCCTCGCCGTATCACTTGGTTTTCTGCCATGTTCCTAGGTTTACATTGAGCTGAGTACTTCATGTAATTATCTACGAATGTCATGTTTTGGGACTCCATGGCGGACATGCGCAGAACGGATTGTACACACCTTTAATTTAGATCAATTTAGATTTAGATTTGGACTTGGGCTTAGACTTACTGACTTAGATTTAGATTTAGATCTAGATTTGGACTTGGGCTTAGACTTCTAAGTACGAGGTTGCCATAATTATTACCAGTCCCACATTTTAAAACGTTCCCCCAGGAATTCAAAGAAGTTTAACTATTTTGTCTTTTATGAGCCGGGATACACAGCCCCCCCCTGTTTCGAGAACAGATGCATTTTGTTTATTTAAAACAATTAACTGTCAAATTAAAATGTGATGAACCGGCGAAATAAACGGAAAAACGAAGCCCACATGCCGAAACTGTAAAGATAAACAAAATTAAATACACTGTTGAATATGAATGCTTTATTAAAAACCAAATAATATAAAGAAAAAATAATTTTTTTTAAAAAACTATATTCCGTACGTGCGTCTTGTTGAAGCATTCGAGAGACAAGGATTTTTTGAAACATAAAATGACAAGGTAGGTTTTTATGTTTGACAAATGATCTCGTTTTTTGTTTTTTTCTCGCGTACTTTTTAATATTTATATTTAAGCAATATTTTCCAAATATAAGTCAAAACTTGCGACACAGAAAGGAGTGGACAGTTTGTGCAGAAAACTTCCAACCACCAGTTAAACATAGTTTGCGAACGCGTTAAATTAAGTATACATGTATGCTATATACTGTATTAGCGGACTCAGCGTGCTGCGTAGGCAATGTTGAAACAACAATCGAAATATACAGTGTGTATCAAAAAAACCAGAACCCTTAGAAAACAACCTATTGTAGTAGTTTGAAAGCCCGAAGCACTTCGCTGAACCCACAGATGCCGGCGTAAAACACACAGTCTTATACACCTGGGAAATTAAGATAACTTGAAGTGTGTGCATGGTGAAAGTATTTAAAAGCTTTTTCTCTTCCTGTTTAGTTTTTTAAGCTGATTAATTTATAACGCAGCTTTTAGCGCTTTCAAACTACTACAATAGGTTGTTTTCTAAGGGTTCAGGGTTTTTTTGATACACACTGTAGTAAGGTTTGATATACTGCCGAAACAGAGCGGAACGTATAGGAGTCTAACGTTTCGAGCGAAGGCCCTTCGTCAGAGAAAACGTAAAGAGTGTGGACAACATGCAGCTTACAGAGCAAACATATTAGGTCTGTCGCATTTGAAACCCTTCAAATTACAAAGCTATATATGAACGTAGATATATACCTAGTATATAGCTGTCTGTAGTTTTGACTGCATTTTACGAGACATAAATTCCCCTTTTGATAACATACATAGAAACAACAACAATTACAAACAACACTAGTTTTACGGCCATTTTCCCCACTTACGCAGGGGTTAGTCGGTGGCTCCCCACAGCAGTTTCCTCCACTTCTCTCTCTCTCTCTCTCTCTCTCTCTCTCTCTCTCTCTCTCTCTCTCTCTCTCTCTCTCTCTCTCTCTCTCTCTCTCTCTCTCTCTCTCTCTCTCTCTCTCTCTCTCTCTCTCTCTCTCCCCCTCCCTCCCTCCCTCCCTCCCTCCCTCCCTCCCGCCCGCCCTCCCTCCCTCCCTCTCTCTCTCATCCCTCATCCTCTCTCTCTCTCATCCTCCCTTTTTAGACCACACTCTCTCATGTCCCTCTCCACAACCTGACTCCATGTCGTCCTTGGCCTTCCTCTTCCTCTCACACCTTCCACCTCATGTTTTTTTTCACCCAGTCACCATCATCTTTCCGTAATACATGCCCCAGCCATCTCAACCGGTTCCGCCTCACAACATCAGTCACCAACTCAATCCCCATTCTTTCTCTCAACTCCACACAACGTACATATATGCGTACTTAATTTATATCCATGGCATAATTTTCCAAAGAAAAGGCAGGTGAAAATAGAAAACCATGCAACTTGTTTGTAACACACTTACATGCACCTTAAATAATATATAAATAAAAGATATCTTATCCTGAAACAAACAAAAAAATATCTCTATATATTGTATAAGGCATAAAAAAGAACGAGAACGAATATTTTAACAAATTCAGTGCTGCCAAAATTGCCATTTGCTACCATAATAACGAATCTTTAAATAGAGTTGATTAAACTGATATCAAAATTAATGCCGCGTATAAATATTTAAATAAAAGAGCATTTTTTAATAAGTTGTCGCCTAGGTCAATCGTTATACTTAACTTTAAACTGTTATTAATAAACCTTTAGTTCAAATTTCACGCAGTTTTCTTCGAGTTTTTTTTTGTTATTCATAAGTCTTTATCTCCCACAGAAACTGAATTCAATGGAATTGAAATGCTCATTATAAATGCACGGTTGAATGGAGATCCGCCTAAAGGTGGATTTCCATTCAGTGCATTTTATCGCGCGATCGACTTTTTGCGATCGCTTTCTTTTGAATTGTGGGTTGTCAAGCGGAACGCATTTCATTAGCTTTGGTTGAATACACACATTTCAAAAGAAAGCGATCGAGAAAAGTCGATCGCGCGACAAAATGCACTGAATGGAAATCCAGCTTTAAAGCCTGGTTTCATTCAGTGCTTTTTATCGCGCGATCGACATTTTGTGATCGCTTTCTTTTGTCTTGTGGGCTCTGGACTGGATCCGTTCCACACGAGGGCTCATGAAACAAAGAAAGCGATCGCAAAACGTCGCTCGCTCGACAAAAAAAGTTGAATGGAAACCGCCTTAAAGCCCAGGAAGTATACAGGGTTAGGGTCAGCATGTGACTTAATATGCCTCGGTTCTCGGTTAATTGATCATGACCTTTTCACCAATAGCGGCGCCATCTTGAATTCGCAATGCATTATGGTCTATCCGGGGTTAGCAAGCTCCATTTAAAAGGGCGATTGCGTAGTGTTGAGACACAATGCGGTAATTTTTTCTTTATAAATACTTTCGTGGCAACAATATCTATATATAATAATTGTCATAGTGGTAAAAGCAATAATTCTCGTACATATAAGGATACATTTGTCATGAATTTATCCTTACACAGCCGAGAATTGTTGCTTTTACCAATATGACAATTGTTATATTTAGATATTGTTGCCACGAAAGTATTTATAAAGAAAAAATTACCACATTATGTCTCAACACTACGCAATCGCCCTTTTAATGGATAGACCATAATGCATTGCGAATTCAAGATGGCGCGGCTATTCACGTTTCTCTCTGAGGAAGGGCCTTCGCTCGAAACGTTAGATTCCTACGTTCTCTGTTTCGGCAGTATATCTAACCTTACTATATTTCGATTGTTGTTTCTACACTGCCTACGCAGCACGCTACTTTTATTACACTATTGGTGAAAAGGTCTATTAACTCTTACTTTCAGCAATGTTTAATTTTCTGTCTTCAATCAATAGTTAATTGAACTGTTATAATTTTAAAGATAAAAATGACAGCCCAGCAAATAACTTTAAGAAAACCCATAATAAATACATATTTCAAATATTATATTTCTAACATTTTGTTTGTATAATATTAACTTCAAAATTCTACTGACAAGTGGAGAATTATTTTCTTGTCATGTAACATAACGTTCAAAACATTGAACAAGAATTTATTATCCAAAACATTGTCTCACCTACAAGTGAGCCGTGTCTACGGTATTTTGAATCAACTGTTTAGGTATAATAAACCAAAAATTACGTACTTTAAGGTCTTTGGAGCGAGTAACCAAGATGAGACAAGAGTAAAATTAATCAATACTGTACACGAACACAAGTTAGTCGTTCAATTGCTCAAAAATCACTTTAAATATATTTTCTCAACTAACAATTAATCTTTTATAGTATTCCTATGCAATTACCTGAATAGTAATTCTATATTCCATTGATTTCGAGTGGATAACCAAGAAGAAATCCAGTTCTGTGAAGTTTGAGTATTTTGTCAATGTTGCTGGACTAGCTTTCCTGTTTTTCCCGCCTCTTTCTAGCTGACGTCAGCAAAAACAGAAATTGCGAGCTTACTAAGTTCCGAGCGCCCCATGCCAAAGAATGTACGTGGCATCACGTGACATAGAGAAAATTCTCCTTTAGGCGAATTTCAGGGTATTGCGCACGCATCATTTTGCAAAGGAATTGGCGCGCTCCGCACAAAGTAAGCAATGGCAAACAGAGTTGCTGGCGAGCCAACAACAGCAGAATAACAGTGT
Source organism: Corallium rubrum (assembly GCA_964035015.1). Taxonomy (NCBI): domain Eukaryota; kingdom Metazoa; phylum Cnidaria; class Anthozoa; order Scleralcyonacea; family Coralliidae; genus Corallium; species Corallium rubrum. Next base: position 6,044,168 of record OZ036007.1, on the reverse strand, counting down.
TAACTCATTCCTGTCCGGGGGCTTTCCCAGAGGTGAATAAAATCGTCTGGCGTTAGCCAGAATAAAATACTAAAGACCAATTCGGACAAGAAAGAGTTAAACATCCAGAAACTGTATCTATACTTTGTTGATTTTAAACAGTATGTTTACTTTGAGTGGAGCTTGCCAGTTTTTTGAAAAATGATGCGCGCGCAACACACTGAAAATGTAACAGCAGTATTTTTTTACCGACAAACCGGGTTTACTTGTTGTCGTTGTTGTTGTCGTCGTTGTTGTTGTTGTCGTTGTTGTTGTTGTTGTTGTTGTTGTTGTTGTTGTTGTTGTTGTTGTTGTTGTTGTTGTTGTTGTTGTTGTTGTTGTTGTTGTTGTTGTTGTTGTTGTTGTTGTTGTTGTTGTTGTTGTTGTTGTTGTTGTTGTTGTTGTTGTTGTTGTTGTTGTTGTTGTTGTTGTTGTTGTTGTTGTTGTTGTTGTTGTTGTTGTTGTTTACGTACGATATCTCGAAGAATTGTCACTGAAACTAATTCCAACTCATTTCAGACTCTTTTCCATTTTACTGGTTACGGTACTTCAAATTCAGCAACCAATTGTCATATGGTCCAACCAATTAGTTTTAAAAGGCGATGAAGACAAAGCCCTCCATGGTTACAGCCTCCAAAACTTTTCCGGCGCAACAATGGAGAAGTGTTTGGAGCGTTGTCTAGCAAACTGTCGTTGTTTATCTTTTCAAGTATGCAATGGCATGGAATGTCAGTTAAATAGCATGAGTAAATACCGGAAACCATCAGTACTACTTGAAACAAAAGGTTGTGTGCATTACCATTTTGGAGAAGACTATACACAGGTAGGCACATAGACTTTCTCAAAGTCCTTTTCAAACATTTTTGACCTTTCGACATTTTTGACCTTTCGGTTCCTCGTTGAAAAGGACTTTTCCCACCTGCAGCGCGCCAAAATTCATGACCGGTGAATTTTTCGACCGGTGACGTAATTCGGATCACAGTATCTAATATCCGTCGTGATTTAACATTCTTTGGAAGTTGGAGTTAAACAGACTCTTAAAAACGTTTTAGCAGGAGTAGAACCACTTTCCATTGCATGTACGACAACCCGAAACACCTCAAAACAGGGCGATGTATATTTCAGCGACTTCCCGCCAGAATATTTAATTAGATTCAAAAACCTGCAAGCAAAACAAGTACGCCTCTTTCCTCCCGCCCGCAAAAACTAGCGCTAAGAGGAGGACTTGGAGCAAGTCTAGAAGGCATACAGAAGTTGGGATTAAAAATAGAGCAAAGCGAACAGTTGGTAATAGACCATTTGCACGTTGACGTACGATGGCGTTGGGTGACTACAACTACCAGCTACTTTTATTTCACTATTTGTAGGGACTAGTAGACTACCTGCTCTGACAACTAATTGACGTATGACGTCAAGATATTTTACGGCTATAAGAATTGAACAGTAAAATTATAAAAAATCACGAAAACACCCAAAAATTCCCAATTTTTACCAGTATATGAAGGTCTACCGTTAACAGTAACCGCGACTTTGCTTTCAGGTCAATATTGATCAACAACAGTGTGGTAGCAGTTGTTCAACACCTATCAATTGCTGCTTGACATCTAACCCTTGCAAAAACGGAGGCACGTGTTCGCCTTCTCCTGTGCTCAACAACAAGAGACGTTTTCAATGCAAGTGTCCCGAACGCTATCGAGGGCCTCGTTGCCAGTTATGTGTAACTGGTTATACAGGTTCTCAGTGCAGGGAACCAATCACGCCAAGATCATGCCAAGCATACAAACATCAAGATAGACAACCTGGGCAGTACAAAATTGTTGACGCAAACACGAATTCCTTCGATGTGTTTTGTGATTTTGATAAAAACTCGTTGATATCTTGGACACTGATTTCATCTTACAGGATTGCGGATTTTCACGACAGTCCTTTTATTCAATCGTCACTCGTAAAGGATAAGCCTACAGATGACGATCAGCCCAACTGGAAGATGTATCGTCTTTCGAAATCGAGAATGGAAAGCATCCAGCAAGATTCTACCAAATGGAGAATCACATGCAACTATCAACCAGCTACTGGAGTTATCTATAAAGATTACGTGCGCGCATCTAATGACAAAGTGAATATCTTAACTTATAACGGATTAGGTTGCGTTGATGTGGAATACATTGATATTCGTGGACAGCACTGCAGTGACTGCACGGCTTTTATGGTACAGTCTCATAACAGAGATGTTTATAAATGGTATACCTTACTTCACTTCGACTCTTATCATCCCACTCATAAGAATATTTGCGATTTTAAGCCAACTGGAAGCTTACACTGTGGTGGCAAAGGGGAAGACAATTTTGGATTTTATGAATGCCAAAATCCAAATCATAGATGCTCAGCTACAGAAAATTCAACCACCCAGATATGGTTTGGTGGAGAATAACAAACAATCTCTAATACTTTGTTCAAACTTTTGCATGGTGCTTATATTATAATTTATAAAATAAGGTGTCCTCTACCCCTGCCTCTACGCACGCTCTGATTGGCTGGGCTCCGTGCATTTATAAGAGAACAGATCATGAATGACGTAGAATGGCGTAAGCAGGCGGAAAGCCCGCCAAATTCCTAAACTACCTCACTTTTAGTTTGATTTTTCCTCTTCTTATTTTATAAAACAAATAAAACATATCGCTCCTGTGCATATGTACTCTTATAAAGGTACATTTGACGTGATTTGAACACGAAAGAAGTGTAAAGGCACTCGGCTATCTCCTCGTGCCTCTACTCAACTTCTTTCGTGTTCAAATGACGTCAAACGTGCCTTTATAAGAGTACATATGCACGGAGCTTTATGTTTTATTTGTTAAAAAGAATTACAAAATTTTGAGAGGACTTAAAGTCCCTATGAAACGAAAATTAAGTCTGTCTTATGGAAATCATGGTGTTTTCCCAATTTGGAGATATTTTGGCTAACCTTGGATTGTTATCTTGAAAATTCTTTCTTAAAAGCACTTTAGTTTATACTTGGTGGGAAAATATTTGATATTTTAAATGCACTTATGTATGAACTATTTAGTGGCAACAAATAATGGAAGAAAACTTGACACAAATAACAATTGACAAACATTATTGCGAATTAAGAACGTCCACATTTTTTCTTGTTGGAAACTTGTTAGTGTATTTTAATCTCTAGCCCTTCATATTTGGTTTTTTATGCACGAGTCAATTCTTCCTGTAACCATCAACCCCCCGGACCACCCCTGGGACAATGCAGAAAATTGGATCCCGGAGGGGGGATTGTTTTATTAATTTTATCCTGGGGGTCTGGTAACTAAACGTTTCTCTGTGTTCAAAATGGCGACGAAATTAAAAGATTTTTCATGAAAATATTCCAAGTGTGGGATATGTAGGCGTACAGCAACAGAAATGAACCACTGTTTAATTTTACATTATTTTGTAAATAACGGCCATTATTAATTACGGCCAAATTACGGCCATTTTCCCCACTTACGCAGGAGTTAGCCGGCGACTCCCCACAGCAGTTTCCTCCACTTCTCTCTCTCTCTCTCTCTCTCTCTCTCTCTCTCTCTCTCTCTCTCTCTCTCTCCCTCTCCCTCTCCCTCTCTCTCTCTCTCTCTCTCTCCCTCTCTCCCTCTCCCTCTCCCTCTCCCTCTCCCTCTCCCCCCCCTCTCTCTCTCTCTCTCTCTCTCTCGTACACCCTCCCTTTTTAGACCACTCTCTCTCATGTCCCTCTCCACAACCTGACTCCATGTCGTCCTTGGCCTTCCTCTTCCTCTCACACCTTCCACCTCATGTTTTTTTTCACCCAGTCACCATCATCTTTCCGTAATACATGCCCCAGCCATCTCAACCGGTTCCACCTCACAACATCAGTCACCAACTCAATCCCCATTCTTTCTCTCAACTCCACACAACGTACAGAGGGTCCTCTCTACTTTTCGCGTGAAACGTGATTGGGTTATTTTACTTACTCGTGAAACGTGATCGATGATTTTTTTAATCCGTGATTCGTGATCGTAAGGTTTCAAATCTTTTTACGTCTATGTGAAAGTAACTTTTGATTCAACCGTGACCCGTGAATGAAGACTAGAATTAAACGTGATTCGTGAATCGTCTGTTTTGCGTGAACAGTTTTTTTTTAGGATTTATGGAATTTCTGTTGTTTGTCTTGTCTGTCTTCGAACAGTTGAATACCGGAATAGCATGTACTAGATATTTTACGCTAGCTACTTACAGATTATTTTGACTATTTTACTCTGACTAACTCCAGACGATTGTACTCGTCAAACGGAGACCTTCAGGCTTCAGAGGGTGGAGACAACGATAATAAAAAGCGACACCAGGCGCAATTTTGCAGCGTTTTACAGACCTTTACAATGAATGCTGCATCCTTCTGAGATTGAAGAGAAAGACTTCGAAATATAATTAATCAGTCAGATGATGCGAACTATTAATCCGTGAATTTCTTTTGTATTTTTACGTGAATCGTGATTGCCTCGATTTTTGTGTGAACGTGAAAGAGTTTTTGCGATTTTTCGTGACTCGTGAAAAGACTAAATATTTTTACGTGAATGCATTTTGTGAAGGGGTGTGTGGGGACCCTCCGTACATATATGCGTACTTAATTTATATTCATGGCATAATTTTCCAAAGAAAAGGCAGGTGAAAATAGAAAACCATGCAACTTGTTTGTAACACACTTACATGCACCTTAAATAATATATAAATAAAAGATATCTTATCCTGAAACAAACAAAAAAATATCTCTATATATTGTATAAGGCATAAAAAAGAACGAGAACGAATATTTTAAGAAATTCAGTGCTGCAAAAAAAAATTGCAATTTGCTACCATAATAACGAATCTTTAAATAGAGTTGATTAAACTGATATTAAAATTAATGCCGCGTATAAATATTTAAATAAAAGAGCATTTTTTAATAAGTTGTCGCTTAGGTCAATCGTTATACTTAACTTTAAACTGTTATTAATAAACCTTTAGTTCAAATTTCACGCAGTTTTCTTCGAGGTTTTCTTTGTTATTCATAAGTCTTTATCTCCCACAGAAACTGAATTCAATTGAATTGAAATGCTCATTATAAATGCACGGTCTTTATCTGTATAAAGGTGGATTTCCATTCAGTGCTTTTTGTCGCGCGATCGACGATTTGCGATCGCTTTCTTTTGAATTGTGGGCTCTCGACTGGATCCGTTCTACCCGAGGGCTCATGAGACAAAGAAAGCGATCGCAAAAAGTCGCTCGCTCGACAAAATGCACTGAATGGAAATCCAGCTTTAAAGGTGGATTTCCATTCAGTGCATTTTATCGCGCGATCGACTTTTTGCGATCGCTTTCTTTTGAATTGTGGGTTGTCAAGCGGAACGCATTTCATTAGCTTTGGTTGAATACACACATTTCAAAAGAAAGCGATCGAGAAAAGTCGATCGCGCGACAAAATGCACTGAATGGAAATCCAGCTTTAAAGCCCGGTTTCATTCAGTGCTTTTTATCGCGCGATCGACATTTTGTCTTGTGGGCTCTGGACTGGATCCGTTCCACACGAGGGCTCATGAAACAAAGAAAGCGATCGCAAAACGTCGCTCGTTCGACAAAAAAAGTTGAATGGAAACCGCCTTAAAGCCCAGGAAGTATACAGGGTTAGGGTCAGCATGTGGCTTAATATGCCTCGGTTCTCGGTTAATTGACCTTTTCACCAATAGCGGCGCCATCTTGAATTCGCAATGCGTTATGGTCTATCCGGGGTTAGCAAGCTCCATTTAAAAGGGCGATTGCGTAGTGTTGAGACACAATGCGGTAATTTTTTCTTTATAAATACTTTCGTGGCAACAATATCTATATATAATAATTGTCATAGTGGTAACAGCAATAATTCTCGTACGTATAAGGATACATTTGTCATGAATTTATCCTTACACAGCCGAGAATTGTTGCTTTTACCAATATGACAATTATTATATTTAGATATTGTTGCCACGAAAGTATTTATAAAGAAAAAATTACCACATTATGTCTCAACACTACGCAATCGCCCTTTTAATGGATAGACCATAATGCATTGCGAATTCAAGATGGCGCGGCTATTCACGTTTCTCTCTGAGGAAGGGCCTTCGCTCGAAACGTTAGACTCCTACGTTCTCTGTTTCGGCAGTATATCTAACCTTACTATATTTCGATTGTTGTTTCTACACTGCCTACGCAGCACGCTACTTTTATTACACTATTGGTGAAAAGGTCTATTAACTCTTACTTTCAGCAATGTTTAATTTTCTGTCTTCAATCAATAGTTAATTGAACTGTTATAATTTTAAAGATAAAAATGACAGCCCAGCAAATAACTTTAAGAAAACCCATAATAAATACATATTTCAAATATTATATTTCTAACATTTTGTTTGTATAATATTAACTTCAAAATTCTACTGACAAGTGGAGAATTATTTTCTTGTCATGTAACATAACGTTCAAAACATTGAACAAGAATTTATTATCCAAAACATTGTCTCACCTACCAGTGAGCCGTGTCTACGGTATTTTGAATCAACTGTTTAGGTATAATAAACCAAAAATTACGTACTTTAAGGTCTTTGGAGCGAGTAACCAAGATGAGACAAGAGTAAAATTAATCAATACTGTACACGAACACAAGTTAGTCGTTCAATTGCTCAAAAATCACTTTAAATATATTTTCTCAACTATCAATTAATCTTTTATAGTATTCCCATGCAATTACCTGAATAGTAATTCTATATTCCACTGATTTCGAGTGGATAACCAAGAAGAAATCCACTTCTGTGAAGTTTGAGTATTTTGTCAATGTTGCTGGACTAGCTTTCCTGTTTTTCCCGCCTCTTTTTAGCTGACGTCAGCAAAAACAGAAATTGCGAGCTTACTAAGTTCCGAGCGCCCCATGCCAAAAAATATACGTGGCATCACGTGACATAGCGAAAATTCTCCTTTAGGCGAATTTCAGGGTATTGCGCGCGCATCATTTTGCAAAGGAATTGGCGGCTCCCACAAAGTAAGCAATGGCAAACAGAGTTGCTGGCGAGCCAACAACAGCAGAATAACAGTGTTAACTCATTCCTGTTCGGGGGCTTTCCCAGAGGTGAATAAAATCGTCTGGCGTTAGCCAGAATAAAATACTAAAGACCAATTCGGACAAGAAAGAGTTAAACATCCAGAAACTGTATCTATACTTTGTTGATTTTAAACAGTATGTTTACTTTGAGTGGAGCTTGCCAGTTTTTTGAAAAATGATGCGCGCGCAACACACTGAAAATGTAACAGCAGAATTTGTTTACCGACAAACTGGGTTTACTTGTTGTCGTTGTTATTGTCGTCGTCGTCGTCGTCGTCGTCGTTGTTGTTGTTGTTGTTGTTGTTGTTGTTGTTGTTGTTGTTGTTGTTGTTGTTGTTGTTGTTGTTGTTGTTGTTGTTGTTGTTGTTGTTGTTGTTGTTGTTGTTGTTGTTGTTGTTGTTGTTGTTTACGTACGATATCTCGAAGAATTGTCACTGAAACTAATTCCAACTCATTTCAGACTCTTTTCCATTTTACTGGTTACGGTACTTCAAATTCAGCAACCAATTGTCATACGGTCCAACCAATTGGTTTTAAAAGGCGATGAAGACAAAGCCCTCCATGGTTACAGCCTCCAAAACTTTTCCGGTGCAACAATGGAGAAGTGTTTGGAGCGTTGTCTAGCAAACTGTCGTTGTTTATCTTTTCAAGTATGCAATGGCATGGAATGTCAGTTAAATAGCATGAGTAAATACCGGAAACCATCAGTACTACTTGAAACAAAAGGTTGTGTGCATTACCATTTTGGAGAAGACTATACACAGGTAGGCACATAGACTTTCTCAAAGTCCTTTTCAAGCATTTTTGACCTTTCGACATTTTTGACCTTTCGGTTCCTCGTTGAAAAGGACTTTTCCCACCTGCAGCGCGCCAAAATTCATGACCGGTGAATTTTTCGACCGGTGACGTAATTCGGATCACAGTATCTAATATCCGTCGTGATTTAACATTCTTTGGAAGTTGGAGTTAAACAGACTCTTAAAAACGTTTTAGTAGGAGTAGAACCACTTTCCATTGCATGTACGACAACTCGAAACACGTCAAAACAGGGCGATGTATATTTCAGCGACTTCCCGCCAGAATATTTAATTAGATTCAAAAACCTGCAAGCAAAAAAGTACGCCTCTTTCCTCCCGCCCGCAAAAACTAGCGCTAAGAGGAGGACTTGGAGCAAGTCTAGTAGGCACACAGAAGTTGGGATTAAAAATAGAGCAAAGCGAACAATTGGTAATAGACCATTTGCACGTTGACGTACGATGGCGTTGGGTGACTACAACTACTAGCTACTTTTATTTCACTATTTGTAGGGACTAGTGGACTACCTGCTCTGACAACTAATTGACGTATGACGTCAAGATATTTTACGGCTATAAGAATTGAACAGTAAAATAAAATTATAAAAAATCACGAAAACACCCAAAAATTCCCAATTTTTACCAATATATGAAGGTCTACCGCTAACAGTAACCGCCACTTTGCTTTCAGGTCAATATTGATCAACAACAGTGTGGTAGCAGTTGTTCAACACCTATCAATTGCTGCTTGACATCTAACCCTTGCAAAAACGGAGGCACGTGTTCGCCTTCTCCTGTGCTCAACGACAAGAGACGTTTTCAATGCAAGTGTCCCGAACGCTATCGAGGGCATCGTTGCCAGTTATGTGTAACTGGTTATACAGGTTTTCAGTGCAGGGAACCAATCACGCCAAGATCATGCCAAGCATACAAACATCAAGATAGACAACCTGGGCAGTACAAAATTGTTGACGCAAACACGAATTCCTTCGATGTGTTTTGTGATTTTGATAAAAACTCGTTGATATCTTGGACACTGATTTCATCTTACAGGATTGATTTTCACGACAGTCCTTTTATTCAATTGTCATTCGTAAAGGATAAGCCTACAGATGACGATCAGCCCAACTGGAATATGTATCGTCTTTCGAAATCGAGAATGGAAAGCATCCAGCAAGATTCAACCAAATGGAGAATCACATGCAACTATCAACCAGCTACTGGAGTTATCTATAAAGATTACGTGCGCGCATCTAATGACAAAGTGGACATCTTAACTTATAACGGATTAGGTTGCGTTGATGTGGAATACATTGATATTCGTGGACAGCACTGCAGTGACTGCACGGCTTTTATGATACAGTCTCATACCAGAGATGTTTATAAATGGTATACCTCACTTCACTTCGACTCTTATCATCCCACTCATAAGAATATTTGCAATTTTAAGCCAACTGGAAGCTTATACTGTGGTGGCAAAGGGGAAGACAATTTTGGATTTTATGATTGCCAAAATCCAAATCATAGATGCTCAGCTACAGAAAATTCAACCACCCAGATATGGTTTGGTGGAGAATAACAAACAATCTTTAATACTTCGTTTAAACTTTTGCATGGTGTTTATATTATAATAAAGAATTACAAAATTTAGAGAGGACTTAAAGTCCCTATGAAACGAAAATTAAGTCTGTCTTATGGAAATCATGATGTTTTCCCAATTTGGAGATATTTTGGCTAACTTGGATTGTTATCTTGAAAATTCTTTCTTAAAAGCACTTTAGTTTATACTTGGTGGGAAAATATTTGATATTTTAAATGCACTTATGTATGAACTATTTAGTGGCAACAAATAATGGAAGAAAACTTGACACAAATAACAATTGACAAACATTATTGCGAATTAAGAACGTCCACATTTTTTCTTGTTGGAAACTTGTTAGTGTATTTTAATCTCTAGCCCTTCATATTTGGTTTTTTATGCACGAGTCAATTCTTCCTGTAACCATCAACCCCCCGGACCACCCCTGGGACAATGCAGAAAATTGGATCCCGGAGGGGGGATTGTTTTATTAATTTTATCCTGGGGGTCTGGTAACTAAACGTTTCTCTGTGTTCAAAATGGCGACGAAATTAAAAGATTTTTCATGAAAATATTCCAAGTGTGGGATATGTAGGCGTACAGCAACAGAAATGAACCACTGTTTAATTTTACATTATTTTGTAAATAACAGTTGATATAGTGTAAATCATGTGTTATTTCTCATGTTTTTCAGCCTTGCCCTGGGGTCAATGGGGATGGGAAATTCGCTATGAAGTTGAGAAAAAAAATACAAATCCCCAGGTTACAGGAAGAATTGACTCATGCATTAGGTTTTTATTCGTAGAGAAATCACTCATATCTAAATGGCACTAGGCTGACTAGCAAGTAAAATTTAACAATTAGTTTTAAAACGTTTATAGTGTATATTAATAACTAACTTTCCTAACCTTATATAAATATCTTGGTAAACGTGTTTATTCTTTGTGAAAAGTGTCTAGTAGAAGTTCGGCTGTGTCCCAACATACGAGGTTCTGGTTAAACATTTAGCAGCCAGATATTCAGCATGATTCCAGTCACAGGAGCCTCCATTTTGAAAACCGCGCGTGAAACACAGGTAAACGTCATTCTCGTTCCCAGAGCCCACAATTGTGGACCGCGCCATGGGCTCTGGAAACTAGAGCCTTATTAGAGCCGAGATGAAATCGAGGTTATTATTATATTCACTGTTGTTATATACCAAAGACTTTCGTTTGCCAAAGATGAAATCCTATTGGTCAAATCATGGTCACGTGTTGTTCAACAAACTCAATGTTTCTTTCTGCCGAGGGAAACATTGCACTGTTTCCCTCTGACATCAACAATGAACAGGAACAGGGAAACAGTGCAATGTTTCCCTCTGACGTCAGTTTTAATCATGCGATGTTCACGTGAATATACAATGATTATTGCATCAGATCAAGAACTTTGGACTTTTCGGAACATTTTGAAAACAAGAGCTGTTTCGAGCTTGTTTGCTCCGAAATAGTCCATTTTCCAAAGGAAAGAATATCTATACATATCTTCAAAGGTCTGAAGAAAACCTGGATATATAAATTTAAAACTGTTCTTTGTACTTGTTGAGTCTGGTGTATTAATGTTTAGCTGAATTGAAATTACCAAGATAAAGTCAGTGTTTTGGTAAGTCTTTTTGCCTTTTGCAAGTTTCGAGTCAACTTGGTATTTTGTGTTTTAAAAGTCTTTGGTATATAACAAAACGCTTGTTGACTTTTGCCTCGAGAAACATCGAGTTTTACGGTCCCTCAGGCTTCATGTCACCCTCGGGCTAAAGCCCTCGGGTGACATTGAAGCCTTCGTCCGTAAAACTCTATGTTTCCCTCGGCGCCAGTCAACAAGTGCATATTCACTGAGCACGAGGAGAATAATTGTTTTAGTATAAATACACCTTTTCGTACTTTTAGGAACAACATTTTCTTTGAAATCGTTAATTTCGAATAAACGCTGTAGGTGATTATCGAGAATTAGCTCGACCAATCAGCGCACGCGATTTTCTATAATCACCTGTGTATTTATAATAACAAGAATTATTATATATTCAAACTTTATTCTCGTTCGTGATTGGCCAAAACGCCCCGGGTAATTCTCCGTATCTGGAAGCTGACGCGTTATTTCAGCTGCTAACGCGATCAGCGTGCAATACCTTGTTTTGGATCGAACTTCGATCCAAAACAAGGTATTATTGCACGCTGTCGAACCCAAGCCCCCAGCGCGGTTGGCAGCTTGCTAAAAATCCCGCCAAAACTAAATATTTTTGAAGAGTAAACAAAATGGCTTTTAACCGGTTTCCATCGTTAAACGAAGAAGAAATTTCGACGTTGCTCTCAGAGAAAGATAGTAAAAGCACGAAGAGTATAGTTTTTGAATATATAATAAAACAATTATTGGATTCGGTTTTCGCATGATATCGAGAATTATCAAGGCCTCGGTTAGTGTTATCCACCTCAGCCTTCGGCTTCGGTGGATAACACAAACCTCGTCCTTGATAATTCTGCAAATCACTTCCTGGGAAATAGTGTATACAAGATTTTTGAACTTTAAAAAATCCTTGGATTTTCGCGTCGGATTTTCAGGGATTTTTTGCGCACTTTTCCGGATTTCTTGTGAAATTAATTATGGATTTTCCGGGAATTTTATAGATTTTCTGGGAATTTTATGGATTTTCCGGGAATTTTATGGATTTTCAAAGGATTTTATGGATTCTCCAGGAATTCTCGTGGATTTTTAGATTTTTCGGCAGTGTACGAGCTTTGATTCGCTCCTCGCTTCAGACATTAACCTCGGTCTGGATTATTCTTGATATCATGCTCAACGTCGTCAAATAATTGTTTAATATTGCAAACCACATGCTGTGTTTACTTTGGCAATCACGCTGAATTGCTCAGAGATATTACAATTTATAATGAGTGTAGCAGGTCCGAACTGTGACACCAAGCTGTCACACCGACCAGACTTTTTTATTAAGATTGCCGACAGTGTGCAAACTATATATCGGGGCGGATTAATTGACGACAGCCCGCCAAAAATACGCTAAAAATAAAGCTTCAAGTTAAAAGCAAATAAAAAGATCAAAAGGAATGCTAACAAACGTCAGTATTTCACACCCTTGCCGACTATAAACGACCCCACGAAATTCCAATTTAAAATAATTGGAACTCTTATTTAAAACTAATATAAATACTGTCAAAACTTTAATAAAAGATTTTAATCTATTCGGCTATCACCGAAATCAAACTACACCATTATGAGCTGATGGTTCGTATATACCACTGAGTAAAGATCTAAGAAAGAATGATCAGGTAAGACTGTATACTAAAATAAAATGTGTACGTTATTAGTGTTTTCAGATTGAGTTGGTAAAGTGTTTCGTATGTTTTTGCTGTACAAGCTGTCGTAAGTTAAACTCAGAGAAAAACTCTGAGCCCCAGACGGGACTCGAACCCACAACCTTCCGAATGGCACTCAGATAGTAGACCTGAGTTCAACTGAGTTCCAATGGCTCAAGGATGAGAGCGTCTGGTTGGCAGGAGCTCAGAGTTTTTCTCTGAGTTTAACTACATACGAAAAAACTAAAATAAAATTTCCAATAATCACGTTCGATATTCTGAGACTGAGATTTGCAAGTGAAAACCCCGTTCACACAACGCTGGCACGAAAGAATGACAGCAGAATATCGTTAAGTTCACACGAGTCTCCTTAGAATTTCATAACGATTAGCAAAGTGTCCACACGAGTCAGAAACTTTTCCGGCGGTGTCCATCCAGTATAATCAAGCTGTCCGCTGTTTATAAATGTCCCGTCAAAAATAAATGAAAACGGAAAGCAATTCAAAGAAAATTACTCGGCCAAAGCACAGTGCATTCTATAGGTTCACAATTTTTGCCTTTTTTTGAAGCCTGAAGACGAGTCTTTAGTATTTTATTCTGGCTAACGCCAGACGATTTTATTCAGCACAGACCTCAAAGGGTTAAATCTCTTTAACACTTGACTTAAATATATTCTCCACTGGCTAGTCATTGTTAGTGAGGTTCAGATCACACTTCCACTACCGCTACCATACATACAATTAAGCATGTCAAATATTGTTTTTACATTCAGTAATGGTCGCAGGTCACAAACCTAGTGCATAAAGAAAGCGTTTTTTGATACCAGGATTAAAACCAACTAACAGTACAGAACGAAAAAACGAACATTACATCAGCTTAACCACATTTACGGTAGCGGTTGTTATCATTGTCAAAACAGCAGTGCAAGTTTTTAGCAGAAGTTTTCAAAAGTCCAGAACACAAAGGAAGTTTTCCAATTGTCTTTATCGTTTTAGATTCATTCTGTTCACGATCGCCAGCTCACTCCAAATGAACTCAATCCTGGTGCAGAACCAAGTAGCGTACGAAGTGGATCTGACGCAAGCTGTTAAAAACAAAGGTTTATTTGGCTGCGCGTTTCTCAACTTAACCCAAGCAACAATCTTGGATTGCTTTGAACATTGTCTGAAGAACTGTCTTTGTTTAGCGTTTCAAATGTGCCAAAATCCAGAATGCCAATTGTTATCTTCCACTCGAGATCTAACACCATCAGCATTACGTTTAAAAGAAGGATGCACTTACTACGAGCTATTACCACGAAGAGAAGTCACGGTAAAAGTCTAGTGCAGTACAGTAGTACAGTAGTACAGTGGAGGAGAGTGGAGCGGAGCAGAGCAGAGCAGAGCAGAGCAGAGCAGAGCAGAGCAGAGCAGAGCAGAGCAGAGCAGAGCAGAGCAGAGCAGAGCAGAGCAGAGCAGAGCAGAGCAGAGCAGAGCAGAGCAACAAATAATCGTCTGACATTGACTTAAAAGTAGTATGCCGCTTACAGAAACAGTTAACAGATGTATGATAGACGTTTGTTAAGCACAAATACTCAAAGCCCCAGACAGGAATCGAACCTTCAATTTTCTAATAGAGGTGAGCCGATGTTAAAAAAAAGCCGATTGCCGATACCGATTGTTAAGAGCCGATATTTCCCCACCATCGGCCAATTAATCGGCAAAACCGATGTTTGCTAACCTGATGCTCAGTGCTCCCGTTTTGTCGTTTTATTCATCTCAAGTTTCGCAATGAGCGGAAGTCATCAAGCCAATTCTCGTATTTTGAGCGCAACAAAACAAACAGAAAACAGTCAAGTAGTCAGCAGTGTTTCCTTTATTTAAAATATTTTTGTACCAACAACTCAACAAGCGCAAAAATGCCAAACAAGGTAAAGAATTGAAGTATACTATTGAATTTGAACCTGACCAGTGAACGTGACCGAGAACGCGATTATTGACGCCGTATCACAGACGCTCGCTCCCCGATTTTGACGGGAGGGTTGCGGCTGTACACAGGCTATGATAAACGCGGACGAGAGAGCAGAAATACGAGGACGAGAGTCACGAGACAGTCGATCCGATGGTGAAAGACAATCGGCCGATGGCCGATTGTGAGAAAAACTAGCCGTTAATCGGCTCTGCCGATGATCGGCTTTCTAATGACCATGCGTGCAGTTAGACGCGCTAACTATATGCATTGAGCTACTGAGGCTCGGATGGAAAGCATTTACAACCATGTTTCATAGAAAGAGTTATAGAATATATAGATCTCCGAAAGGTCTTCAAACTGCTTGAAATCGTGCTGTCATGCACGACTCTTAATCAAATCAACTGTTAATTTGTTTATCCTTTGAGTTTTGAACAAAATGCCGAACAAATTATACTTCTTGTAAAGCCATTAAAACTCTCATAAAAACGCCCTTAAAATTAAAGTCATCATCAGGTGGTCTAAAAATAGTAATTTCACGATAATATATTATGATAGACCACCTGACGTGAAGGCTCTTTAAGAAATTGTAATGTAAAGGACGATTTCATGAAATTTTAATAATGGTCTGCGCATGCCTTGCAAGAAATATAATTTGTTCGGCGTTTTACTCAAAGTAAAAATAAAATAAAAGTTGATTTAATTTCGACAGCCGTGACGGCATGGTTTTAAGGATTTTTCTGATCTTTCTGAAATCTATTTAAAACAGTTTCCAAGAAATATGACAAAGTTGTGGACAGATTTACCTACCTACCTACCTACCTACCTACCTACCTACCTACCTACCTACCTACCTACCTACCTACCTACCTACCTACCTACCTACCTACCTCCCTCCCTACCTCCCTCCCTCCCTCCCTCCCTCCTTCCTTCCTTCCTTCCTTCCTTCCTTCCTTCCTTCCTTCCTTCCTCCCTCCCTCCCTCCCTCCCTCCCTCCCTCCCTCCCTCCCTCCCTCCCTCCCTCCCTCCCTTCCTTCCTCCCTCCCTCCCTCCCTCCCTCCCTCACAACAACAATGAGCGTTTCGGGTTCAATGCCCAGAAATACAAATTTAAGACATTGAAAGCATATCAATCCTGAATAACAAAAAATACGAAGAATGAAATCTAAAGTTTTATCACATGTTTTCTTAAAATGCCGCGCAGACGCTAATATCGTGGTGTGTTTTTTATTATTAATTTCAGGGAACTAATGAACAAGTCAGCAAGTGCTCTTCTGGTGTTAATTGCTGTGAGATGTCAAAACCCTGTCTCAACGCTGGTCGATGCGAACTTAGTAATCCTGAAGATTCCACAATGCGCTTCGAATGCAAATGTCCTGATAGGTACGGGGGGAGACGGTGCGAAACCTGCGCACTTGGTTACGCCGGAGATTCCTGTCAGACATGCGCAAAAGGTTTTACTGGTGAGCGCTGTGATGTTTGCGAGGTACTGCACGTGGGAAAAACCTGTGATCCTATCAGATCATGCCGCAGTTACAACAACGCAAACCAAACTTCTGGGATCTACAAGATTCTCGACGCAAACTCGAATCTTTTCGATGTTTACTGTGATTTTGATAAAAACTCGTCGAGGTCTTGGACACTGCTTTCATCTTACATGTTCGGTTTTCACGAAAGTCTTTTTATTAAATGGTCATTCGTGAAGGATAAGCCTACAGATGACGATCAGCCCAACTGGAATATGTATCGTCTTTCGAAATCGAGAATGGAAAGCATCCAGCAAGATTCTACCAAATGGAGAATCACATGCAACTATCAATCTTCTGGAGTTATCTATAAAGATTACGTGCGCGCATCCAATGACAAAGTGGACATCTTAACTTACAACGGATTAGGTTGTGTTGATGTGGAATACATTGATATTCGTGGACAGCACTGCAGTGACTGCACGGCTTTTATGGCACAGTCTCATAACAGAGACGTTTATAAATGGTACACCCCACTACACTTTCAGTCTTATTCCACGAATGGTTGCGATTTTAAGCCGACTGGAAGCTTATACTGTGACGGCATGGAAGAAGACAATTTTGGATTTTATGATTGCCCAAATCCGGATCATAGATGCTCAGCTACAGAAAATGCAACCACTCAGATATGGTTTGGTGGAGAATAACATTTGAATCAGTCTTGGAAAGCTCTTGAAATGTATGCTAAAACTAACATACAAGGGATTGACGCTGTGTAGAGGAAGCTTGTATATAGCATGTTGTAGCGGTTTAACATTCAGAGATTATTGCATGTTGAATTGACGTAACTATATAATATCAGGGAGTCTCCTTCCTTCCTTCCTTCCTTCCTTCCTTCCTTCCTTCCTTCCTTCCTTCCTTCCTTCCTTCCTTCCTTCCTTCCTTCCTTCCTTCCTTCCTTCCTTCCTTCCTTCCTTCCTCGCTCGCTCGCTCGCTCGCTCGCTCGCTCGCTCCCTCCCTCCCTCCCTCCCTCCCTCCCTCCCTCCCTCCCTCCCTCCCTCCCTCCCTCCCTCCCTCTCCACTTCCCGCTTCCTCCAAGAGTGCCTATTCGTACCCTAACAGCTGGACATGTGCAACAGCTTCAAAATCTTAATATATCCAGAGGTTTGAAGCTTATAGTCCATTTCGTTTTTTAAATATTATATTCAATTTTATAATTATATCTTAAGCAAAGCTTGAGCTTCGAATATGTTACTTTCTAGCACTCTTGTTAACACTGTCGTATTGACATTTTCGTCACGGTAAAATCATTTTTACAACAGCAGTATACTTTTTTAGCTCAACTTGCTTAAAGTGTATACACCAGTCATGTTCACAATTGTTGTAACATTGTTGTTCATCGTTGTTACTTCGTCATGCTGTTACAACATGTTGTATCATGTGCATGTGCGAACAACGTTGTTGGCTACAAAAAATATGCTGTTGGAACAACTTGTTCATGACTCAACATTTACCGTGAACAAGTTAAGTTGTTCGAACTATAAGTGCACAACTTGCTGACAACTTGTTCACGGGGTGCAGCACAACCTTGTTCACACCTGTTAACAACCGTGAACAACTTGTGCGTTTATAGGCGTGTAGTTGTCCATTTACATCGCAAGGCATTGTTATCAAGAGCCCAAATGTTTCCAGAAATGAATTTGCCATGGCAAACATTGAGAGTTCAGAGCTCGAAGACTATTGCCTGTATTCTAAAAACTCACTCACACTTAATGAGTGGCCCCTCAATCACTCAATAAATGCAAGTCAACACTCAAGCGCATGCGTGAATTCACTGAGTAAACATTGCAAGAGAAGTGGGAACTAGCCATGGTGACAACAACCAGACAGTGAAGACTAAGTAAGACTCGACTATTCAAGGGTAAAGAAAATTACGAAGGGGTAAATTCAGAATATGTTACAATATTGACAAGGAAGCCATGCACAAATTACCTACCTTATCTTTTTGGTAGTATGCTTATAATTTTAACTTTTGTGTCGGACTCTCGGACCAGTCCAAATATTTCAGTGTTTTCCCGCTCTTTTTCCGAGGACGAGCTCAGACGTCGCGCATGCGCAAAACGTTTGGCAGCGGTGTTTACTCGGTGAGGGTGAGTGGAGACTCATTGAGTGTTGAGTTGAACTTATTGAGTGTGAGTGAGCTTTAAGGTCTGGCCAAACGCTTTCAACATTTCATTCAACATGGTGTTGAACGAGTGTATGTTCAAATTTTCATTCAACATCATTCAACACCATTCAACAACGTTCAACATCATTCAACAGGGATGGCCAAACGCTTTCAACATGTTGAATCACGGTTGAATTCAACAATGTTGAACGATGTTGAATGAAATATTGAAAGCGTTTGGCCAGGCCTTTAGAATACAGGTGTATACACTCTATGTTGGATTCTATTACATTTTTTGGTGAATGCTCCTGCCTGGATTCTCTGTTTACTAAAACAAAGAATGCCACATTTTTTCACTTCCTAGATGCTTTAAAGTGTATATGAAACTAAAATTAAGTTTGTCTTATTTGAAAGAACTGTTAAAATAATGGGGAATATCAATTTACAGCTTTTTCATATTTTACTTAGTTCTTGAGATATTTAGACTTATGTGATATTCAAATGAGATAAATTATGGTTCATTTTTTTCTAATTAACATATTCGAAAATCGTGAATAATTTTTAAGATTATTGAACAAAATCACTTGAAACTTTGCATATTGCTACAGTTCATGCAACTAAACATGAAAGACAAGTTACAAGTGATTTTGATCAATAATCTTAAAAATATTCACGATTTTCGAATATGTAAATTAGAAAAAAACGAACCATAAGTTATCTCATTTGAATATGATTCACATAAGTCTAAATATCTCAAGAACGAAGTAAAATATGAAAAAGCTGTAAATTGATATTCCCCATTATTTTAAGAGTTCTTTCAAATAAGACAAACTTAATTTTCGTTTCACATACACTTTAAGATATTGTCTATTAAAGCCCCCCCTCCCCTCTCTCCCTGCCTCCCCCCTCCCACACATACTGACCATAAAGTATTTCTAATTTGGAGTATGATTTTCAACCTGGCCAGAGTTTTCATCTTGTTGTTCTGATTCGTGTTCCTCGTTTTCTTCAATATTACTCTTTGCTCTGTAACAATAAAATACCTAGTTTGCATTTTTTTTTTAAGTTTTTTTATTTATTCTAATAATTAATTTGTTAATTTCTTTTTCCTTTAACTTTTATTTATTTTTATTTACTTTTATTTATTTTTATTTTTTTAAATTTTTTTTATTATTTTATTTTTTATTCTTGGAGTTAATTTACTCAGAAAAATTTAAATATGCAAAACTGTATTCATTCATCAGCCTCGTCCCCAGGGCATTTTGCCTCCACGTTGGGAGGTCAGTGAAAATGGCCCTGGCATCAGCTGGTCACGTGACACCCAGAATTTTGGGGTGTTTTGGCAAGAAAATTTATGTGGTCTTTGTGTTTCGTTTTTGTATAATACGTATACAGGAATAATAAATAAGAAATATTTAAAAAAAAATGGTATACGATTTTTTTGTATTAAGTGAAAGATATACCTGTGAAAGGTAATCTCACGAAATTTGGCATCATTTTGTCGCATATTTTTCGAACTACGACTCTTCGAAGTTCACCTGAAACGACTCGAAGAGTGCGAAATTCCATCGCGCGGTCAGACCGGCTTATGACGTAGGCGTGTGGACACATCTCAAGTTGACTAAACAAAATAATAGGTATTACTGTATTAGCCGTTTTTGAGCAAATTGGGATGGCTATGATTCTGAATAAAACAACTTTATTTTAGCGTTATAGTGAAATTCTATATTACCGATGTGTTGATGACCTCTGGATATTCATTTTCCCATTGAATCGCGAGTATAAAAACTCCTAGTAAGAGTGAAGTTCAAGCAAAAACGTTTTGTTTACTTTTTGATCAGCGTTCGAATAAACGTCGCCGTAAAATTAAATGTTGAAGTGATCGCAGCAACGTCGTGAACAGAACCATTATAGAGGGTAGAATGTTGGTCTAGGAATTACGTTGTTTTGCGTGCAGTCTTTGTGCAATTTTATCGTCGGTCTGGTCATGGGATTTGCTAAAAGTTAGTATGTTATACTATATTACTATAACAATAATCACTTAGATATCCGTTTAGCAGTCATGTTACAGAGAACTGGTTTTCACTATAAATAAGATGTCTTTAGTAATGTTAATGTTGGTCTTGAATGTATACACTATTTACCGTACAGTTGTCCGCATTCGATCCATGCATATATGTTCAACTTAATCTCTAGCGCGAGTTTCTTTACATACTATCAGTCAGTAATAACAAGGGTCTAGCACGCGAATGCATGACCAACACAGTTTTGTCGCCTGCCCAAATTATGTCGTGAACAAACTAGCAGAAATTGCACGAGTCGCTGAAATGTGGGATATATAAACAGTAACTCAGAGCAAAGTCATAATAATAGGACCAAGAACCAGAGCGGAAATATTGTAACGCTAGACGACTCGAACTATAAATGTCGTACTGATCGAAGTTTCGTATATCACAACAATCAGGTGGAATAGTATATTTTAGGGAACGGCCAATAAAATATATAAGATTATGTTTCGCCGCTATGATTATGGACTATACCCCAAACCCAGCCTTCGAAAGGACGATATTGTGGTATGGATCAGCCGAAAAATGATTCGCATGCACCAGAGCAATTTTGGACAGGTTTCACTGAGAAAACGAGGGCAGAACGGAACGGAAATTATGTATGATGTACAAAAATCATTTGCCTAGGTATCGTCCCGACTTTTGACTCACGTCACATCTTTGCTTGCGCATTTTAAAGACTTTGTGTTATCCGCAGTACTATTTGCTTTATAATATTACGGGAATCTAGCTAAGACCCAACGTAATTTATCTGGACCCGGTAGTCGGCACACACGTGAATACTGGCTTGAGATATGATGTGTGAATATATTGTATATTATATATAATAGAAACATATAGAATAGAAAATATTGCTGTTTTAGTTCTATTCGTTTTGTTAACACTCGGCAATTTCAGAATAATTTACTATTAACTGTAATACTGCCATATCTTTGGACAATATTTCCCGAAGGAATGTAACATCATCGACGAACCTCATCGACGATCGCCTCTCGACTGCATCATGATCTGATGGTTCATCACTATCAGCATCAACCAAAAACTGCTGCTTAATCATATCATTTGATTCTTCGTCTTCTATAGTAGCTGGTGAAACAAAATATTCGTTTTCTGACTCGTTTTCCAAAGCCCTATCTTGCTGTATTTACCTGTATTACCACAGTGAAATTTACGATGAGTCCACACGCCTACGTCATCGCGGCCTAAACTCGGTCCCAGACTTTTCGTACTTTTTATTCGAAAATATGGCCAAATTGGCAACTTCAACGCGTTGTAACTCGAAAAATATTCATCAGAATTACGCCAAACTTTCTGAGACTAGTATTTGGCTGAACATCTTTCAGTCTGTGTAAAAAATGCCATACTCATTTTTTCATGTCATAGGCACTTTAACGCTCTGCCGAATCACTCATGTGAACCTTTATCATAAATGCAACTGGCTAGCATTATTCATCATGATACTCCCCCACGATTATCCAGGGTACATTTAAATGTCGGGAAGAAACATATATCTAATGTTGTTCTTGACTTTAACCAAAGCTATCGTTACAATTCTTTGGATGAACTTTGCAGCGTGGATTTATTGCAATTCATATTTTGATGAATAAATTACACTGTATCTGAATTAATCAAGTTTTTAAACCGGCCAATCTGATTATAGAATCGACCAGCCGATGCCAGGGCCATTTTCACCGACCTCCCAATGTGGAGGCAAAATGCCCTGGGGACGAGGTTGTTCATTCATACGAAAGATATGAGACGTACCTTTCTCGATTGTATGGCTTAAATTTTTTCCCTAGTGTATCTAACTTTAGTTGCAGTGTGGACTTAAACTCTGGATTTTTGGAGTCCTAGACAAGAGAACAATATCCAAGGTTTGATTCACAAATGCGATCTCACTTTAGTATTAAAACATATGGCTAGGATTAGCTACAAGATGCTAACAAGAATTTTTTTGCCTTTTGGCAACTTTTTAGCAAATTATCAACTTTTTGGCAATTTTTCAACTTTTTAGCAAATTATCAACTTTTTGGCAACTTTTCAACTTTTTAGCAAATTATCAACTTTTTGGCAATTTTTCAGTAAATTATCAACTTTTTGGCAATTTTTCAACTTTTTAGCAAAATTATCAACTTTTTGGCAACTTTTTAGCAAATTTCAACAACTTTTCAATTTTTTGACAACTTTTCAGTTTTTAGTTACTCTTAAAATTTTCAATGCTGCTTGAAATGACATATTTCTTGTTTGCTCTCTATGTGTGAATAGATCTGCAGAATGTACTTGTTTCAACAACTCAGGAGGTGTGTTGATCTGTTGTAAAAATATTAAATCACTTACTACTTTATTGCTGGTTTGTTTTGCTAATCTCTTCTTCTTTTTGTGGAGTGGATTTGGCTCAATAATCATTTCTTCGAGCTCATATGTAGGATCACAGTTAAGGTGGTCTTTCTGTTAAAAGTTGTACACATGTTGAGAAGAGAGCAAGAAAGAAAAAAAAGGGAAGAGAAGAGAAGGGAAGAGAAGATACAGTGTAGGAGAAGAGAGGAGAGGAGAAGAGAAGAGAGAGGAGAAGGAAAGGGAAGGGAAGGGAGGGAAGAAAAGAGAAGAGAATAGAAGGGAAGGGAAGAGAAGAGAAGGGAAGAGAAGGGAAGAGAAGGGAAGAGAAGGGAAGGAAGGGAAGGGAAGGGAAGCGAAGAGTAGAGTAGAGTAGAGTAGAGTAGAGTAGAGTAGAGTAGAGTAGAGTAGAGTAGAGTAGAGTAGAGTAGAGTAGAGTAGAGTAGAGTAGAGTAGAGTAGAGTAGAGTAGAGTAGAGTAGAGTAGAGTAGAGTAGAGAAGTGAAGCAAAGTGAAGCGTAGAGAAGAGAAGAGAAGAGAAGAGAAGAGAAGAGAAGAGAAGAGAAGAGAAGAGAAGAGAAGAGAAGAGAAGAGTAGAGTAGAGTAGAGTAGAATAGAGAAGAGAAGAGAAGAGAAGAGAAGAGAAGAGAAGAGAAGAGAAGAGAAGAGAAGAGAAGAGAAGAGAAGAGAAGAGAAGAGAAGAGAAGAGAAGAGAAGAGAAGAGAAGAGAAGAGACTTACAGATGGAGTGAATGGTGAAGGTATTTCTTTTTTTGATAAACTTTCCCAATCTATTGACTGCATTATTTCTAAATTCTTCAGTTTATCTACACTGTTGAGTCTTATGTTGGGATCTATATGAAGAAGCTAAAGATAAGAGAATCAGAAATACTTAGCACTTTACTTTTTCACTTCAATTTTTAACCAGTACAACAAAACAAAATATATAACAAATAAAATAAGATACAAGAAATAAATTAAAACAAATAAAATATACCTGTCTAACAAGATTTTTAAAATCCTTTGACCATGATGATGGGAAAATTAGGCAAGTTGACTCAAACATTTGAATAATGTCTGACAAAGATATGTTTGAATGAATATGATACGGCCTCTAGAATAACAAAAAAATAAGTACACATTAAAACTAACTAACCAACTAATGAACTAACTAATGAACTAACTAACTGACTAATGAATGAACGAACTAACTACTGTAACTAACTAACTAACTATGTAACTAACTAACTAACTAACTAACTAACTAACTAACTAACTAACTAACTAACTAACTAACTAACTAACTAACTAACTAACTAACTAACTAACAATCTAACTAACTAACTAACTAACTAACTAACTAACTAACTAACTAACTAACTAACTAACTAACTAACTAACTAACTAACTAACTAACTAACTAACTAACTAATTAACTAACTAACTAACTAACTAACTAACTAACTAACTAACTAACTAAATGTATATATTCTACACTCAAATTTTCCTTCACCAAAAATCCCTAGAACACATGCTATCTAATTGAGTGAAATGCCCAATATTTCTTCTAACTAACTAGTAGACAGACAAACAGACTGATAGACAGACAGATTGATGGATGGACAAATAGACTGACTGACTGACTGACTGACTGACTGACTGACTGACTGACTGACAGACACAGACAAACAGACAGACAGACAGACAGACAGACAGACAGACAGACAGACAGACAGACAGACAGACAGACAGACAGACAGACAGACAGACAGACAGACAGACAGACAGACAGACAGACAGACAGACAGACAGACAGACAGACAGACAGACAGACAGAGATCAAATGTCAAAAAAACCTGTCTTACTTTCCCTCTCATTATCTCAAAAATACATATTCCTAAACTCCACCAGTCAACTCCATATGAATATCCTCTGACTTTGCCAAATGTTGTCTTGAATACCTCTGGAGCTGTTGAAAAGACAGAGAACATAAAGCAAGTTAAAAGTGTCAAAAAATCATAAAAATCTTACATCATTATATAAACATGGCCACTTCATGGCTACAGTATAAACACTCTTTTCCAGTCATTGCAGAAACGTTTTTCACAGAAATAATTTTGTATACATTTGCTAATTAACACTTTGAGGCCTGGATGTCTCCCTGTGCTGAATAAAATCATCTGGTGTTTAATAGCCAGGATAAAATACTCATCTTCAGGCTTCAAAGTGTTAACCAACTATGTTGTGACTACAGTACTGACTTCAGTGACTCTTATGAGAAATTCAAGAAGTGGTAAAAAGCAATTGTTGTGGCCAATTCTCCCAATAACTAGTTGACTACTTCGCTGCTAGAAAAACATGTACCAGTAGTTCCCAACTTCCTTGCTCCCAGGCCCCAGCTTGATCTTATTGTTCAGTTGGTAGAACATCAATAAACCAAAGATCATGGGTTCAAATCCAGCTGTGATTGAATCAAATTAAATCTCTACTTGCATGAATGACAAATGAGATCAGAGCTAACTATTTGGAAGCATTTATTTCTAGTTTTTGAAAGCTTCAGTTAACAATCAGGTCTGTATACTATTGTAGAGGAAAATAAAAATCTATGCAGCTTTCTATCTCACAGCTTTCTTATATATAATATATGATGTATTTTTCATATACGTATTAAAAAAATTATTTGCAGCATTTTCATAAAAATAATAATTAGGGTGAGGCGGTTAATCGATAAACCGGAAAAAACCGATGTTTTTCGAAAACCGATTCGACCGATGTTGCTCCAGGCAAAAAACCGAAAAACCGAAAAAACCGGTGTGAATCTCAGTAACATTGAAACAAAATGGCAGTAATAATTACAGGGAAGCGAAGCATCAAAGCTAAGCCGGATCACACGCTTGATTGGTTCAGCAAATCAGCGCCCTGATTGGTTCAACAGAAAGCGGACCTCTGCGAAGACAGGTAGCGTATGACTCATCGCAAAAATATTCAGAGTTAACAAATTAACATATAAACACGTGCAATAGCATTGGGGCATTGACCAGCCTGAAAAAGAAAGAAACGGCGTCACCAGCAGCCTCTCCACGTAGCCGTCTCTCCAAGGAGATTGACACTTACCTCAGTTATCCAGTCATTGACGGAGACGACGAACCTTTAGAATGGTGGAAGGTTAACGCAAAAGAACTTCCGTTACTGTCACAATTGGCAAGAATATACCTCGCCATTCAAGCCACCAGTTCGCCATCAGAGAGGCTTTTTAGCAAAGCGGGGCAAGTTGCTACACCAGCGCGAGCGCAACTAAAGCCCGAGAAAGTTGACAAACTTGTCTTCCTAGCGGAGAATTTGTAAGGATAGACTATCGCATTCGCTTGTATATAGATAGAAAGAAAGCCAGTTTTACTGTTACTTAGTCATTTCCTTGTGTGTAGAACGTATATAGCTACAATGTTTGAAAATTTAATTCTTGTAAATATTACGATACATTGTACTAACTGTTTTAAAAACTAAAGTCTTGAACGTGTAGCGTGAAGTTTAATCAAGTAAATCTACAGATATAAATATCGATTTTTTCGGTTTTTTCGGTTTTTTCCAGGCGGTTTTCGGTTTTCGGTTTTTACCCTGAACCGCCTCACCCTAATAATAATGCTAACAAAAAATGTGTTCTCTGGAAATTATGGGCCTCTTGCAAGCTGTCTTGTTGTTAAAAGTTCGAGATACAAATATATTGAAACATCAGCTGCTGTTTCTGTTCCTTCTGGAATATTCATTTTGGCAGCAACTTGTGAATTTATTTATCACAAAAAATCTTGAAAGGCAGGGGCATATGATTGGAATGGGGGGGGGGGGGGGGTAGTGGGGAAAAGGGGGCATGTGCCCCGCAACTCTGTTTTAAAGAAAAGTTGCAACAGAAAAGTGCCCTTTTTATGATAAAACGTGTGCCTCAAGTGTCCTTTTGAAGCTAAACAAAGTGCCCTTTTGAAGTTGTGCCCCTCCTACGTATACATCTTAACACCACTGCTGGGAGGGAAGATGTTACTGTGAAGGGAGTTTTATTGTCTTAACGTTTTGTTTTTAAAGCATGAAAGAACGAGTTTTTGAATAAGCACAACATATCATTGTTAATTATTCAAAGCTTGAAAACATTCAACAAATTAAAGTGATAATGACTTAAAATGGGACAATATGTCTTTGCCGGCATTAACATATATTGCTTTCAGAGCACAGCAAACAAAAGGCAGCCAGTTCAAATAGCCACGACATTCGCCCCCCAAAAAACCCAGCTGCCCTACAGACGTGTTTTTTTTTCAATCCTTGGCCAAAGTATTAAAAACATTCGTTTTAATTAAAACCAATTTTTGCTGTAAGTTAAAACGCGAGCTCACCCATATAAGGTTTCGTGCCAGACATTGATGTGGCTAAAGTATTCTCGTCTTCCAAGATCGTAGCGACATTAAAATCCGTGAGGTGAACATGACCTTCAAATGAATTAAGACACCAAGTCAAGATAAGACATGAATTATTTCAGCTCTGTCATATTCAGTTCAAGAGTAAAAGCTCTCTACCTTTGTTATCTAACAAAAGATTATCAGGTTTCACGTCCCTAAAGGGCGAAAAATAATATATTAGCAATGTTGCATGACAGCAGTTTTCAGAATATCGGCACTGTGATTTTTCAAAACAAAAAGAGAAACTAGCACTTGACGGGGCTTTGTGTCTAGGTCAAATAACTGCACGTTAATATAAAGAGCTAGAGGGTCACCTGTGAATAATTTTATGATTCTTCAAATAATCTAAAGCCATTGCTATCTCGCCAACATAAAAACGAACCACTTCTTCGTTGAATTTAATTCCTTGTTGAAGATGATAGCGAAAGTCTCCTCCAAGGAGTAAATCGACGACCACAAACAGGTCCTCTTCGTCTTGAAAAGTGAACCAGAGGTTTACAAGAAAACTGTAATCTAAGCGCATTAAGATATCCATTTCTCTCAAGACATTGCGCACGGCGTCTTTCTCGATACAAGCTGCTTTGCTCATGTATTTCATAGCGTACATTTTTTTGGTGTCCTTTTTCTCAACGATACACACCTAGTTTATTAAGAAAAACGTTAAAACGACAACGAAAGAACGACTTATTATTAGGAAAGAGGCCGAAGCTTTGTCTGGTCATTTTGAGGATAATGTTTCAAAAGTAAAATGAAGAAATAATATAAACAACGAAACAAACCTTTCCAAAAGCTCCACGGCCAATCGCTCGAAGGACACGAAAATCGTCGAATCCCACTACAAAACAAAATAAAAATATATATATATATATATATATATATAAAGAATTCGTTAGCCCACAGTGTCGGTGGTTTTCCAGTTTTGATCTAACGATAACAAGCCTTCAGTCTGGATAGAAGGGAGGGAATATATTTGAGATTTGAGTTTCTAACCCTGAGCATGAGCATGGTTGCTGCTGTCGTTTGGCACAGTCTGCACGGTGCGCTCGTCGACACTGTTAAGACAGCCTATCTTGTGTCTGGTTCACCGTCGTTAACGGTTTCCATGCAAACTTTATTAGAAATAAGGATACATTCACGATCACACAACCGAATCGCTAACCCGTCGTTTGCCTGTACTACAATTGCAAGAGACGAGAGCCGGAAGCAACGGGTATCTGTGCCTCACCGGAACCCGGGAACTGAAGAAAAGAACGAAGAAAGGAAGGAAGGAACTCAAGGAAGGGAAGGAAGGAAGGAAGGAAGGAAGGAAGGAAGGAAGGAAGGAAGGAAGGAAGGAAGGAAGGAAGGAAGGAAGGAAGGAAGGAAGGAAGGAAGGAAGGAAGGAAGGAAGGAAGGAAGGAAGGAAGGAACGAACGAACGAAGGAAATAAGGAAGGAAGAAAGGAAGGAAGGATGGAAGGAAGGAAGGAAGGAAGGGAGGAGGGAGGAAACTAATAGAAAGAAATGGAAGAAAGGAAAAGTGGGAGGAGGTAGTGTAATAATAATTCATTAATAAATTAATGACTAACTAATTAATTTAAAAATTTCTATATAAGTTAATATTTAATTTTTAGAATGTTAATAATGTAACAAAATGTCGCAAATTAATAACCACAGCTTCCGGAAACTCCCGTGACATGACGTCGTGCATTCGAAAACCACTCGTGAATGGCTCTCGTTAACAGGACTTTGGCCGAGCTTCGTCAATGCAATCCACTTGCACTTGTCGAGCTTCACAAAAGATCACAAACGAATATAAAACGGAAATTGAATGCAACAACAAAGTGTTCTAAAGACACAAAATACGAAGATTTTCGGAGCAGTATCACCTCAGGAGCCTTTTATCAATAAAGAATTTGCTGATCCATGTTTCTACTCGGAGTTGCAGGAAGGAAAAGTGTTGTGACATGGATTCATAAATTATAATTTCAAATTTTGTCGACGTAAATATTACTCTGTGATTTTCGCTGCGATGATTTAAACAAACCAGGAAATGGATCAAGCTCATCAAGGGGAATCTGGTTTTCTGTTGGCCAAACGTTCACCTTTAAAAACCGAAGGGAATTGTTTTGAGTTGGACAAAAACTTCGATTCAGTTCTTGATTATGAAACTGAAAGGACAACAACATCGACCTCAAATGAGTTGTCTCCTCTTTCGACCCTCGATGGAGACGTGGAAAACTGCACTACGTCTTCAGTCGCTAGTTGTTCAGATAGTGGTATTTGTTCGACACCACATAACGAAGAAGAAATCGGTTTTGAAGACATCCCTTTAAATGCCAATGACTTGTGTGACGGTGTTGATAATTTTGAAAGCTCTTTGAGTGAAAAATTAAGGAGAATGGATGGTGTATCGAAATTAGAAGGCAAAAAACCCGGAGGAAAATTAAGGTAAGACTTGGAATAGTTTTAGATTTATTTTCTGTATTTTTTGCAGATATTTTGTTATATATTTAATATGGCATTCCATTCATATATTGTATATATGAACAAAATACCTACTGGTTTGAGTGACATATAAGTTATGTACATGAATGTACATGTATGTGTACTTACACTTAATAAGGCAACAATATGCAGTCTTATATTTAACATATCCTATGTGAAAATATATTTTGGTAAATGTTTTGTTTTTTTTCTTATTTATTCTTGGTATTATTTCTCACATTGTTCTTTTCACTATTTTTTTATTACATGTATTCATTAAAAATTTAT
This sequence comes from Corallium rubrum, assembly GCA_964035015.1. NCBI lineage: Eukaryota > Metazoa > Cnidaria > Anthozoa > Scleralcyonacea > Coralliidae > Corallium > Corallium rubrum. The sequence goes on along the minus strand of OZ036007.1, from coordinate 6,014,156 downwards.
TTCCAATTAATTTTGACTGATGACTGAATCCCTTTTTTAATTTAGCATATCAGTATAGAGTATTTTGAATAATAAAGCAGTTTATTATTGAATTTATTTAAATAGGCCTTTTCAGCTTTGAGTCTCTGTCAAGGTTCTTTTCAATTATATAAAAAAAGCTATAAAAAAAGGCATATAATAAATAATATGGATTTTGAGGCATAATATAAAATAATATGAATTTTGAGGCATAATATAAAATAATATGAAGTTTAGGCCATCTTTATGAATATGGTATATATAAATAAATATAATTATTTTGATTTATCAAGGTTATGTTTCTTTTTATCCAGGAATTTATTTAGTCGATCCAGCATATCAAAGTCAACAAATAATATTCCTTTCATATTGTCAGTAGAAAATGAAGGTAAATTGGATGTGCTATTATTTAAAGTGCCTTTCTCATTTGTGGGGATTTTACATATTCGTAATCTTTGGGTTCTCCTGAGCAAAATTGCAATATATCTTGTCAGCCGAAAATTTTTCATGGAGTTTTTTGCTGTCAAAGTTACCGGATGTGATGTGACAAGAGGCATTTTTGTAGTAAGTAACAAATGAAAACTGGTTTGGAATGCCTCTTGTGACATCACATCCAGTAACTTTGACAGCAAAGAACTCCATGAAGATGAAATTTTCAGCTGACAAGATATATTGCAATTTTGCTCATGAGAACCCAAAGATTACAAATATGCAAAATCCCCGCAGGTGAGATATGTTACAGTCAAACCCTGAGATGTTCTTTATCGATATTTAAAATGCAAACTTGCCAAGAAATCATCATGTACCATTTGCATCTGGTTTGACTGTAAATTGTTAATTATAAATTATATGATTCATAAATTTAGGCAGTGGTCTTACAACAGATAAAAGTTCTTCTCTTCCACGAATTTCAAGCGCAAAAATAAAGAGTGTTGCACCTGTTCTGTCAACAACTGGTCTCATTTTTGAAAACAGACCCAGGTATGATAATCAGAAAAAAGAGCATTGTGTGGTGTAGTATGGTGTGGTGTGGTGCACACACGTGTAGTGTAGTGTAGTATGGTGTGGTATAGTGTAGTGTACAGTATATAATGTGGTGGTGTGTTGGTGTAGTATGGTGTGGTGTGGTGTAGTGTAGTGTAGTGCAGTGCAGTGCAGTGCAGTGCAGTGCAGTGCAGTGCAGTGCAGTGCAGTGCAGTGCAGTGCAGTGCAGTGCAGTGCAGTGCAGTGTAGTGTAGTGTAGTGTAGTGTACAGTATATAATGTGGTGGTGTGTTGGTGTAGTATGGTGTGGTGTAGTGTAGTGTGCAGTATATGATGTGGTGGTGTATTGGTGTAGTATGGTGTGGTGTAGTGTAGTGTAGTGTAGTGTAGTGTAGTGTAGTGTAGTGTAGTGTAGTGTAGTGTAGTGTAGTGTAGTGTAGTGTAGTGTAGTGTAGTGTAGTGTAGTGTAGTGTAGTGTAGTGTAGTGTAGTGTAGTGTAGTGTAGTGTAGTGTAGTGTAGTGTAGTGTAGTGTAGTGTAGTGTAGTGTAGTGTAGTGTAGTGTAGTGTAGTGTAGTGTAGTGTAGTGTACAGTATATAATGTGGTGGTGTATTGGTGTAGTATGGTGTGGTGTAGTGTGTAGTGTAGTGTAGTGTAGTG